>JAWNOS010000089.1:600000-1142500 GCA_035045845.1 Drosophila buzzatii | reverse complement strand
GCTGTGTGATGCTTGAAGAAAAAGGCTGAGATGTTGCCGTGATTTGCCATGTTTTTTTTTTAACAATTCTGGCATAAATTACAAGTAATTTTTATATATTTTTAATAAGAAAATTTATGAATTTAATTTAATTTAATTTAAAATATTGCATTATAATTTTTTTTTAATTTATCTTATTTATATTGAGAACTACAAAAATAAAATACAATAAATTCGAATTTCAAAGAGTCCCAAGCTCGAACCAGAACTATCAATAAGGGAATCGAGAGAATCTGTCTACACTTGCCTGTTGTCAAACTAAATAAATTCAATTTCATTTCATAGATAGAGCAACAGAATATACAAATATTCATTTAGTTTTAAAATATGACCTGAGTGAGATAATTCATAATTTTGTTATATGAAGTTGGACAGGCAACTTCACTATTATTATTATTATTATTCATTCATTCATATTAAAAAGTTTGTTGAATGGAAAAAGAAAAGAGCTCGAAGCTGCTCGAAGAAATATTTCTATGCAGAGCCTGTTGAGATGTTGATGAATGAATGTTAAGCTTTGCAATATTTTCAAGTATTTTTTGCTCAATCATAAGCAATTGTTAAAATAGTTGTGGATTTTGAATTATGACATGTATTAATTTTTCTATTTATTCAACTGACTAAGAGAATAACTGAACATTTTACGCAAATTTAGTAAATGGTTTTATAGAAGCAAGTATAACAAGTTAGCAAGCTGTCGTCGAGACTGCTTGACTACAAAATCCCCTGAGCCCTTCTTCGAACGAATAATATTCCAAGAATGCTACGAACACAAAAAGAATGTGCGATGCGATCAAACATACGGACAGACGGACAAACGGGCGGACGGACATGGCTATATCAACTTTTCTAGTCACCCTGATTAAGAATATACTCTCTAGCTCTTGTAGTTTCCGAAATCTCGACGTTCATACGGACGGACGGACGGACGGACGGACGGACAGACGGACAGGGCTCAATCAACTTATTTTTTTATGCTGATCAAGAATATATATACTTTATGGGGTCTGCCTCGCCTCATTCTGCCTGTTACGTACTTTTAACAAAACCATTATACCCTGATTTCCCATTTTCAATCGAACTGCCAAAATAATTAAGAGAAAATTACATAAAACGTTTTTAAAGAACTAAATAAATTTTATATAAATTTTCTATGTTTTCATAACTCATAATTGAGCTCTGTCAATTTTCGCACTGCACAAGCTGAAAGTCAAGTGCTGGCTAAATATCATGCTATACTCTTCAAAATATTCAACAAAGAAAAAACCTAATTCACTTCAAATAATTTAAAAACAAAATAAACCATTTGTTAACTAAAAAGAAATGGTTAAAACATCTCTCCATAAAATTGTTGAGAATTGACCCGGAGAATGCTAACAACAGCTTCTATAACTAAATAGATTTGTCCATTCAAAAAAATAGATTTGTCCATTCAAATCTATTTAGTTATAGAAGCTGTTGCTAGCATTCTCCGGGTATCTTTTAGTCGAGCATTGTCAATTGTTAGCTACAATGAATGCAACATTTTGTGGCAGCAATTACAATTTATGCAACAGCACATGGAATAGCATATACATATACATATATTCTTTCATTTATCTGGCTAGGAAAACATTGAAGGCGACAACAGAAGCTGCATTCAAGGACATGTTGTCATCATAATGCCACAGAGATGGCCAACTGCTAACTGCCAACTGCCAACTGGCAACTGGCAATTTGCAACAAGCAAAAGGCAACACAACGAAATGCCAGCAAAATTTCATTGTTCAGAGCATTTTGAAATGCGAATGCGTTTAACGGATGCGGATGAGGATGCATTAAAATGCCGAGCCAGAGAAAGAGACAGTGAGAGAGAGAGAGGGAGACAGTGTGAGACAGCAGGAAGATGCGACTTTGTTAGACGGCTCAACATTTGTCTGTCTTGTTGCCTGTTTATCGCAGGCGGGCAACAAATTTTAATGTTGCAACTACTGGCGAGGCTTGCAACGTCATGATGTTGCCATAACAAACGCTAAAAGTGTCACTGACATTTCAATAACATTTCACTAGCCCTGTGCGAGTTGCTGCTGTTGCCCTAGCAACAACATGGCCAACATAATTTTAGACTAGTACGAAATGAGTTTAGCCGGAGTAGCAGCAGCAGGCGGCCAAGTGGGCGTGGCCGGATGTTACGTGTCTCTGGCAGTCGCTTGTTGCCCGTCTGATTAACTATCCGAGCGGCTTCAAATAGTCGGGGGCTTAAATTATGTCTGTGCACACCAAAGAGTAGCAGCAAAAGTGTAGAATTTATTTCATTTAGAGCTGGCCACTTCCTGCTGACAAGGATTAAATATCCTTGCGCGCATTTTAATTACATTTTATCTTGAGGTCAACTCTAAGATATAGTAAAATAAATCCCATATAAATTGTGCAGTTGTCGCAACTTTAAGAAAGTTGGAGATATTTTTCTGCTCCTCTTTTTCGCGCTCTTTAACTTTGTTTTACACGGCTCGATTATTATTTGTGACTAAGGGAAGACTTACTGTATTCCTATGAGAAATCAGATTGACTCTACATTTTGTCTCTTTTAACATATATTTATATATCTCGCTCTCTCTCTCTCTCTCTATCTATCTATATAGTTCTATCTTCCTTTCTATACCTAAGTGAAATTCCCTTGATCTTCTTATCTCACTATCTGCTTGTCTTTCTATTTCTATCTCTTGCTCTTCTACCTTTCCCTATCTCTTTTTAATATGTGTTTCTCCCTCGTGCATTCTCTCTCTCTCTCTCTCTCTCTCTCTCTCTCTCTCTCTCTCTCCCCTCTCTCTCTCTCGTCATATCACTGTATTTCTATCTTCATCTATGTATTTTTCTTTACCTCTTTATATCTATTGCTTTCTCTTTCTATATACATATATGTCTCTACTTCTATCTGCCTCTCGAATTCAACACACTTTGTGCTGCTTGCGTAAAAAGTTCTGGAACTTTTATGCATCCAACTAAAAACACTTGCAAAAGTCCCATAAAACGAAGAGCGTGACTTATAAATAACAAATGGCATTCCAGTTGAATTGTAATTACAGTGAAATAAATACTATCTATCGATTTTCTTTTTCGCAAATTAAGTTTCAGCTACGAACAGTGGTAAATAATCTGCGGGAGGCACTGTCTATATACGTATATATAGAGGTATATATTATATATAGCTGTGTGTGATTTGTATTTGTTGTTGCACAACTATGAAGTTGCGCTTGCCTTTAGCAATTGCCACCCCGTTTTATGAGCGTTGAAATTGCTGCGTTTCCATAGCCATCAAACCCCAGCCCCAGCCCCAGCCCCAGCCCCAGCCCCAGCCCCAGCCCCAGCCCCAACCCCAATCCCGTCTACCATTTGTTCACTTGTGTCCCACTCCAGCCCTCCGCTACATTTAGCCAATACCTCGATATGTCAGCTATTCGTGTTTCGTGTCCACTTCGAGCCAAGATTGGTTTATGGCCAAAGGCTGTTAGCTTTATTAGCCGCCAACATGCAGGTACTGTTGTAACCACCCGCCCATGAGAGAGGAGACTGGGACTACGTCTGTGTGTGGGCGTGTTGGATTGTGTGTAATTAAAACTATGCGCTACCCCTCCCCTTCCCCCCGACACATTAATGTGTCGCCGCATGTGCGTGAACAGTTGCGGCTGGCCCTCGCAGTTAAGGTTAAGGTAAATGCGCCTCAAGTCAGTGTCGCCTAACGAGCTGCTGACAACAACTAATTAACCATATTGAGAAACCTGATTAAACTCTGCGGCCCACTGTTTGCTGTCCGAAATATTTGCTCTACGTGATTGATTAACTGAGATGTGAGGGATTTCAGCAACAGCGTGTATATATATGTATAAATAAGGGTATATCTATATACATATATATAGGTTTTATATACAGCCAATCACTTGGTGAATGCCTTTAAATGCTTGGTAAATTAATTCAATCAACTGAAATTGAAAATATTTCGAATGAAAAATATTAGTAGAGAGCATTATTTGTATTTATTTATCATAGTACATTATTATTATTATTATTATTTTATTTTTTGTTATTCTACTACTATTCATAATAAATTGTAAATTTATTGTATTTCTATTTATTTATCATACTACATTATTATTTTATTTTTGTATTTCTACTACTATTCATAATAAATTGTAAATTGTTGAAAAGAGTGAAGTAATTTAATTAAAAATATTTATTTTTCGGAATTTTTACATTTTCGTTCAGTAGATAATTGACTATGAGCGAAGTTCATCAAGCAGTTCGGTTCGGTTGATATGAAAAACAAATATAGATCGCAAATAACGGCTAAGCGTTTCTTGATGTCTGTAAATATTTAAATTTTATCTACACTCTGAGAAAAAAACTCAGAGAGCAACTGATTACATCGCGATGTACGTCGGTTTTTAACGAGTTCTTATGTGATCGACTCGAGGCAGTTTCGTTCTCTCTTCCAGTTACCGAACCTCACCATACGAATATCAATCGTATCGCTCCCTAAACGATGTTCGGGAAAAAAACATCACACGAATTGTTCAGCGTTCAATAAAAAAATAAAAAAACGTAGCTTCGGCTATTTAACGTTTCGTTCTCTCTTCCAGTTACCGAACCTCACCATGCCAACATCAATCGTATCACTCGCGATGTTCGGGAAAAGAGCATCACACGAATTGTTCAGCGTTCAATAAAAAAATAAAAAAAAAACGTAGCTTCGGCTATTTAACGAGTTCGTGCGCGATCGGCTCGAGGCAGTTTCTTTCTCTCTTCCAGTTACCGAATCGTATCGCTCTCTAAACGATCTTCGGGAAAAGAGCATCACACGAATTGTTCAACGTTCAACGAAAAAAACGTAAAGTACCGAAGTTTCGTGCTCAGAGCATGATCGCGTGAGCATAATTATTTTCAGTTGATCTTGCAAACAGAGCGTAAATAATTAAACGAAAATCATCACCTAGATAGAAAATACATAAATAATATCAAAAACTTGATATTCACTTCTTAATTCTAGCCGCATATATTCCAAGCAACTGCTGCAAAGCTCATAAAGTCTGCTTTAAGGGCAATCTAGAGAGCAAAATGTAATAAATCTCTCTTTCGGCTGTCATGCACAGAGCACAGAGCACAGAGAACCCATCGAGCACAGGCAAATGCATAAATATTTTATACATTATACAAGTAATGCAAAGGGACAAAAGCAAAGGTAGGCATAAATAAAAAGACATGGATGTGTATATTGGACATGCAGAGTGAGATGTGAGTATAGAAAGAGAGAGAGAGAGAGAGGCAGAGAAAAAGAGAGCGGAAACACACAGCAACTTGGCTTTAGCAAATGCGCCAAGTGTGAAAATTATGCGTTCAATGAAAATATTTTTGGCTTTAAGCCTTTTTCGGATGCTGGCCAGCCACATCCTATGCCAGCTGCCTGCTGCCTCCTGCCTGCTGCCTGCTGCTGCTCTAAGCCTTTCCAAATCCTGGCCGCATGCAAAAACATGAGCTTGCTCGAGGCTTAGACTCCTGTTTGACCACAATGCAATTTTGTGGTTTACACAGATACAAAAAATCCCCAACACTCGTGCTGCTGCACTCCCGTCACCGACCAAGCCAATCAACGGCCCTTCTGGAATTTCTGGTCGCTCACTTGAATGCGCAATCAGCAGCAGGATAACAACAACAGCAGCAGCAGCAGCAGGATATGCTCTGCATATTATGCATGGTAATAATAAAATTGTCAGCTTCACATTGTACATGCTCACTCTCGCTCGCCTCCTTGTAACCAATCTGCCCCTCTGTCTACACTCTATGCTATTCTATGCTAATCCTACCGTAACCATAAATAAAATGCTGCACCAAGTGCAGAGATAACCAGTTGACCGCATTGCCCCAAAATAAAAATAAAAACCAATTCCCAAACCATTTTCCGGCTACATCATATAATAATTATGTACGTTCAAGAATTCCTTAAGAGGGCATATTGGTTCGTAGGCATCATCCACTTATTCTACCTATTTAAACTAGAGATTTGAAATATGAAATAAATATATTTTGTTTGTCGTCAGAGGTGCTCATTAGAGCTCGTTTCTTATATTCTTAAGCATAATCATTCAATGTTTTAGAAGGAACATTTTTTGTTGATAAACTTTTCAATAGAATATAGAATATATATCTATAATTCAATATGAGCTTCCTTGCAGAAAACTGTGCATGAAATATATCCGAAAAAATAAATAATAAATAAATATGAAAAATATTTAAAATAAATGCATGAAATATTCGAAAAATAAATAATAAATAAATATGAAAAATATTTAAAATAAATGCATGAAATATTCGAAAAATAAATAATAAATAAATAAGAAAAATATTTAAAATAAATGCATGAAATATTCGAAAAATAAATAATAAATAAATAAGAAAAATATTTAAAATAAATGCATGAAATATTCGAAAAATAAATAATAAATAAATATGCAAAATATTTAAAATAAATGCATGAAATATCGGAAAAATAAATAATAAATAAATATGAAAAATATTTAAAATAAGTGCATGAAATATTCGAAAAATAAATAATAAATAAATATGAAAAATATTTAAAATTAATATATAAATTAAATAAAATATTTGTTCACAAAGAATTTGTAAGTATTTTGGTTTCATTTATTTACGATTTTCTTGTAGTAATTATTTAGAGTTTTTATTCATGATTTTGACCAACAAATCCAACTATTTTGGATGTTTTTTTTTTCAGTCTTGACTTTTAACTTAATTTTAACTCAAGTGCATAATAACTGAGAGAGTTCTCTTTGAAGAGTTTACTCTTTAAAAAATTATAAAAATGAATATACAAAAGCTTTGCAAAATGTGAACAAGTATTATGCAGCTGGCTTAACAAACGTATTCATGCTTTTCCTTATTTTCATAAAAGTTTATTTGAGGTCAGCTGGTGAAATGTGGAAAACCCAAAATGCAGTTGCCATTGCCAGTTGCCATTCCGGCTGCTGTTGGCTTTCGTGCGTGCTTTATGGTCAGCAATTGGATTTTTGTTATTTGTTATGTTTCCTATCAGTTTCAACAGCTTTCAAACAGTTCTACCACAGCGCTCCCACCCTCTCCCACTCTCTATCTCTCTCTCACTTCTTCTCTCTATCACTCATTCTTTTGTTTGAATTTCCATTTGTTTAATGAACTTTGATGCTCGCATTTCACTAGTTTGGCGAGTGCATAATTTAATTTAATTATTATATAAATTCTTTAAATATTCACGCACATACATATGTATATATATCTATGTATATATAACAGTGTTTGTCTCTCTCTCGTTTATCGGCTCCACGCAGCAGTGAATATTTCACAATCTCTGTTTGCATAATTTACTCGCATTGTTTGCATTGAAAACAATTTTAAAGACTTGTGCAGCAAAGAAAAAAAAACAAACTTAAAAATTAATTAAATTTATGGGATTTTAATGCCCTGTAGGTTAACTAAAGGGTAAAGAGAAGAAGGGAAAACGAGTATATATAATATGTGAATATATAATATTTTTCAATATATGCATATATGATATATTCCGTATATATTATATAGTACAACAAAAGATAACAAAAGAATTTTCTATTCTATTCTTTTTTCTATAGTCAAACAATTCGATTAGCCGTTGTTCAAATTGCAATCAAATTAGGCACAAAACATGTTAGGCGTAAAATACATAAACATAGTTGAATGTTGGCAACAATTTGGCTTGAATCGAAGCGAAGCCAAACAATCTAGACAACTCGATTATGGATGAGCTTTTCCCAATGGCCTAGTCTGTTGCATATGTGATTAGGTAGCTGTTTTTGCCATTAGCATAAATAATACGAATTATTAATACAATTTCATGTTGTGTTAGCAAATTTTCACATAATAACTAAACGAAATACAATTGCCCAGAATATGCACATAAATATATACATACATATATAGATGTATGTTCGCATTTGTATGCCATTCGCCTTGGTCAGGGTAACATATTTGCTATGCAAATGATGACAGCCAAAAGCAGTTAACGGCCAGGGAGTTCGGGATGTACTTCGATGGGCTGCTGTATGAGGTTTACCTGTATGTGGCCTTGTTTGGCTAGCAAACAAGGCAAGACTCTTCGCACCGCTGGCTATGCAATGTGTGAACATGGCAAGCATTTTAGCCAAAAACTAGCCACAGCTATCACTCTCCCTCTCCCTCTCTCTCTCTCTCTCTCTCTATCTCTACTGTTAACTCTTTCAGCTTGCAAGCAAAATCCAGCAGGCTCTACAGCCTGCATACATAATTGATGTTTTGTGTATAGCAAACAAAACGCTGCTCTCAAGAAAAACAACTAAAATTGAGCTTGAATTGAAGAAACAAAGCATTGAAGAAGGCAAATATACATAAATAAAATAAATATTTAAGTAGCGAAATATATATCAAATCAATCGAATTTTAACTGAGAATACAAAAAAATATATCAAAAAAAATTTACTAGATCTAGAGTTATAAATGAATACTTTTCATTATAGTAAATTTATAATATATATTTATAGCATATTTAGGGAAAGTAGAATATATTTTATTCTTGGCAACTGTTCCATTCCGTTGGCCCAATCAATTGCAATTGCATTGGCATTTCAACATAAATTTCTCTTACACTTTGCACTCATATTTCATTTGCAGCCACATAAGGGAATCATTGCTCAGCTTCTTTATTAGACATCAGTACAATTTGTAGACTCTCATGAATTGTTGGCTTGGCACTCTTGCGATCTGCGAACGGCTGCATCAAAGATTAATGCCTTTTGGGCTCTGGCTGCAGTCATGCTTCTATAGACTGCACTCTCTTTGCACTCTTTACACTTTGTGGGATAAATTCCCTTTGGTGATTTGTCATCGTAAACAATAATTCACAATATCCGCTTATATTTCGCTGATGGCCTTTTCGCTCTCTCTGTCTCTCCTTCTTTGTATCTGTCTCTTTTTGACACGCGCCATTTTGTGCAGGCGAAAAGAAAAAACTTTTAATGGCGAGAGCTTTTAAAGTGTCGGTCACTTTGTTTGTGTTTGTGCAAACACTTTTGGGTTCGCCCAACTTTGCGTCGTTTAATTGACTTGCTTCCGTTATGTAATTAAAATTTTTATTCAAATTCCGTTTTGTCTATGCTAGACTAAAAAAATACCCTTTGATCTGTAGTTTTACTATGCGCAAAAATTAAATAAATGAAAATTAAAATAAATTAAATAAAATATATATATTATTATTAAATTAGAAATAAAAATTAAATAAAATAATATATATAATTATCAAATTAGAAAAATAGAAGAAATTATTAAATAGCAGAAGAGAATATTCTGCCTGATTTACAAATATTGAGAGCATAATATTAAATTAAATGTATTAATTTAAATTAATGATATTTGTATTAACTTTAAAATCGAAATTAATTTTCTCAGAATTTTTCACAATATATTAATTTTTTTTAAATATGCCAACTTTTGCTGTTAAAATTATTTTTTAAAATATTTGTATTAACTTTAAAATCGAAACTAATTTTCTCAGAATTTTTCACAATATATTAATATTTTTTTAAATATGCCAACTTTTGCTGTTAAATTTTTTTTTTTTTTAATATTTGTATTAATTTTAAAGTCGAAATTAATTTTCTCAGAATTTTTCACAATATATTAATATTTTTTTAAATATGCTTTTGCGGTTAAAATTATTTTTTAAAACATTTGTATTAATTTTAAAATCTAAATTAATTTTCTCATAATTTTTTTAAATTTTTTATTATTTTTATTATGTCAACTTTTACTGTTTAAAGTATAAAAAAAAACATATTAATTAATTTTAAATGATTTTACATACAAGATTGAAAATCACAAATCTGAAAGCATAAAATAACAGCTCGATCTCTCAAGAGCTCATAGCTATTTAAATTCAACACGCACTTAATGCAAACAGAATTGCATAAAGCTCACAAGCGACAAAGAGCGGGAGAGAGAAAGGAAGAGAAGAAGCTGAAAAATACGTCAGAGATTTTTCCCTTATGCTACTCAATTGCATAGCAGCAGCAGCAGCAAAAGGCTTTTTAATTAAAGCAAATAAACAGTGTTAATTAAAAATGCGCATACGCATAATTGAATTGTAACGGAATCAGCTCACTTTCTGCTTCACACACTTCACACACATGCAAAAGTTTCAATAAATGTCAAATGAATATATGTTTATATACATGTATATGCATTGCGTTGCGTGTTTCGATTGGCATTCATTATTAATATTTAATTGCAATTTGAGTACTGTTTATTGAAGTGTTTTTGTCATTTTACATGTTTATTGCATTTACATTCGTCTGCCTTCACTCTTTTCACTCTTACCAAAATTCCTCAGAAATATATAAATAAATATATATATATTTTTATTATTATTATTATTATTGTTTTTTTTTTTCAATTAATTTGGCTGCTAATTTGATTATTATTTTTGTTTTCAGCAGTGCTGTGAAGCAACTTAATTAAGATTTAATTAGTTTGCATATTATTGTAAATATTTAATAATAATTTCCTTGCTCGTAAACATTGCCAGATTAATTGAAATCTACTCAAATTAATTGTTATGCCAAAGAAGCAAAACGAAAAAACAAAAACAAAATGTGGGATTGCCTAGGCTTAGTCGCCGCTGTTGTGTTAATTAGCAATTGGCATTATGTATTTAATATTTAATGCAATCATATAATATCCAATGAATTTGATGCGCTTAACTCAGAGCTCTTAATGTGAAAATTAAGATATTTATGTTGGCTGGTTGGCTGGCTGGCTGGCTGGTTGGCTGTTTGGCAATGAGCTCGGCCTGACCTGGCTTTTCATGGCATATTTTCAGGGGATTATCATACGAAAATCCCATGGCTTTTATTTTAATATAAGCAAATTAGCTTTTCTTTCAGTTTACACAGTAATAAAGTGCAAATCTGTTAAGGAATATACAAGGTACATTAATTTGTTTTTGGTTTTTAATTGAAAAGGTAATTAAATCTAATTTTATTATTATTATTATTTTTTTTTTATAAACTGTAGATAAATATATGCCATGCGAACTATATGTTTTATACATAAATGTTACAAGATAAATTTAATAATTTCCACATTTTCAATTAGCTTGTGGTTGATTAGAATGAGATCATCTATGCTTTTAAGTTAGGGTATATCCTAGTCATACGCTTACTTGCTTTACTCACATTACTTTCGCAAGCTAAAATCCAACTTATCTACACTATATTCGTTTCTTAGTTAATGTCTTAGTTAATTCTCTATAAAACATTTAATGCATCAACTTTTCTACAGCATTTTCTTATTTTCCACAAATTGCATCCCTAATGCAAATTCAAGTAGCGAGTGCAAATTCGCACAGCTAATGCACTAATTCTTCAACTTCAAGGAAAACTAAGTTAAGTTAAATCAGTTTTGCCTTTTACATACAAAAACCCTTGACCAGGCCATAGCAGTCACTGTCAGCTCAAACTCAAGTTTTTTGCAAAAGCTTCTCGCACTTAAATGACTTTCTTTGCGCTGTGCTAAAAATGCTGGGCAAAGCTGAAATGCTATTAGCTGAGATTGCTGGAGAGAGTGAGAAATAGAGAAAGAGAGAGGGGCTGCGGCATATAGCAAAATTAATGAACTCAATGTGTCCAAAAAAGCAAGTTAAGATAAAGCGAGAGACAGCAACAGAGAGAGAGAGAGAGAGAGAGAGAGCGAGGGAATTGGTAAGAGATAAATGTAGAAAAGCTGACACAAAGCGCGAAAATTGGCAGATAGCCATAATGAAAAGGAATGCGAAAATCTGACACTTCAACCAAAAAGTTCATAAACTCTTGCAGAAATTAGTATCAAATAGGTTGTCTGCCAAGTTGAAATTGAAGATTAATTGAAAATGAAATGTGTGCAATTCATTAAAATGTTATAGATATTCTTATGAAATATATCAGCTATCAAATAACAGAACCCTTTTTATCTGCAGGCTATTCAGTTCATCGTCTAGCCAGTAAATTTGATATATATAAATATGTGTTTATCAACAGTCCACAAAAACCACATAAACACATATATTTTAACTGCAGTCTTAATTACACCTGACCGCAGCAACAGCAGTAGCAGCAACAACAAAAGAGAATTGCAGCAAAAGCTTGACTATGGCATACCTTAATCAAGTCAAAATTGTACTTTAGTTAAAAAAAACATTTGATATACAAATGACTTTTCTTGGCTTTAAAAACAATCATATAAATATAGCAAATATGTTTTTAAATTAATTTTAATATTTAAAATAATTTTTTATAATATCTGTATGTTGTAAACTATAATGTTTTTATTTTAAAAATTTTTTTAATTTTTAATAAGTTGATTTCAACTCAATAAATCAATTTACTGAATTTATTTATTTTTATTAAATTAAATTTCTTTCTTTCAATAAATCAATTTATTGTATTTATTATTTATATTTAAATTAAATTTCACTTATTTATTTTTAAAATTTTATTTTTATTTTATTTAATTTAATAAATCAATTTATTGTGTTGTATTATTATTTATATTTAAATTAAATTTACTTATTTATTTTTTAAATTTTTATTTAATTTTTTTTTTTAAATTTATTTTATTTAATTTAATAAATTATTTTTTTTTTTAATTTATTTTATTATATTTATTTTATTATATATTATTTTATTTTTTCAATTTTATTTTTTAAAATTATTTTTATTTTATTTAATTTAATAATTTATTGTATTTACTTTGTTATAATTAAATTCAATTTATTTCTTTTTTATATATTATATATTATTTTATTTATTTTTTTTATTTTATTATTATTTATCTTTTTTTTATGTTATTATTATTTTTTAAAATTTAATTTGAAAATAATATATTTATATTTAATATATTTTTTAATAGTAAATTTAAAACTCATTTACTTTTGTTAATTTATTTGTAAAATTTCGTCTTATATTTTTCAATGAAAAACTTGTCTTTTATATTAATATATAATAAATTTCTGTAAGTTTATATATTATATTATATTATAATCATATATTTGAACTATGTATATGAACTTCTATATTACAAATATTATAGTTTTTTTTATAGTATTTTATTGTTTATTAAACGCAATTCGCAGCTTTATTATTTTTATAAATTTTTAAATTGTTAAAAATTGTTATTAAAATACAGTTTTATTTTAATTTTTTTAAAGGTTGATCAAAAAATATATCATTATTATTTTTAAAAGAAAGCACACATCTCTACATTGATATTTGTTTTCATTCTCTACAGAGTATCTATGAACAGCACGCAACTTTGTCGCCATTGTGCAGCAATTATCCGCAGTTAGCTACCTGTAAATTTCATGGGTCGCAGATAAAGCTTATTAAAACACAACCACGAAAATCTGCGCAAAGTATTTAAAATGTTGGAGCAGCCATAACAAATTACATAAATACGCAACCATGTTGTTTAGTGTGTACACACGTATACGCCCCGTGTGCCTCTCCCAGGGGTAAAGTTTGTCAGGCAGGTGAGACGGGGTGGAGTGAACTGGGCTTGGTTGGTCTGCGTTCGGGCTTGGGTTTGGGTTTGAGTTGTCCAACAAAATCTACTTCATTTAGCTTGGCGCCGGCCAGACGATTTTGACATTTTATTACCAAACAAAAGGCAACAAAAAGCCAATGCTAAAGCCAAAGCCCAAAGCCCGGGCAGCGCTACGGCTGAAACAGGTGGAGTTGAGGAAGGAAGCTTTGAGCCATGACTCACTTGGCTAACAGCGTCTACCTAAACTGGCTTACTTGTTTTTCTGTGTGGACAACTTTGTCAGTCGTGAGGGTAGAATTTGACGACCGTGTTGCCAGGATGTTTTTTTGTTCCTCTGCCTTTGTCTTTAATAGAGTTTATTTATAATATTATATTAGAATATGAGTCTAGTTTTTTTATAGCTGTCTATCAAGCGAAAACTTTACATATTGCACATCAAGCTAGTACCAGCATGTAACTGCCAGTGTGCTATATATTTGATCTATTCAAGTAAAAGTTGGCACATTATGCAATTAGGGGTTGAAGCAGCACATCAATTTTGCGTGGGCGATAAAAGTGGGCTATAACAAGTATATTTAGGTGCTAGATAAAGTTGCCCCATAGCGATTGACAAAGGTCAAATTTATTTTTACTTTCTGTAACTATAAAGATGACTCAAATGTGATTTATTTGTAAATGTATGTCAATAAATATTTTCAACATTTCTTTTATTGTAATTTATATTTTATTATATTTTTAAATTTATTTGCATTAAATTTTTTATTTAATTATTTTTATTTTCCTTATTTCATATTACTTTTAATTCTATGTGAATAAAAATTAAATTATTAAATTTTAAATATGCAAATTTATTATATTTATTATTTTCAATTCATTTAAAATGTTATTTAAATTTTTTATTTTTAATATTTGTTTTTGAAAAATAAATAAATAAATTTTTTAGAATATTCATTTATCTGTCTATTTGTTGATTATTTTTTGTTTAAACATTATTATATTAAAGTATATATTAAAACTTGTTTTTTTTTTTATATTCATCTTTTTTTTAAATATCTGAGAATATTTATTTTTTTGTTTCTTTATTAATTTTTTTTTTTACATTTTTATATTAAAATATATATTAAAACTTTCATTTATTATTATTAATTTTTTGTTTTGAATATTTTTTGTACTTACTTATAAATTTGACTTTCTTGTTGAGTCGCGGCTGCTTTGAGCGTATTTTATTATTTTTCTTCATTGGCGCCGATCTTCTCGAAACTACTTTAAATGTTTATGGCCAGTGTTGGTTAGCAATGCAAAATAGAGTTATAAAAGAGAACGGTTGTTGCAACAGGTTAGCAAAAGAGAGTTCAACTCGTTGTGAACAAAAACCTTTTTTTTTTTGGTAACAATTCGACGCAGCAGCAATTTCATTTCAGAGCAAACACAATGTCTATTTGATTTATCAGAATTGCTTTTATTAGTTTGAAGCACACAAAAAGATAAATGTAGAATGTTAAATAAATGACTAAAGGCATAGAAAGTTCTGGACAAATATTTACTTTTAGGCAAATGTAATGAAAGCCAGTTTTATGCAAATTTTAATTAATTTATTTTAGCCAATATAAACAAACAAAACTTTTAAATGAATTACTTTGTGTGTGTTTGTGAAGTCGACTATGGGTTATACCCTCTATTTGTACTTTGGGTATGAAAGCCAATAAAATAATACCTTTTTTATCCATAAAAAATGATTAAATACTGATTTAAGCAAATAATGATTTAATAAAAATAATTAGGTTGATTTCTATATAAGTTATTTAAATTAAAATAAATTCAATAAAATTATTTTAATAAAAAAATAAAATTTAATAAAAAAAAAAATTTAACGCATATTTGGAATTTTGATTATTGGTAAATATTTATATTGAAGCCAAAATAATATTTATAATAAATATTTTAAAATAATAATTATATATGAAAATGTTTCTCATTTTTTTTTTTTTTTTTTTTTTTTTGTTTAAATAATAATGTGAAAAGTAAAATATTTTAAAAATTATAACTAAATTGTTTTATATATATATATTTTTTTAAATTCTATTTTTTATATTCTCTATATTCAATATAAAACAATTTTTTTTTAACAATATGTCTATATTCACTCACTTTCTCTCTCTCTCTCTCTCTCTCTCTCACTCTCTCACTTTCATCGCTTTGGTTTACAAGTTTCAAGTTTAAGCCAAAGTTATCTCCGCTTAAATTAGAACTTTCCACAAGTTAAAAATGCTTAAGAGACCCATTCATTTGCATAAATTCTTAAACAATTTTCAACAGTTTGCAAAAACTAATAAACAGCTGCTTTAATTAAGTTTCTTCTTTAAGTTTTCCTTACTTATTTGGGTTGTAGAAGTCAACATTTTCATTTACTTTGCGCCCTTTTCAGGGCTGTGCCACGCCCAGCTGCGTACTAATTATAAAATTATGCTTAATCTAGCATAAAAATATTTCGCAGGGCGCACGAGCTCTTTGTTTTGCCTGCCTTTTAAGGTCATAGGCAATATTTCACTTGGCCGCCTCGAAGTATGCTATAATCAACGTAATTTCGTTTATCAAACGACCTCGGCCGCTGCCGTTGCCGTTGCCATTGTCGTTGCCATTGCCGTTACCGCTGCCCATTATCCGCTGCTCCGGCATCGGCATCTTAATGAGCGGCCAAGCCATAGACCACAGTTTTTAAGCATCACCCACCCAAGCAGTTGACACTTGCGAAAACTTTGGACAGGCTTCGATGCGTTGTGCTGTGGTCAGCACAGTTATTGGTTGACAAGTTTTAAAAGCTCGACCAAACTAACCAAGCCACGCAGCCATCCATCCCTCATAAACATTAATGTTAATTTCTAATTAAACGTTGCGCCAAAGTTTACACTTCAATATACAACTGTCATTAGCTGTCAAAAATAATGAAAACAGCAAACTGTGAAGGCTGCGTGTGTAAACAGCAAATTTCATGGCTGGCCAATGTCTTGCTTAAAATTTGATAGATTTTCAGTATTTAAAGTGGTTAAACAGTATTTAAGGCATAAGCAAGTTGGCAACATTACACTATGGGGAATTTTGCCGTTTTTCGGGTATTTAGTGTTTTTCTAAAAGTAATAAAATTATTTTTTTTTGTAGGCCAACGGCATCTTATAGTCTAAGCATTATTCTAGTAAAGAACGAGTATTTTTAATTTACTTATTTATTTTATTTTTTTTTTAGTAACTATTCAATAAGACATAAGTAAAATCAATGGTAAATAAATTTTAAAAAATAAATAAATAAATAAAACAGATTAAAAATAAATAAATTAAAAATAAATAAATATAAAATAAATATATGTACATAACATAAAAATATATATAAATGTAAATAAATATTTATAAAAATATATAAATAGAAAATAAATATATGTATATAACATAAAAATATAAATAAATATTTATACATGTGTATAAAATAAAAATAAAATATAATTCAATTGAATTTTTTATTATTTTATTTATTTTATTATTTTATTTTAATTTTTTTTTTTTTTTTTTTTTTTTTGCTTTTTGGACAGTATTTTTTAGCTCTTTCTTTGGTGCTACTATATAAATCATATAAAATAAATAATTTAATATAATAGAGATGTTTTTTTTACATGTTCTAGGATATTCCCGAGCTAGATCATTCACCCTAGTAGCTCTATTAAACTTGCCAAACAAAAAGTGCGTAATTACCACAAAATGACGCACAATTTTTTTTTCTTTCTCATTTTTTTTATTATTCTTTTTTTTTGCCATATGCTTCCTCTTGCTGCAATGTCAATAAAACTTGATGCCATTGGCCAAATATTTGCATAAAACATTCAAATTCAGCCATTCCATGCCACAAGCATTTCTCCGTTTATGCTTCAAACACTAAACGTGTTGCCATAAAAATTCAATGTTATTGTCAAAATACTTGGGCGTGGCTGTCACTCGCCTGGCCGAGCGACAAGTGTGACAAAAATAAACAAAAACAGCAAAGGGTTTCGCCTCTTGACAAGAACAAATAGACAAGAACTCAATGGAACAACAATGGCTGACATTGGAGAGTCACAGCTGTTGACAGTCGCTGTTAAAGTAGCTAACTCGCAGTTGCCAGTTGTCGACTGTCAGAGAGCTCAGCTTTGCTCTTATAAATATGTAAATGTTGTCTCTTAAAGTCGGCGCCTTTTCTTGACTTGACTTGGTTGCTATAATCTTTAGATTTTCATAGACATAATACGTAAATCAGTTTCAGCTCTTACTTAAACCGCAGAATTGCAAGGCCCAGACAGACAACGCCCTTTAAAAGGGTTTCGTGATAGATATGCATACCATATGCCAAAGTCAGCTCTCTGCCTCTGCCACTGCCTCTGCCCCTGGTCCAGCCACACAATTGTCTATGGCCTGCTCAATCCCTGTACCATTTCAACTGCTACGTGCTTCTATTTCGTTGTCTGCGCGCGTCTAATGCAATTTTCTTCAACTTTTGAGCTGCGAGTGTGCAGCTTCCACATTCCCTCAACTACGTCGAGTTTTCGCTTCTTCTTTCTGCTGTCTATTTGCATTTTATTTTTTCCTATACACAATTGCGTTTCTTTATGCTTTGGCTTTGCCTTTGGCGTGCGCGAAAACTAAATTTTCACTTGTTATACCCTGTAAATTGTTAGATAAACCACAAAGGCTTAAATAGACTAATAGAAATGTTATGATTTTTATATATAGTTGAACTAAAATTGATTGTTTTAGATCTCGTTATGATTACAGGATGTCTACGCTGTCCAATAGCATACTAAAAAGAAACAACTTTTTCTAGTCTAATCTAATCTATTCAAAAACTTCCAAAAACAAATTAAACTATATTTTTTACCAAAATATCATTTAGCTATATATAAGATGCATTATCTTCACTTTATAGGGTATCTATATTTTATATAGACTGTCAAAGGCCATCTCTGGTTTGTTGTGTTCCTGCTACTTGCTTATGCTGCTCATGTCAAGCTCTCGACAGTCTTGTCGCTCACCCAACGATGGGGACATTCACGCTGTTAAATAATTCATGCATTCATTTCCGCTCACTGAGAGGGGCGGGGGTGCACTCGTCCCAACACTCATTTGCCCCTATGCACTATGGAATCAAATAACTCGACAATGACACTGACATTTGTGCATATTGTGCTGGTGATGTGCAGAGGTCTGTTTTTGCTGAGGGTTAAGCCAAAGAAGTTGCGCTTTCTTTGAAGTGAAGTGCAATCACATGGAAAATGCAATTTTTATAGGGTATGTAGAGTGATAAATAGAGGGAAAGCGTATGAAAACTCTAAACTGAAAAGCATGGAAATTACATGAAAATCTAGTGCATAACTAGTATTTATGCATATTTGAATTAATTAGTCTTTTCATATATTATTATAAAATTGTACATGCAAATTTATTACATAACTGGAAACTGGATTGAAAAATATACGAAATACTTTTTTATATAATTATTTAACATAATAAATAAATAAATTTTTTTATTTTTATTTTTTTTTTTATTTTCTTTATTGCAGCTTAACCTATTTATGGGCTAGAAGCCAGTATTTACAGTGTAAAATACATATTATTTAAGTCAGTCAATGCGCTGCTTGATAGCATAATATACAAAACCTAAATAGTTCGAGATGCCCTAAAAACTTTTGCTTAGCTCAGATATCAGCTGAAAATTAACTAAATGTTATATAAAGTTATAAGTAAGGTAAATAAATTAGATAATACCCAGAAGTCTGGACAATTGCAATTGCTTGCTTCTACAGTTTAGAGCTTATGCTTTCAGAAACCATATATTTTTAGTTTTTCAAAGAAATTATTTTGATTTAATAGAGAAATACTTAAGACTTAGATTTGATATCTTAAATTGTTTGGAGTTTATGCTTAAAAAGAAAAACAAAAAAAAAAAACAAAAAAAAAGATTATAAATTATATATTATTTTTTCAGCTTTCGTCTACAAGAGAATGATTTCTTCAACTTGGAAATATATAACTTTCCCATTCTTTATCAATAGCTAAGCAAAAAGAGTCTAAAAACATTCAACTCCATATAAAAACTTCCATACGGAGGAGCATCAACAATGCTTAACGCTGTTTCACATTCAATTGCTGCAATTCATTAAGTTCAGAGCAAGTGAGTGCGAGTGAGCGACAAGTCAAGACGTTGGGGATTACGCATATAAAAAAAATAAAAATAAACGATGAAAAAGGAAAATAAATAAAATGACAAACGCAACAGCTGAAATAATGAGGCCCAAAAGCTTTTCACACGTTATCTGTGAGCTGTCAGGCAGGCGGGACAGCCAACGCGAAATGGACAGAAGGCGACGCATTGAGTGATGATGACTTTTTGGGCAATGAACTGTCAAGAGCTATATATATATTACATATATATATATATATTTATATATTTTTTTTACCAACTGCGCAGGCATTCAAATGTTCAAGACTCCTGCAGACGCTGAGCTGTCAGCCAATTTGTTGACTTTTTCCAGCTTCTTTCCACTCGCATTCTCCCTCTATCGTTGTCTTACCCGCTCTTTCTTTCAGTTAAGAATTCGACAAAAATATGCAACTTCATTAATTTGTTAGCCTCTGGATGAAAATTAAGTAATGTTATGTATGCGTCTGTTACGTGAGAGCCATGCATAAAAACAAAACAACAACAAAATAAAATAGAAACAGAAAAACGAAAGCCAAGAAAAACTGCTTCAATAGAGCAAGGAACAATGCTGGATAATATGGAAAAATGTGCTAGCTACGTGACAACTTGGCCTAAATAGTTCTAACGCCTTTCATCATGGCATTGCTGACGCACAGCTGTGACCAGCCCAGCCACTATGACCACTGGCACTTGCTATTTCTCATTTCACTCAAGAACTCCAACTAAAGTTCTCAACTGAGCAAATTTGATTAGCTTGGCCAGGCTGCAGGCTGAGTGCATATGCAGGCTTGCTTTGCAAAGTTGGCCAAGCTTCTTTAATCAAGTTCTAGATTCTTTAGTAGTGGGGAATTTTTAATATGGAACAAATTTAAATAGAAATTTTATTTTAAATTAAATAAATATTATATAGTATATACAAATATTTAATTTAATTACTCTTAATTGTTTAGTGTTTTTATTATTCAGAATAAAAATATAAAATACTTTAAGTACCAAAGAAATATAGATTTTCAATAAAAAAAAGTATTGAGCAATGTACCGAATTTTTTATATTTATATTTAATATTTTGTCATACAAATACATAAAAGTTCTATTGTTTCTCAATGTTCACAGCAAAGAGTGGAATTTTACGCCCACTCTGAGAAAACTCTCAGAGAGGAATCGATTGCGTCGGGTCTTTGACGACTTCGTTCGCGATCGGCTCGTAACCTTTTGCGTTTGTTATGCTCTCTCTTCTCTGATTTGAGTTCAATGAAGGAAAAAGTCTTCAGCAACACATCGATAGCGCACGCGAGCATGAATGTGCTCATGTGTGTGTGACTAAGAGTTGTTTAGCCATTTACTAAATCTCATTCTACGATCGTCAATCGTATTGCTCTCTAAATGATGTTCGGGAAAAGAGCATCACACGAATAGTTCAGCTCAAGCCACTCAACGGAAAACGAATAGAACCGAAGTCTCATGCTCAGCGTGAGATTAAGTAAATATGATTATATTGAGTTGATCTCGCGAACGAAGTGTAAACGAGCGTACACTGTTATTTGCAAGCTATGCTTATCATTCTTAAATTAGAAAGAGAAAATCATAGCAACACGATCTTACGACAAACAAAATTAAAAAAACTAAGAAAAATAATAATTTTAAATGTAATAATAATTGGAAATTGGTAAATTAAAAAAAAAATAATAATAATAATAATAATAATAAATATTTAAAAATAATAATTCTAGTGTAAAATATTATAAAATATTTATTTTTTAAGTATCCCATATAATAAGAATAATAATAATATTAAAAATAAAAAAATAATAATAATTAGAAATTAGAAAATTAAAAAAAATATATATATATTTCAAAAAATTATAATTCTATCGTAAAATATTATGAAATATTTTTTTTTTAAGTATCCCATATAATAAGAATGATAATAATATTAAAAATAATAATAAATAAAAATTAGTACATTAAAAAAAATATATATATATATTTACAAATAATAATTCTAGTGTAAAATAGAATGAAATATTTATTTTTTAATTATCCTATATTTTGTTTTCTACTAAAGCAGTTTTATTAGCTTCTCTTAAAAATCATCATTAAAAATAATAATTCGAAATTAGTAAATTTAAAAAATAAAAATATATTTAAAAATAATAATTCCAGTGAAAAATATTATGAAATATTTATTTTTTAAGGTATCCCATATTTTCTTTTCTACTAAAGCAGTTTTATTAATTTCTCTTAAAAATCATTCATATAACTTTTTGAAATGAAAATCACAAACTAAATAATTTCAAGAATTTGCTCAGTCTAAACTTCATTTATTTCTATCTTCCACAATCACTTTAATGTGACAAATTTATTTATTTTATATATATATTTTTCTTTTCATATATATATATATATTTTTTAAATTTTTTATATATTTTTTATAATAGTATTTTCACCTCTATTGCTCTCACTAATTCCTTACAATTGTTTAGTGTGCTGGTATTTCTAGTATAACATTGATAAACACAAGTACACTGTCCAGCTAAACTTTTTATGCACAAACACACTCTTTTATATTCCATTTGAAGAGCAAAAAAAAGAAAAAAAAGAAAAATCCGTTTTCATGTGTGTGAGCTGAAATGAGAAAATTACACACCAGAGACCAGAGACCATCCATAAAACTCTCGGCCGTCCAGGCATTATTTATTACTTTCGACAATTTTGTTGAAATACAAGAGCTGCGCACACACAAAAGGTGTTTGCCTCTGGCAACTGAAAAAACAGAGGCGCATAACAAAGCAAAAAAAAAAAGTTCAGAAAAAAAACAGTACATGTCGGAACATGCATGTTTCAAGCGTTGCCACAACTTTGTCAAATTTGACAGCGCATCAAATGCCGTACAAAAAAAACTTTGAAAAATAAACAAAAGATAATGGCAACGTTTACTGTTATTTTACGGGGCCGTCCATGTAAGTAACGGTTCAACTAACTGTCATTTCTATACTCGCTGATCAAGTGATGAAAAGAGTATATTGGTTTTGTTGATTGTGTTCAAAGCTTCTGGATAACTTTTAACCTACTCAACACATTAGCCTGCCTCATATATTTCCTAGATCTAAAGCTGAAATCGTAATGTTCGATAGATGAAATGAGCTTATATTTTGTCTAGAATTATATTTATATTTTGTCTGAGAATTTAATCAAGGGTTTTAATACCCATGCTGTATTTTCTAGAATTATTGAGATTCACAGGCGTTAGTTGTTTCTTTCGCAGTCCTTTTCTCTCTTTCTCATTCACGCTCTCGCCCACTCTCTCTCTAATACACCATTTGACGCAACATTATGCCGTTTGGCTTGGTATCAATGCTTTGCTTAATATACTGAAAGCAGCCACAAATTAATGCTTTCAAGCTGATGATGCCACGCCATCTCAATAAGCTTTTCATTTCCTCTCGATGCGGCTGTAGGATTTCCGTTTTGCTTAGCCCAAACAGCTTAGCCCTAATGAACTACCTCAAGAGTATACACACACATACAAACAAATATATATATATACGCACACATCGATAAGTCAGGCATAATTTCTAAGCCTCCACACTCGCCACTTGAGCTGCTCGTTTACATCATTTCAAGGACAACTCGAGAATGTTAATGGCTGACAAATATTTTCCTTTTCCTTTCCATTTTTGTGTGTGTGTGTGTGTGTGTTTTTTTTACATGTCAAGTAAAAGTCACGCAAGGCATATACGATATAAAGTACCTATGTACTTGGACATACATATCGTATACATATTAGAGTATAGTAATTTTCAGTCAATCTAGAGCTTAGCAACTGTCTAAGTGAGCTCTTTTCCTATTGGGTTTTGGTAATTACAGGACTTCAAGCAAGCGTCGTAATGCCAAATATAATGATTAAAATATGTTATGCTAGGGTTTGAGCATGATGTTAGCGTGTCGATTGTTTGCTGGCGCCTAGAAGTCGGCAATAAAAAAAATATGAGCGATGTAGACATGAGTTTTATATGACTGAAGCCAACGCGGCTGTTGAGCTTGCAGAGAGAAAGCATTTTAATATATTACTTTAATAATCTACAGTTTTTGCAGTTAATTTTTGCAGTTTATAGCTAAAGCATAAACAAGTGTTTTAACTCTTTCAATAATTGGCAATGAGTCATGGTAACATTCAGGTTCAAAATTTTAAGAGATTTAAATTATAAAGAATTTGGTTTATATTTGAATTTAAATTTAAATTTTTTTTCTTTTTGGTAATTAAATTTTGTTAAATCATTTTTATTATTATACATTTTTTCCAATAGGCGAAGGCTTAAAAGACTTCACCCCTTGGACCGCAGAATATAAACTTTATAATTAAATAATAAGATAAATTGTAAATACTGGCTTCTAGCCCATATATAAGTTAAGGTTTTGCTATATCTGCGCTAAAGAGTTACAGACAAAAAGCTGCAATAATTAAATAATAAATAAAAAATAAAAAAAAATAAAATAAAATAAAATAAAATAAACAAGTGTTTAACTCTTTCAATAACTGACAATGATTCATGGTTCAAAATTAAGAGAAGTGAAGCTTAGATGTTTTAAGAGATTAAGTTGTGAAGAATTTGCTTTATATTCGAATATAAAATTTCAAAATCTTGTTTTTTTTTGTCAATAAATTTATTAAAACATTATTATTATTATTAAACATATTTTAATTTCACTTTAGACATTTTGTAATTTTTTTAACATAAATCAAATTATCGATATTTATCGAAATGCGTGAAGCTATTGAATAAAAATGCTCAAGCTGAGCTATATAATATTATGAAAAATATATATTTGGCATTTGATATTCCATTATTATCTAGCTTCAGTAGTTTAGGAGCCAAAAGAGCTCATCAATCTTATCAAGTTAATATATAGTTTATGTGAACAATCTGCCTGTTAGATAAATTTGAAGAAAAAGCTGAATAAGATTTATGCCTAGAATAATATTTTGCTCATATTAAATATTTTTTATTAGAAGCCAAATACGATTACAAGCTCAGTTTAGTTTAAGCTAAAGACCTCGTATTATTGACAGCATTTGTACATTTATTATTTCCATATATACATATATGTATATGTAAATGCTTCTATGGCAATATAAGAACTTAATATATGCAGCAGAACAAATTTGTTTTTGTCACAGCAGCTGTTCACGAACATTTTGGCAAATGTAGCACATTTGCTTAGTTAATTTCATTCCAAATGTTTCCTCATACCAGTGCCACCTCTCCCACTCTCTCTCTCTCCCTCTCTCCCATTCATTTGGCAAAGCAATTTGTGGACATTTACAACACATGTTTAGCTTTGTGGGCGGTCCTAAAGCACTCGTCTAATCCATCATCTGAAATGCCTTGGCCCCCCACTCTGGCCCACCCAGCGTCCCAAGTTGGCCGCAAGCTGTCGAGCACATTTGTCTGAAGGATGCATCAAATTATATTCACATTGACATCAGCTCAACTTCATTACAGCCTTGTGTTGTTGCTGCCTGTCTGTCTGTTGCAGCTCGCAATTCATTTTAATTGATTTATGCCTTGAGCTTGGGCTAAACTAATAATAATCATATATATTATATAGATATTATAGTTTTCTAATTTAGTTAATTAATTTTGCATTTCGATTAAAGTTCTCTTATCATTTAGCGCTCTCTGTTACAATCAAAGTTAACACTTTAAAACTTTTGGCATTTAGCTGGGGCATTTCAAGTCCTTTACACATTCCACATTTTAGCACCAATTCAAACAATTTCCGTTGCAGCAGCAGCAGCAGCGGCAGCTGCAGTGGAAAAAGCATTTTCAATTGCAATTTTGTAGCTAGGAAATCTAATTTGGCAAAACCGAAAAGCAAAGTGAACCCCGCGCAGCCGAAACCCGCAAAACTCAACCAGCCGAGGCTAAACACAAAGAGCACACATTCGAGTGCCAAAGAGAGATAGATATAGAGAGAGAGGAAGTGAGTGAGTGGGCGAGTGAGTGAGATGGGGTGAGGCAGTTGCAGTGAGACACGTTTGGCCCCAGAGCAACGGCACTCACAATTAGTGGCGCCAAATTAAAAACCAGCATGTTTCAGCTTTAACCTTGGGCCAAAGGCAAAACGTCGGCCATTCTCATTCCTACAAACTGAAGATGTTGCCTCACATACACACACACTCTCTCGCTCTCACTCTCTCTCAGTCTGTTGCACGTTCTGCATCTGCCTTAATTTAGACATGTGTCAAATGATAATTGAGCTATGTTTGCCTGTCAATTTGCCGTAATTTCAATAATCTATCAGAGGTAACAGGAAATGGGCAGCTTTGGCTAAAATGCTAAACAAAAATACTGCTTTAATACTGGATTAATACTAAAGTCTAAAATTATAAGTTAGGGTATATTTTAGTCGAGCTATGCCAATTCGAATATATCCAAAATATCATCAAAAATAGTTTGCTGTTTTAGCTATATGCATATGCAATTTTATCTATTTTGTATGGTATTTTACAAGCAATGCATATAGATTGTGTTGCTATTGATGGACTAGGATATACCCTGTATTGTTTTTATTTAAAATATTTTAGCTATATTTAAGCTATTTTTTATATGAATGTATGTATGTAGCTATGAATGTAGGTATGTATATATGTATGTATACATCTAAGTTAAGGATACGTAGTAGGCTGGATTCTCCTATCAGACATGAGAGGAGAATAGTACGTACGGAGCTGATTCTATTCAGTTTACATTCGGACGAGACCTATTATATCTAAATTATACAAAATTATATAAAATATATTATTTCATGGAATCCAAGTGTATTTGTCTACGCGAGAATATAACTCAGTGCACATTATCGCTACTCTCGAAGTGTGTTAACTTCTATGTATGTATGTACGTGTGCATGATCATTATGACATTATTCATAATTATCAACATAACTCGTTTGACTATTATTAAAGTGCTCACAAATGAAAATTCTCAAATCAAAGCTATTTGTATACACGAAGAGCATATTAGCTTTGAGATGCTTCAGCTGTGCTACAGCAATAAGAGATGCTTGCTCATGCGCTCTAAAGCACATGCTTTTGCTCTATAATATTTCGGGAAAGTTCCACTCTGATGTCTATTGATGCTTTCACTGTTTGCTATAACAAGCTACAGAATTAGTCAATTCTAAGTTAATAACAAATATCTATTAAATAGATATTTTTTTTATTTTTTTTATATATATTTCTGCTAAATTCTCTTATTTTGTATTTTTGGTTTTGGCGCACATTTCTTGTACCACAGATCTTGTCTAAGGCAATCAATTTTCCTTGCCAACAGCTGCACTTCCAGCTCATTTACTTTTACTACAAGTAACCCCAACTGAAACATCTATTATATCTCTTTACACGTGTCGAGTGCAAATTGAGTTGTTATTCTGTAACCTATTCGCCAGCCAACACTTGTAATTAGGTACAGTTACGCGGCAAGATTTATAGCCGCAGTAAGTTGGGGCGAATCGTGAAAAATACCTTCGTCAATTGAAAAATTGCCCATATGCAGCAGGGCGAGAGCGGAGAATGAGAGAATGAGAGTTGGTGAAGTCGAGCAGCAGCCGAAGAAGTAGTTAAATGTTTTTCGCATGTAATTTGTTGAGGTGTTTGTCTTTCATCTTATTATAAAATAAAATACCCTAGCAGAGGATACAGCAGGATATGCTTGAACATGAGTATAGAAGTATTAGGAAAAAATACCTATTGGAATTTTATATTATTTTATTTATATTATTTTTTTTTATGTTATTTTTTTTTATATTATTTTTTTTTATATTATTTTTTTTTATATTATTTTTTTTTATATTATTTTTTTATATTATTTTTTATATTATTTTTGTTTTAAAACACATAATTAAATTATTTCCTTTAAAACCCAATTTATTTATTTTATATTATTTCAATTTTGTTTACTGAGAATTATTTTGATATTCTATTAAAACAGCTTCCCCATCAGCGATCAAGCAATCTTCACTCAAAATTCTATATACCGAATATCAAATAAGGGAATTCTTTTCTCTGAAATTTCAGCTAATTAAAATTTGTATTTAATTTGAAGAAATATATTCTTCATTTGCACTGAAAACTTAGGTTATGTTCGAATTGCCATTTTAGCAATATTACTAATCTAAATATCTGTTATTAAGTTAGTTACTGAATGTGCTGATAATAATATAATAATAATAATAGTAAAAGGTTACATTTTACTATTTGTTAATGAATCAATTCATCATGCTTCAAGTGTCTTCCAGCACACAGAATCATCATTTAGTTAAAAGTAGCTCAACATGGCACTGAAGATATTTAGAATAGAAGAGAGGCTAGAGCGGAATACACAGTATAAATAATACTCTTTTTTTGGCTGTGTACATATTTTTTAATTCTATTTTTCAGCCTGAAGGCCTCTGTCGCTCTGGCTTAAATAAAATTGTTATTTAAAATTAATTCTAAGTAACAGTAAAATAAATAAATAAATAAATAATTATATTTTTTTATTTAAAATTTAATGTAGTTAATTTATGGCTGACTTCTTAAAATATTTTATTTTTATTTATTTATTATTATTATTATTATTATTTTTATTTTTTTTATTTGTAATCAAGAAAAGCTAAAGACTGCAAGAGAAAATATGAAGCTAATTTGTCTTCAATAATAATCTGCGCCTTAATTTGCGCCTATTGTTTCGCTTGCTTATCTTGGTTACTTCCTTCCTTCCTTATTTCCTTCTATACTTCCTCGCTTACTCCCTTCTTCACTCTCCTAAGCAAATCATGATGTCAATGCAGGCATATAGTAAACTTTATATTAAAAAAAGAAATAGGCAAAGCTAAAAACTAATTTGCATTTAGTTTATTTTTAAATGACTCTACGCGAGCAGTTTAATGAGTGTGCTTTGCCAGGGTATTGCGTCTGTGTGTGCTTTCATTGTTCTCTTTCTTTTCTACCTTCTCCCTTCGCGCTCTTATTCTCCTTTTTTTTTACAGCGTAAGGTGCCTGTGTCAATAAATCAATAAACGCCTTCCACTGTCAGCGTCATTGTGTGTGAGAGTGTGTGTGTGTGTGCGTGTGTGCGGCTTGTGCTTGTGCTTGTGCTTGTGCTTGTGCTTGTGCTCGCTGGGCCGTGTGCATATTGCGCAATCATTTCGTAGTCGTCTGTGCGTTTGTTTGCCTCGATTATTGCATTTTAATAGCCCAATACAATATAAATAAATTCATTGGCATAACTGAATTGCCTTGTCCAGTTGTAATGCAGACATAGTCCATATGCATTAATACAAACGATGAAAAGCATCGAGTAGAAGTAGAAGTAGAAGTAGAAGTTCACGTGGAAGCAGCATCGGCATCTGCCTGGGAACACAACAAAATGAAATTCTATCAGACGGCATGCGGCATGCGGCATGCGGCTCCAATTGGCATGCGGCATGACTCATCGTTGCCGGCTGACTGGCGCCAGCCATTGCGATGTCATGGCAAGGGACGCCATAAAAAAAAGGCGGCAACAACAGCAGCAACAACTAATGGCAACAAACAGTCATCCACGAAAATTGTTATTGCCTACTTGGTGGCATTTAGTTTTGCCTTTCCACACACCAAAAATCAACGTCATATTCCTTGTCTTTTTTTTTTTTGCTTTTATTGCTATGCTTGCTCTCTCCCTCCCCCGCTCTGTCTGTATTTTGCTATCTAAAATTGATTTTCCCAACTAGCAGATTTTTTTCTTCGTAGCCAGCCTTAAGCCCAAGTCCTTCATCTAGTCCTTGTTGTTGTTGTCTTACATAATTGTCTTGGGCCTGTTGATGACTTAATAGGTCTCTAACTAACGTCCTTGACTATGCAGGAAAATATTCATATACATATATATATTTATTTATTTATTTATTTATTTTTTGTTTTTTTTTTTTTTTTGCCCAGACATTATTCTGCCAGTTGCCGCTGCCATTTCATATGATTGATGAACTCAACATTGACTTCGATCTAATCGTCGCTTGGTTATTGAATTGCCAAAAAGCAAATGTTAAACAAAAGTTACATAATATGTCGATTATCACATATCGCACAAATGTTCATGTAGTCTAAGCATAAGCGCTTGTCGGATTAATCAGATTACTACATATAATGGATTATACTATGGAAATGTGAATAAAAATATATGAATGAATATTTATGTGAATGTACTCAATGTTATGTGTATATATATTTGAATATATGAATGAATATATGATAGATATGCTAGATATGTATAGCAGAATATATATAGATTCCTTTACTCATGAATGTATAAATGAATACATGAGTGAGTGGTTATGAATCTATATATGATATAAATGAATATATATGAATGAAAATATGTATAGATAAGTATATGAGTATATGAGTATATGAGTATATGAATATAAATCTATATGAATATATGAATCTATATATAATATATATATTTGAGTATATATGAGTATATATGATTATATTACTGAGTGAATGAATGAATATATAATTAAATGAATAAATGAATACATGAATACATGCGAATTTAAATATGAATCTATGTATGAATGTATGAGTGTATTTATGAATACAGTTGTATTATTCTTGCATAACTTTTACTCTATATCATGAAGACTGGCTAAATTTTTTTTTTTTTTTGCCATACTCTCAGCTCTATCTTAGCCACTCTAAACGGTTCTATGCATTTGACCTCAGCTATTAAGCATTCAAAATTCAAAACCAGTATTCAAATTGGATTCGTCTGCATTTGAAAGGTTCACAAGCCTCTTTTAACTCATTCAAGATTCAAGCACCTGCATCAAGTGCTCAAACATTTTCTCTAAACTTTGCCACAAAAAAACATTGTGCGAACAATCAAAAAGTTGAACGCAAAACAAATTGAACCTAATTTGACGTTTCTACGACAAAACTACAAATACAATGAAAGCAAAAAAAGAAACTTAAGGTCAACAATGGCGAGAAACGGTCAAGAGCATCTGGCTCGGGGAGCTACAAATATAACGAGCTCTGGGCATAAGTTCTGCTTGAGCATAACTTTTTTCCAACATACGTGAGGGCACTTTAAAGCGGAATACCCTTAACTTTTATTATGGGACGGCCAAAAAAATACTCACAAGAATAACAAATACATAAAAGCTAAAAATGGTTTTGACCTTGGTAACAAAAAAAAGGGGAAAACAATGGAAATGATACGAGTTTAGCAAAAATTTGATTTTATAATTAATTGAAAAATTCCTCGAATTGTTAGCAAAATCATCTTGGATTTAGTAGTATTTATACTCCTCTTTGCGTCACTTCATTATTAGTTTCTCTACTTCTTCGTCTACTACTATTTAGAACTGTATATTAACTTATTGCCTTTAGTAGTTCTATTTAAATTTAGTAGTATTTATACTTCTCTTTGCGTCACTTCATTATTAGTTTTTCTACTTCTGCTTCTACTACTATTTAGAAATGTATGTGAACTAATTGCCTTTAGTAGTCATATTTAAATTTAGTAGTATGTAAGCTACTATTTAAATGTAAACTACAATTTTTGCTCATGCTGTTTAAAATGCAATCAAGTCGTATTGTGAGCCGATTCATTAGTAGTAGTAATAATGCTACTACTATTTAGAATTCATAGTATTGATGCAACTACTATTCAGCTTTAGTAGTATTTATGCTGCTACTACAATTTTTTGTTGTTTGCAATGCCTCAAGTCGAATTGTTACCAAAAATGCATGTTTTTGTTAGATTTAGTAGTAGCTTATGCTACTACTATTTTCGTCTAAGCTTACCCGCTGGCAAAATGCCCGGCGCCCGGCAGGTATGGCAGAAGCACTGCATCACCGAATCGCGTACTAATCCAATCAGCATATTGATAGCTTTTCTTGTTTACTGTTTTAAACAAATATGTGTACAGAGCAGTTGACTATAGTAGTGGATATTTAATAGTATTTAGCAGTAGTTTTCGGATATGTGAGTGTTGCCAACTAAATATTGGTGTTGCCTACTTTTGAGAGCGCAACGCACAGTAATTAGTATTGAAATAAATATTTGATTTAATATAATTGATTTAGAATTAATATTTTATTTAAACTGTCTAATTGTTATGCAAATGTTTGCAATTATTTTATTTTATTTATTTTTTTGCCGCGCTAAGTTGTATGCTACGATTTTTGTTGTTATTGGTGTTTTGTATTTGTTTACAAATCACGGCGGCGTATTCTTTTTGCGATTTCGATTTTGACTGCGTTATTTTTGCGTCTTGCCTCTTGCAATGGCTTTCAAGAACGACAATGACAAAGAGAAATCGACGCTAACGATAAAACAGCACGAATACGTAACGAGCGCAACGAACGACGAAGACAAACTAAATTATGTCGATGTTAATTTTTCAGCAGCAGGCGAACAACTGACGTCGCTGACGCTGACGCCAACGTTAACGTTGAACATTGAGAGCTGGGCGCTGACGTTGGCGTCGATGCCGGCAGCGCTGTCGCTGGCATTGGCAAGGACAATGCATATGGCAAAAAGGACAAACCACTTTGGGGCGCAACAGAGCTGGCGGCATTCACAACATCTCCCCCAAGACAGAGCCAACCAAAAATAGAAAGAGAGCGAGCAAGCTTACACACACACACAGACATGGAGCGACGTGGAGAGAGAGTGTGTGTGTGAGAGCATGTGCAAGGCAGCAACAGCAGCAGCGCGAGAGAGCAATTGCGTATATTCTAGAGGGTTGGCCCATGTGGGAGCGAATGCTTTTGTCTACAAAGAGGAGGGTTAAGCTTAGCTTAAATTATATTTATTAATAAAAAAAATAAAAATAAAAAATAAGTAAAATACATTTTATTTAAATTTATTTCAGCACATAATTTAAATACATTTTCGTATATTATCAAATTGAAATTCCTTTATTTTTTTCATTTTCGACCTTGCTGCGTAACCTTAATGTGCGAAATTTCGAAATACAATTTCGAAACATGCGCCGTGAGCAGCGCAGCGAACGTTTTGCTTCATTGTTTTTGTTGTCGTTATTTGACGGCAGCGGCAGAGCATGCATGAGGAGCTGAGCGAGAGTGGGAGAGAGCAAGAGAGCGCCTGCCTCCCACAGAACGTTCAATACGCCTAACTGTAAATGCAGTTGAGCTGAGCTAGGAAAACCGGCTTATTTTACACAGTGTGAACTGCTGCGCTTTCGCACAAATATTAAAGTGAAATTTAAAAACAAATTATAAAATTAAACAAAATGTATTAAGTACCGCTTGCAAATTAATTTATTATAAAATATATTTTACAAATTTATAATAAATTGACATTTAAGTTTTTTTAAATTTATTTAAATGTAAATCATTAATTTTGGAAATAAATAATAATGATAATAAATAAGAATATAATGAATATATATATCAATTTAATTAAAAAGGAATCATTTTAAATACAAATTTAAAATATTTAACAAAAAATCACTAATATTTTATTTAATTCAGAACCCTCCTTAAATATTTTCAAGTTTGAATAAATTTCAAATAAAAATATTGCTGCGCAATAACTGAACACAATTTATTCTAAATTCTGAACATTTTCAAATACATAAATGATTTTTTTTTTTGCAGTTGGCAATGCTCTAAAGAGAGCACAAACGTTTAAGCCAGCTGACATGCCCACACAGCGTGTGTGTTTCTCCTACTCTCTTGCGCTCGCTCTCATTCTCACTCTCCCTCCATCTTCCACATTCATATTGCAGCAGGTTGTTCGGTAGTTCGAAAAAAACTAATTTTCGAATATCGAAAAAAATATTAACTGCAATTAAATTAGATGGCAACTGAACGAACGAGCGAACAAATAAATAAAGCGACGATGACTCAAAAAAAAAGACGAAAACACAAAGTGAGAGCGAGAGAGAGAGAGAGAGAGAGTGCACACACACACACAGTGGCACAGTGGGTAGTGTGAAGCTGGCGACGCGTCGGCCCTGCCGAAAGGCGGACAAGGATATAGAGCGGCAATTTAAATGGCAGAACGGCGCCAGTGTTGAAGCCCAAGCAGCAGGGCAGTAGCCGATGAATCACAATGGGCCACGCATAGGCCAACAATAGCTATTGGAGTCGGAGTTGGAGTCAGAGTCGGAACCAGTGTGCCGAGAGTTTGAGTTGAAGTTTGAGCCGGGAGCATAGCTTGCGGGCCTAACAGGCGACACTCTCTCACCCACACAATGCATTATGTCTGACACAAGAAAGAGAGAGAAGACAGAGGCGAAGATGAAAGGAGAGAAGAGTAGAAGGCAACGCACAGAGTTGCAACGGCAGAGGCGGGAATATCATGACAGCCGCTTGTCGAAGGCATCGAAGCACACAATGCTTCTTCCTACAATATTATTTTGTTGACGTTGTGGGCGGTGGTGCATGGTAGGGGGGCGTGGAGGAATAGGTGGTTACGGCTCTCGTTTTGCATTTGAATTGCTTTGGAAATCATTTGCCGGCAAACACAACGTGAATGCCGTCCCATCCGTCCGGTTGAGCAGTTTGAACTGAATGTGTCATGCCCAAGGGGGCAACCAGAGCGAAGGACGGACATCATAATACTCTCGCACACATCGGCACATATAGATATTATGTGTGTGTGTGTGTGTGTGTGTTTTATATAATGACATCAAAAGTGTGAACATTTGTGTGTTAAACGGCCAAACGATTTAACACACAATTGTCTGTGTATTAAGTGTGCTAAAAGTATTTTAATGATTATGTTCACGTTCCAAAAGGGGGCGTGGCTACAGGCTGGGTATTAGCTGAAATAGGTGGGCAAATAGCTAAAGTTGAACCTTATGTAAAAAACTTACGTAAAGAGTTTGATGCTTGCTGGCATTTGACCATAAAATTCATTTCTGTTGAGGTATGCGAAGAGGAACTTACCTAAAAAGAGACGAAGAGACGAAATTTAAAAAAAAATTAATTAATATGACATTATTATAAATGCATGAAATATTATAAATAAAATTATAAAAATATTAAATATAATAAAGATATGTTAAATTACTTAATTTTAGGCAGCGTGAAATCGTTTGAAATATTTTAGAATTAGATAAGCGAGTAAAGCCTTTAAAGAGCATCAGGCAGATCGTAGAGGCAGTGTTGCTCTACCTTTGATAGCTCTACATATTGAATTATATTATATAGAATAAGAGTAGTTGAAAATTTAATGTATAAAGAGAACAAGCATTTGTTTGGGATTCACAAAAGTGCTTTTAATTCTGACTTATTTCATTTTTGGTGAACAGGCAGCATTTAGACAGTTTTCTCATTATTCTTAATTATTAAATTATATTATCTTTCTTTCAGTCTTTCATTCCATCTATTGTCTACTATGGACAGCAGTAATTTTTCCAGTAATTCTAAACCTTACAATTAGTTCTTATCATACATTATCATATGCTATTTATCTCTATTATTCATAGCTATTCATTGCCTTTTCTCATTATTCTCCATCATTTTTTTTTTTTTTTTTTTTTTTGTATTTCCAATCTATATCTATTACAAATAATGCCAGATCTCTGTCAATACTACAATTAGTCGCTTTCAAACATTATCATATCCATTAATCTCTATCAATCAGTGTGTACTATTTTCTATATATTCCTTTATTTTATTATTATTATTTATTTTTATTCCTTACCAATCTACTTATATCTATTAATCACTTACTACAAAATTCATATTTCAAGCATACTTAGAGACTCATTTACTTATTGTCATTAGCATTTCCCATTCATTATCATTTTGCCATCATTAACTATTTAGTTTTAAGTTCTAAACACATTTAGTGATATCTTTAATAGTTTCTTATGCTCAGCAATCAGTTTAATCGCTGGCTTTTTCATTCATTTGCATTCGCTTATCATTCATTATCATTCACTAGCATTCATTGTCATTGTCTATATCATTAGCTGACTGGCAATTGGCAAACATTTACGTCCATTTGCTGTTCAGCAGGTTTTCCTTTTCAATTTACGCTTCTTCTTCTTCTGTTTTTATACACATTAACCCCATGGGGCAAGCGTTGCATTTGTTGCAGTTGAATGGCTCACTTAATTACAGCTAAGCGCTAAGTCTTACAGCTATGCTGTCTCGCTCTGTTACGCTTATCACCTCCCTCTCTCTCTCTCGCTCACTCTGCCTGCCTCTTTCAGTTTTAATTGAAATGCATTTCTTTAGTTTGCTTTATTCGCTTGGTTCCTTCGTGTATTGCATTTAATTAAGCAACTAAACAGTTTTGCTGCTCTCGACATTGACGATGACTAAACGAGTCTTTCGAGTGCCTCTGCAGCATCGCAAATCATATGCACACTGCACACTGCACACTACACTTTACCCTCCCACCCCTCCTCCCACAAGCTGCCCACCCCTTTTCATAATTATGCAACACTTGAAGCGAAATTAACTGCTTAGCTTTGATATGAAAATCATAATATTTTCTTTGTTGCTTAGAACATAGTGAACAATGCGACACGCAATGTTTATTTCCTTTGGTCACACTGCTCTCTCTCTCTCTCTCTCTCTCTCTCTCTCTCTCTCTCCCTCTCTCTTTCTCTCTGCTTTTCTGCTTGCGTGCGCTGTATTGGCACCACGTGCCGCCAGCCACCCGACATGGCTTATCCATAAATTTTCGCATGTTGCCAAACCAAATATGTACATTGATCCTGAAGTGTATGTATGTCTAGCAGAGGGTTGCTTCATAAGTTATAGATAATTTGTGAAATGCATAAATATTACATTATATTACAATTTAACAACTGAGAGTCGTTTGACAAGTTACTAATAATTATAAAAAAAAAAAAAACATTAAATTTAAATTATAAAATAAATATTTTAAATAAATGTATATCAAATAAATATTGAAAAAAAAAAATTAATTGCATATAATAAAAAAAATTATAAAATAAAAATAATATATAAATATAATAATAAAAATAATATAATAAATAAAATTATAAAATAAAAATAATATATAAATATAATAATAAAAATTATATAATAAATAAAATAAAATATGTATATCATACACAAAGTACACAGACAATCAATAATGTATAATAATAATAATGTATAATAAAAATAATAATAATAATATGTATTAATGTATACTTCAGTATACATCAGTCAATATTTTTTACAATATTTAATCATAATGTTTCTTACTAAGTTTCAGCTATTTTTAAAACAAATTCAACAGTCACACAGTAAAATTTATAACTATATGTTATACAAAATTAATATTATATTAAATATGAAAAATCTCTAAAAAAAAAAAATAATAATAATAATAATAAATAATAAATAAAAAATGTTATGTTTGCTGAAGAACTCTATATAGTCCATATAAAAATCTCTAAAAGATGTAGTATATGCTTTGAAAGTGGTTAACATCTTCAGCTTAGCTAAAGCTATTTGAATCCAATGAAATATAATATATAACCAAACATTATATATTTTCTCTAGCTTCTTCAATTTATATTCTATAATTTAAATTGAGTCTACTGAAATCCAAGCTAATCAAATATATCACTTCTGGTATTCTCAGTTTATATGCGAATGTCTTGAACCACCCTCGCTTTAGTTATTCATATGAGTGTACTTTGTACTTTGTAGTTTCGTTGTCTGCTGCCGGCTGATTTCGTCATCACTGCCAGGCATGAGTCACAACCTCGACAACTACTTGCACTAAGAGAGGAGCTACAGCACAGGCTGTGGAAGAAGGCGGAGAAGCGAGAGAGGTATAGGGGTGGCTAGAGAGGCAAGGCGCGGGCATGGCGGCTACACGCCACTAAAATGTTGGCAATAACAACTGACGCCGTCGTTGCGGACATATATATATAACACATATATATATACCATATATACAGTTATATATATATGTATAAATCCAACCCCCGTAACTGCATCCACCCAAAAACTTGTTGGTTTGCTTCTTTTGCTGGTTCCTTGTGCTTTTTTTCGGCTTTCTTTTTTGCGGCATGCAAAATTAACAGCTGAGCGAAGTTGAAGTTCGATTGCATGTTTAGGGCACATTTCATTCAAAGGGAGCTGCTGACTACTTTTTGTATTTATTTTAATTTTTTTTACTGCCACATATTACCAATTTATGTTTTACTTTTATTTAGTTATGCCAATGGGTATGCACATAAACAGCGTAAGTGAAGCTATATAAAATATTTAAGTACTTATATTAATTGTATTCATTAAATATGTTAATAATTATAACAATCTTTTTTTTTTAGTTTAAAGAATATAGAAATCAAATCAAATCAACCAAAAAAGTATCGACAAATAAATACTACAGAATTTATTAAATTTGATAAAGCTTGGGAAGGAAGCTCTCAAATATATTTGCTTTTTAAAGTCATTTTAATTTAAGATTTATTTATTTATTTTTTATTTTTTATTTTTTTTTTGCCTTCCAGGATTACGCACTCAAGCTAGCAGTCAAGTTCAGAAAATCAATCGAATCAAAAGTATTAGCTAATATTAAACTTAAAGCTTAATTCTAATATACAGGGTATCTGTATAGTTGTGCCTGCCAAAATTTTATATTTTTACTTGCTGCTTTTTATTGAATTTTCAACTCTGGCTAAACTCTCACCTATCGCTAGAAGCCATTGTTGGTTGTTTGCGCTGCGTGACAATCAGCTTGCTTGGAAGTTGTGTTTATATACTCCCTAAACTGAAGCTGAGCAGGTGGGTATATTGGTTTAGCTAATTTATTGTTAATGCCAACAATATCCACATTAACCACATTTTATTTAATATATAAGAAAAGCTTTTTATATGTATTCAATAATTTTTTTAAAAATTGCTCTACTAATTTACAGGGTATCTAGCAGCTTTTTACTATTGTTTTAATATTATTTGCTTGTTTATTTTTTCGCCTGTCGTCGCCTTTTGTTTGTCTCAAAATTGAATTTTTGCCATTTTATTCAGAGTATTCGTAATGCTTTGGCTGCTTGCATACGTTTTGCCATTTCATTTCATCAACGATTTAAAGTTGTTAAGCTTTACGAATACCCTGCTTTTTATGGGGTACATTAGTTGAGCATTCAGGTAAGCTTCTTTTTGGAATTACTAGAATATCATTTTCATTTGCAATTATATATTATGTGGACTAAGCCAAGTGAATATAGATTCATTATGATAGCTATACAAAAAAGATTTTAATTCCAAGGCGACTTTTGCATAGAATTTATGTTATATCTTTTCTGAATTTGTGTTCTATGATCCTAGGGATTTGCAGAACGAAATCTTATTGCAACAAGCCAACTTAATTCCATCTCTAAACTCATTTAAGTCTTTGTCAGAGCATTAAAGCGCATGTATAACATTTTTCACATTTTCCCAGCTAGTTTACTTGGATTTTCTTTTCGATTTTCTGCTATTTTTTTTTTCTTTTTTTTTTTTTTGGCAGCCACTTAATGGATTTTTGCACTGGCGGCAAAACAGCTTCCAGCGTCTGCTGTTTTCGGAAAATTTCGTTTGCTGTCGCATAAAAGGAAATGATTTTAAGTGCGTGGATATTTCGGCGAACTAGAAAACTTGCACAGTCTGACAGCAAGTTTGCTGCTAATTTGTTAGCCCAAGTGAAGTTTTCGAGGGAATAGAGTTTAAGCATACACAATGTGTCATGATCAGAGACAGTCATCTAGCAGTCCTCTCATTCTCCTCTCATTAGCTCAATCAACTCGTTCTAAAGTATGCTCCACCTCAAATCGAATTTGCTGGCCCAGACAAACACCAAACAGAGGCACAAATACTTGCAGCGCCTCGACAATGTCCTTCGTACACCACAACAGGCACGTACCAAGCACACACACATTATGACGTAGCCATGGCAGTTAGATTATGATCGACTTTGTCTGCCGCAGCTGCTGCTGCTGCTGTTGCAACTGCAGTCAAATATACGCCTAGTCATTGACGCTGTTGTCCTTCAGCTCGCAGTTTAATGAACCTTTTGCAAAATGTTTCTTTTATTTTCGCAGCTGTTGCAATGACACACAAAAGAGCTTTAGAAAAGGCTTAATATTTAAATTATCAAAATTGCTGAAACTCTCAGAAAATGTTTAAAGAAAAAAAAAAGAAAAAAAATAAAGAAAAAATTATTTTTAGCATAAAGTTAAAAATTTAGCTTTTTATTGTATCAACATTAAACTTATGCAATCACATATTTTAACTTTGTTTTGTTCTTCTTCTTCTCTAGTTCTTCTATAGTTTTTAGTAAATTTATGAAATAGCAAATGGGCTAGCAACGCTTCATTGAGCTGGCCAACTATGTGGCGGAACAGCTTGGAACAGCTCCAACTAGGTAGACGAGTCAAGTGCACATACAAGCTGCTAGCTGTAAGCTCTACATGCGTACACAGAGAGAAAGAGAGAGAGAGAGAGAGAGAGAGAGAGAGAGCAGGAGAGTAGAGCAGTCCAGGAGTGCAGCAGCAATGCCTGACGACTTGGGCTGTAACTGAAAACCAATTGCCGGTTTTTGGACTGCAGCCACGGCACGTTTGCCCAGGACGTAGAGTTTTGAACGAATATGGCGTCGACTTTGACGTCGCTTGCGGTTTGCGGCAAAGTAGTGGGGAGAGCGGGAACACACGAATAGGTATACGTGGCAGGCTACTGTGTAAGACAACACCAGCTGCGTTGGTAACAATAAAAAGGATCAGAAAAGGATAAAATGTCTTGCAGAAAAAAAGAAAGAAAGAAACGATGCACAAGAAGACATCGCACTTGGTTGCAAATAATTCTTAGCCCTCTTCGCTGTTCGCTGGTCGCTGTTCGCCTTGCCATTGGTAATAGAGTAATTCAATATTGGGTGTGGCACCACAAACACACACACACACACAAACAAATAAACACATATATACCAACACACACACACACTCGAGCACGCACTCAAGTTGCATTCTATTGATTTTTGTTCCCGTCTTTTTTTGGTTGGTCGAACCAACTTCTCGCTGGCCACTTGATCAGGCAAACAGCAGTGCTTTAAGACTCAACAATGGGCCACATTGCTCGTTCACACTTGACAGTCAGACAGGCATGGAGCAGGGTGCGATTGTTATTAAAAAAAAATAAAGGAAAAGAAAAGGAAAAGCAAGGGAAAAGCAACGCAAAGTCGCGTCGCGTCTCGATATTCAACAACGTGACAATCCTTTTGCTAATGTGTGCATAGGCCCAAAAAGTCAAAGGCCAAGTCGAAAGAATGTCTGGCAAAAGTAAACTACTTGAGTTCACGATAAACCCAAGACGACGACGACGACGACGATGATGATGAAGAGGCAGCACAAGACGCGAACGATGATGAACTTAGTAGATGCCAGCAGCTGAGGGCAAAAGCTGAGACATTTACAACTCTTGAGCGGGGAAAAGAAACGAGGGCTGGCAAGCAAAACAATCAATGCAGTTTAAGGCACAGCAAAACATGAATGAAATCTTGATTTAATATCAGTTTTTTTTTATAGATATTTATCGTATATATATAAATGAAATCAAGCTCAGCATTGGCTCGCAAAGCTTTTAAACAAAAGTATTCGCATTTCTATGAGATTCATTTCTTAGCATAGACAAGAACTTCAAAATGCAATGAAAACTTTCTAAACAACCATTTTTGTCTGATTTAAATGAACTTATGTAAAATAAGCATTCGAACTCTAGCTCGAATTCTAGCTCTAGTTCAAGCTGCTATATGTGAGAGAGCATTTCTATATTCATTTTATTGATTACTATTTATAATAAATGGATTGGTTTTTAATCAACTTATTTACTTATTAATAAGTTTACTTGTGTAAAATAAGCATTCGACTTCTCGCTCGAGCTCTAGCTCTCGCTCAAGCTGCTATATGTGAGAGAAAATTTCCACATTTATTCTAAATAATGTTTATTGAATATTTATAATATTTTTTAATAAACTTATTTACCTATTAATTACTTTTAATACATTTAAAAATGCGTAGGTTGGGTCTTTTCGCATGACTAGTTATTAAATAAATTAATTAAATTATTATGATTGTATTTAAAGCATTAGCAACACATCAAAGAAATAATTAAAAAATAATTAAAATAAATAATTTAAATTATTATGATTATTAAATTTCAATTATTTTAAAATGATTTCTTTGATGTGTTGCTAATGCTTTAAATAAACCTCTAAAAATATCTGTCAATGTTAAGTTATTTTATTTGCTCCCCCTCTCTCTCTCTCTCTCTGTCTCTCTACTTTCTCTCTCTCTCTCATACTTTCTCTATCCCTCTCACTCATTTAATTACTACACTACTACACTATAATTTTCTACAGGTTCATTTGTTCCCATGCTAGCTTATATTATTATATATATTTAAAAATTAAATTTATTTGATATATAATACATTGTATTAAAATATAAAGTATTTTATTATTATATAATATATGGTATTATTTTCGTTTATTATGAATACATATTTATTTATAATATAGACATATTATAAATAAATTTGCATTCATAATAAACGCATCACGTGAATTTTTAGCTCTTTAGCAAGTCAAATAACATTTATATTATTTATTTATATTTATATTTATTTTATTAATATAAATATATTCAAAAATATTTGTCCTCTCTCTATCTCTGTCTGTCTACCCGTCTCTCTCTTGTTATTTAAATATTTAAATAGTATATTTAATAAATGTAACATATCTTACTTTTTTGCTTTTATATTAATTTATTTTTTTAAATTTCCTTTAGCAATAAAATGTCTTTAATATTGTCAGCCCTGCATCGATTCATATATTTTTATTGGCATTTTCGTGTTTCCTTTTATCTCCTCCACTCCCCCTCCTACGTCCTCTCACACTCTGTTGCTTTCGTTATTGTCTTTTTTGTTTGCTGTCGCTGAAAATTTGAAACGCTTCTTCATTTTTTCCCCATTTAGACACGTTCTCAACTTCTCGGCTTATGTTTTGCAGCCACGCCCCCCTGCACTGGCAAGCCAGCCCAGACTTGAATCGATATTGATGAGATAACTTCTTCACACAGCTGCCAAGTGTTTGACTTTGTGGCTCAACGCAAAAGATTATTAATAAAAATATTCCTCTTTTTTTAGAGATTTAAAGTTTTCTATAGCAAAAAAAAAGATCAAAAACTACAAAAAAGGCGAAAAATCTCTTTTATATGACCTGCTGTTTGGGGTCAAGCACGCTGATTATGAGTGGCTCAGTTGAATGTGGGTCAAAGCTGTGGCTGCTTTTCAATTTATGCGCTTATTTGTCCAAAAACGAAATCTCTTTTTGGCCATTTGCCAAAGTTTCTATGCCAAAGGCAAAATACGACTTCACTTCACTTCGCATATTTCTATTGGCCATTTTTCAATTTGAACAAAGAGTTTTTCAAATCCAGCCACGCCTCCATTTGAAGGGGGTGCACATCAAATTTCCAGTTGTGATTTGGCGATTTCTCTATTTGATTGTTTTTCCTTCTTTTTTTTGTTGGATTTATTTGTGGGTAGCAAAAATATATATATTTATGGTTATCTTCTGGCAAAAGGGTAAAAATATTGAAAGATGTTCCCAAAATTGTTTACGCTTAGAAAATGAATATAATATAAGGCTAAAGTATATGGACAGTCCATATAGTCCAGTCCAAGAAAGTTTCCGTAATTTCTATATTATTATATCTAGTTAATTATATAATACTTAATTAATTTATTTTTTGTATAACTTATTTATTTTATTTTTTATTATGACAATTCAGATTATTTTTTATATATTTTTAATATCATTTTTTAATTTATTTTTATATATTTTTATTATCATTTTTTAAATTTATTTTTTATATATTTTTAATATTATTTTCAAATTTATTTTTTGTATACCTTTTTTATTTATATTTATTTATTTTTTTTTTTTACTATTATAAAATTAAGATTTTTAATATTCCTTTCTTTTTTAATATATATATATTTATAATAATATATATATTTTTTAAAATATATAATCATTTCTATTTATTTATTTATTTTTTATTAACTTTTTTTAATTCTATTAAAAATAAAATTATTTTTTATTTAATTTCCTTTCGTATTTTTATATAATATTTTATTTTACATTATTTATATTAGTTATCTGTTTATTTATTTATTTTTTTTGTTATAATAATAATAATATATAATAATAATATTTTTTTATTTTTTATATTTTATGTAAAAACTGTTTGTTTTATTTTGTTTATTATTTATTTATTTTATTATTGCTCTTTTAATTTTTTGTTGTATTGCATTTACTTAAATTTTTATTACTATATATCAATTTTCTTAAATTTTTATTACTATATATCAACCTCCTTAAATTTTTATTTAATTAAGAGGATTCAATTAAATATAAATTCTCATCTATTTGATTTTAGCTAGAAATCCAATTCGAAAGTGTATTTTTCTCGGAACAATAACGATTACGACCTGAGTGACTTATTTTGGCTGAAATTGCGTCAATTCATCAAATTTTTCGCCCTTTTGCTCGATTGCGTTATATGGCACGTTGGGTGGTGAGGAAGAAGAAGATGAGGAGTAGAGGATTTCCACATGTTTCCATTTTTAATATGCTTAAAACGTTTTACGACTGCCAAAGACACGCAGCACTTGAAAGTCAAAACGTAACATTTATAAATACATATACATATATTCGCATATATGTATATATGTGCGTATATCTTCTTCCTTTTAATGTGCATAAAGGGAGCTGTAAGAGCTCGTAGTTGAACCCTTCGATTGCTTTGCCTTTAAGACTTGCCTTTGGTCGAAAATTTCCTTTTGTGACTTTAAGCTTTACCGTGATTCAATTTGCCGGCACTGCGTCAGGCATTTTTTATGCCATTTTAGCGTTGCATTTTGTTGTCGCCATTTCCCTTAGATTTTTAGTGCCTATTTTCCGCAGAGGCCGTAAAAGCGTACAGGTAACAAAAAAAAAGTGGAAGAAGTAACGTTCCGACTCGAGCGTACAAAATTGTTGTGGAAATTGTTTAAAGTCATTCGCATGTGTAAAAGTTGGCGTAGAAATAAATAAAAAAAAAGGAACAAAATGTAGGAGAACCCTGTGTGCGTGTGTGTGACTGAGTGTATATGTGTGTGTGTACATGTATGCGTGTCTGTTGCTGCTGCTGCTGCTGCTAGCAAAAATTCTCGTTTATGTCACTGGGGAAATTTACGTGCTAACCATCAACGTCAGCAGCCAGCACCATACAACACTCACATTTGATGTATGTATGTGTGTGTGTGTGTGTGTGTGTGTGTGCATGCGTGTATGGTTTATCGAGCTATATGTGCGATTCCGTTTAGTTGCTTGCAGAAATTAAAATTGTTTTATTAAAAACTAGTGCAAGACTCAATTTCTATTAAATTTACAAAAAAAAAAATTTTTAATTAAAATTAAATATTATTTATGAATAAATATTTCAAATTAAGCTGAGACTGAGACTGAGACTAAGACTAAGACTAAGACTTGGACTTAGACTTAGACTGAGGCTGAGATTGAGACTGAGACTGAGACTAAGACTGAGACTGAGACTGAGACTGAGACTGAGACTGAGACTGAGACTGAGACTGAGACTGAGACTGAGACTGAGACTGAGACTGAGACTGAGACTGAGACTGAGACTGAGACTGAGACTGAGACTAACGCTGCGGCTGAGGCAGAAGGTGAGTCGGAGTCTGAGGCTAACGCTGAGACTGAGACTGTGACCTGCGGCTTGAGTCTTACGCCTGAGCCTGAGACGGGTGCTGAGATGAGACTTGACTTGAGTCTGATTTTTGAGTATAAACCCTCAGTCTGAGACTGAGACTAAGACGTGACTTAAGTCTGACGATTGAGTATGAACCCTCAGACTGAGAGACTTCAAGCTGACGCTGAGGCCTGAGTTTATAGTCCGAGTGTGAGTCTGACGCTTAAGACTCAGACTGAGGCTGACACTTAACTCTGAGAGTGAGGCTGAGGGCTGATGCTGATGATGAGACTACGGCTGACACCGCAACTGAGTCTGAGGCTAGATCATGAGTTGAGTTGAGCTTGAGTCTGACCTTTGAGTCAGAGGCTTCAGACTGAGGCTGAAGCTGAAGCTGAGGCTGAGGCTGAGGGCTGATGCTGAACCAGAGGCTGCGACTTGAGTCAGACTCCTGAGCCTGAGGCTGTTGATTAGACTGAGACTGAAGCCTGAGTCTAATCTCTGAGTGTGAGTCTGACGCTAATGTCTGAGACTGAAGCTGAGGGCTGATGCTGACGATGAGAGATTGATGCTGAGGTCTGAGAGTTGAGTCTGAGGCTTGAGTCAGAAGCTTTATGATGTCAATAAGACTGAGCTGAGTACTGAGTATTTGACGCTTGAGTCTGAGGCTTGAGTCTAAGGCTTGAGTCTGAGGCTTGAGTGTAAGGCTTGAGTCTACTGCTTGAGTTTACTGCTTGAGTCTAAGGCTTGAGTCTGAGGCTTGAGTCAGAAGCTTAATGATGTCAATAAGAGCACTGATTTGACGCTTGATTCTGAGGCTTGAGTCTAAGGCTTGAGCTTACTGCTTGAGTCTAAGGCTTGAGTCTACTGCTGATTAAAGTTAAGACTAATCCCGAGGCCAAGACAAATATTATTTTATGACTATGACTTTCGATGCAAACATTACTTAACTTCACCGACATCATTTGCTATTACTTCTCTCACATTCATTTCTATATTTATCACAGTTAATTTCTATATTTTTGCAATTTTAAAATTAAATTTTTGTAAATTTCTCTTTTCAAATTAAATTTAAAATAAATTTCTCTTTTCTTGCGGCTGTAACTTTAAGCTCATTTCGTTGCCCTTTTGGACTGTCAATAAGTTTACCTTTTTATGCTCAAGCCGCTCCTTACGCAGGGCTAGTTTAAATGATATTTCTTAGCTCGGCGCTTTATTGAATTACTTCGCTTGGCATCCTAAACATAAAATGAAATTGTGCGCGCTGTAAAAAAAAAAGGCAACATAAAGAGACCGACACACAAATTGAGGAGTCAAAAGCCGCAAACACCTACAGCTAACAGCAACGCGACTCGACTCGACTCGACTCAGCTCGACTTGACTCAACTCAACTCAGCTCGACTGACAGACAGACATATCGACAGAAACTGACGTAAGAAGTGCCCCAGCGGCTGCTTTTATGCTCGCAATTCCAAGTTCTCAACTAACCGACGCGTTGGGGCAACGTAACAAAATTTTTGCTGAAATAAGAAGCTTAAGACAATTAATTGAATTTATTGCGTATTTGTGTGCTTTTATAGAAGTTGGACGACCCCTCGCAGGGAAGTCAGCCCCCGTGTAAATAGCAATGCGAAGCCCCACAAGCAACAGCGAACAACAATAGCAAAGAGGCCTGAGCAGGTGAACTGTAACTATGCGTGGCACACCTGTAACTGTAATACGAAGAAGCAGCAGAGGACGCTTCATCTTAAGGTTTGTATGCGTGTGTGTGAGGGTTAGACTTGTGTCTAGACACTGGCGCCAAGACACCTTCAAACGGAAGCTGAAACATTAAAGTTAGCCAACTTATGACTAGCCGAGCATTTTTTTTTGTTTTCTTCAATTGCTTTACCTATTGAAACGGAAGTGCAAGACAGGGTATGATTGCTTCTTGTTCAAGTTCATATAGCTGAGTGAAGCAGGTGTTACAGGACTTACAGACGAAGTCATCTCCGTTTCCTCTCGGTATTTCCCTCTGTCCACTGCTTGGTTCCTCCCTCTGCCCTTTCCTTCATTCCGCCCATCTACTGTCTCTCTGTCACCCCTCTTTCATTTCTTTCCTACCTTTACCTCTCCATCATCTGCCTCTCTATTTTTTCATTACTTCTCCTGCCCTACCTTCTCTCATCGGAACTCCTTGATCTAAAAACCTTATATCTAACTCTCAATTCATATACACCCCTACATATATATTAAGGTATCTGCTAGTCGGCATCTGCTGCAACACTCTTGTTTTCTTTGCCTCTGCCTGTTTTTTGGTCAACAAAAATCCGCCCTGTAATGCGAAAAATGCCATAATTTATTTATGAATGCAATGGGGAGGAGGCTAGCTCCCTGACTACCCCACATGCTATTACCTCCCTCCTAGCTTGGCTGCACGTGACGCATTACGTGCAATGCGTCGGCTAACGTGCGTTCTGCACACACATCATTATTAATGCATTTGCACACGTAACCCGGTAAGCAAACAGCTTGGGGCCACTACGTAAAGCTCCAAAATATAAAGAAGCGAAAAAAAACCAAGCAACCCCTAAAGTGATTAGGGTATAGGTCATATCAGCAGTTAGGGTTTGAGTTGACTCTCTGGCTATTCCCCAATGCCACTTGTAGCTGTATGGGTGCTGCGCCCACACCACTCGTCCCGCCTCCATGCCATTTGAACTCTTGAACTTGAAGTGCGTAAGACAGCCCCGAAAAGGAAAAGGCAACTTGAACTTGAAAGCAAAAGTGAACGACTGTGGGCTACCTTAGTGAAGTTCTATAAAGCTGAATTCAAAAAGAACTAGTTCAATTTTTGAAGTGAACGAAATGGAATATGGAATATGGATAGAATAGAATTGGTATATGAATAGAACTGTTTTATCTTCTTCATTATAACTGAAATGATTCTCTTTATAACCAAACATTCTTTATGTGACTTAGCTATTCAGTAGTTCTCTTTCAGTGAAGAGTTCATCTGTTGGAACTATTGAACTACTCAAGAGCTGTTCATAAGCCCTCACGATAAATCTGATATCTGTCTGTTAAGTACGAGTTTTTATAATAAAATACAATATAATAGCCTGTAATATTTATCCTATATATATCCTATATATCCTATATCCCAAACCTTTACTCAACATATCATTATCAACTTGTTTACTTGAGCTTATCAGCAAAAGCTTTCAACTTGCTTCCCATTTTTTGCCTTTTACAGGGTATACAAATCAACTTGGCCAGCACACAGCGCTAACCTTTAGGGACTGCTTACATATGATGTGCCTTTAATTTTATTTATTTGTTTTTACTTTTTCTCGTGCTCCCTTGATGAAGTCAAAAGTCCAGCTTAACCAAGACGAGCCCACCTAATGCCTGGGATCAAGTTTTCTGCTCTTTCTTTTACTTTGACATCGTGCCTGCCCCTTTTGGTTTTGTAGTTTCGGCCTCTGGTACAAATTGAATGCGCATTTTGTTTTAATTTACATAAAGGGTTTACGGAAATGCTCGTAAAATGTCATCGGAGCAGCTCTAAAAGATGCGCATAAGATTACAGCAAGTCACATTTCAGTTGACAAACCAAAAGAGATGAGAAGAGAAGAGAAGCTGCTGAAGCAACAGCAGCAGCAGCATCTCGGAGCCTCGTGTCCACTATGTTTCAGTGTGTTTCGTGCTCGTCTAGACATCGTCTGACGTTTGGGTAATAAAAATGTATATAAAGGTGTTTTGTGGCTCAGGACGGGAGGAATGGGATAGCCGAAACGTTGCCATCGTTAGGCGACGCAGCCAGTTTGATTTTATACGCATTTTTATGGCTGCATTAAGCACGGCCAACAACGACAACGACAACGACAACGACAACGACAACGACATGTCCTATCAAACGTCCACGGAACGTGTTGGCGTTGTTGCCTAGCAGCTGATTGGCGTTTGGGAAAGGACACTGAGAGCAATTAGAAAATCGTTCAAAGGCATTTTAAAGAACTTGAGCTTAGTTTGTGGCAATTTTATAGAATATCAATAAATAATATTAAAAATTTGTTCTCACTTTAATTTTAATAATTTAATGCTGGTGATAAGTTAAATCGAATATTTATTAAATTAATAATAATTAATTTAATTATTGAGCAAAACAAAACTCTTGCTAAAAAAAATAAGCGAAAAATATGTAAATCAATAAACACATATTTGAAAATGTCGTTTAAAGTGAAATATATCGATTTGTATATTATATTATGTAAATAAATAAAAGATTTAGCTTTTTAAGTTGTAGCTTAATAAGATTTTAGCTTCTTCCTGGTATAGGCCACAGCTGGGAAGAAGCTAAAATCTTCTGATAATATCAGAATACATTTATAATATTTTATTTTATTTATATTTATTATTTTGTATAATTATATATAATTTAATTATTTTATAATTTAATTTTAATTTATTTTTAAATTTAATTATAAATCATAATAATACAGAATATATTTATAAAATTTTATTATATTTATTATTATTATTATTATTTATTATTTTGTATAATTATATATAATTTAATGATTTTATAATTTAATTTTAAATTATTTTTAAATTTAATTATAATTCATAATAATACAGAATACATTTATAATATTTTATTTTATTTATATTTATTATTATTATTATTTATTATTTTGTATAATTATATACAATTTAATTATTTTATAATTTAATTTTAAATTTAATTATAATTCATAATAATACAGAATACATTTATAATATTTTATTTTATTTATATTTATTATTATTATTTATTATTTTGTATAATTATATATAATTTAATTTTTTTATAATAAAATTTTAATTTATTTTTTTAATTTAATTATAATTTATAATGTCTTGCATCTACTGAATTGGTAAAATCTATCTAAAAGAAAAAAGAGCTGCACTTTCGCATTAGTGTTATAAGATCATTACCAACATTTTTTGAAACCTTTTCACAAGCAATAGATAGCATATTATTTATAATATATTATCTGCCATTAATTCGCATACTTATCCACTTCCAAGTCAAGGTATAATTTACATTTAGTTCTACAGGCGCATTTCTCGTCAAAGCAACATAAAATCGAGTCTTTCGCAGAGCTTGAAGAGCCTACATACATTTGCTAAACACTACAAATTCCCAGTACACCAACACACAATACAATTTGCTATTCTGTTAGAGGGCAGAACATGTGAATTGTATGTAAAATGCTATAAAACTAATAGCTCAGAGTACAGCGAGAACAAATGATACTTTTATGGTGCATAAATATAGCCACAACAAATTATTTCCCATGAGTGGCAGTTGGAGTTGGAGCAGCAGCAAAGACAATGCCAATGCAAAATACCAAAAACTGCAGTTCAAGTCGTGCACTTCGCTGGAAGTTTAACTTAAAAGTAGGCACAAACAAATACACATAAATACACATATATATATATATATATATATATAAACTCAAACACATTCCACTATGAATATGCGACACCCATAATTATCATGTGCATGCAATGGGCGCCCTGGGACTAGGGTAACCAACAAACGACAACCAACTCAACGCACTCGACCATATGTTTGGGGCAAAAAGAAAAGGAAAAGAGAAAAAATTGCTAAATGCCATTAACCAAAGAGCTAAAGAACTCCAAATACTCTAACAGACGCAGACAAAATTACTGAAAAGCTGTAAATATATAAATATATATATATAAATCTTACAGAAATTAAATATCTAGAGTCAGCATCGAATAATTGTCTAATACTGGCAAAGCTCTTGAATGGATGAGGTTACGCTCTGATTGAGCAGCAAAAGACGATATCAAAGAATCAGCTAAAAATGATTACACAGAGTTTCGAGAGTTGAAAAATGTCTAAAACATCCAATAATTTTTTGAATAATTATTTTGAAGGGAAAAATATTTGAGAAAAATTCAAAATATAATATAGTTTTCGAGCATATGAAATTCTTCTCTCATTTAAATCTAAAAGAATCATAAATAAATCTAAATTTGATAAAAAATAATGAGATAATATTCTTAAACAAAAATTTTTTATTTTATTTTATTTTTTATTTATGGAAAGATTCAAATTTAATTTTCTTCCTTAAAGTTAAGGCATATGCAAATTTTAATATTATCCATTATATATTACAATTATAATAACTGGAAAATCTTTTTATTTAGTTCTAAAAAAAAGATACATAAATAATTTATTAACACTTGTTTTTTGAGCATGTTAATATATTAGTGTATTTTTTGCAGAATTAAAAAAATTAAATTTTTGAATTATTATAATTGTAATATATAAAAGAAAATTTTAAAAACTTAATTAAATTCATTACAATTACAGTACCTTGGGATCAACATGATATTAAACATGTATCATCTAGTGCTGCATGATTTTATAGCAACTCTCCACAATGATACCCTAAAAGTAAACTCCCTACGCCTGAGTTCCATTGAAACAGCGACCCAATGGGGTTGACAATTTAAAAGAATTGATTTTTATTACACAGGCTACCCGGCCACTAATGACGTTGCTGTTGCGGCTTTTTAACTATGTGTGAGCGGGAGCCGGCTGCCATTTATCAATCTATATACATATATATACCCATATATATGTTTATATATATATATATATGCTCTTCAGCAGATATATGCAATATTGCATGCATTGGGGCAGACAAGGCACGCATATTTCATACACGACAGCTCGTTCCCCCAAGCCAACCTCACACCCAATCTAACTTCCCGCTCGCCTCCCACAGCCTACGCTCCCTTACTCCCTCTCCCTCTCCCTCTCTTTGTCACTCTTGCGTGCAAACGACACCGCTGGGCATGCAACTTTTGCCTGGGTCCAACGGACGCAACAGCGACAACGACATATGTTTGCTGTCGCCAATGCAGCGTAAAATTTTGCCCCTTTTTTTTGCCACGCCTTCTCGCAGCCCAGCCCAGTCCGCCCCCTTTGTTGCTGTTGCTGCCATGCCTTGGTTTTTGCAGCTAGAACATGTGTTTTTGTCTCATTGCCGCTGCGTTCCTCCCTCTCACCATTTGTGCACTTCCGTTTCGATTTTTGTTTTACAGATTTCAAATCATTTTCTGCATTCTACAACACTCAACACACTCTGAGATGGCAGGGGTGTGTTGTAAAATTGCAAACATATGTGCGATTTTAAGAAGTGCTTCGAATGCGTGATATAATGGAAGCGAAATTGAAGTAGAAAGAAGAAATACAATTAATAAATAAACATGTGGCAAGAGAATGTGAGAGTTGAAGTGTTGACGTAAGGCAAATACAATAAATGGATATAGAGAAGCTTGGAAGTTGGAAAAAAATAAGCAAGAATTTCTCAATTTTCTATTAGCTATAAATTTTAGAGATTTTTCTAAGATATATATTTTATTTTTTAATTTTTGTTAATATATTCTCGAAATATATATTTCTTCAAAATATTTTTTCAAAAATAAATAAAATTCTTTTTTTTAAATATACATCATTTAAAAATCAAAATTATAGAAAAATAATTTTTTTTTATAAATAACAAAATAAATTAAATTTAATTGAAAAGATATATCTATATGTACATATTTCTTCCAAATATTTGTTCAAAAATAAATCAAATTCTATTTCTAAAAATCTACTTAATTTAAAAAACAAATTTACAAAAATTTAGAAAAAGCCAATTATTTGATAATAAATAATAAAATAAATAAAATTTTATTTCTAAAAATCTACATAATTTTAAAATGAAATTTACAAAATTATAGAAAAATAACATTTTTTCATAATAAATAATAAAAAATAATACAAATATTTGTTCAATAATAAATAAAATTTATTTTCTAAAAATCTACATAATTTAAAAATAAAATGTACAAAATTTAAGAAAAAAAAGTTTTAAGCATGCATGTTTTATTTTATTTATATTTTTATTAGATATTATTATTTATAATACTAAATTTAAAAATATTTTATAAATTTATTTTTATTCTATAAAGAAAATCGAATATAATAACTTTTTTTAAATTAATAAATAATAAATACATATTGTTTTCATTAAAATTAGTTTACATTCCCAATTCTTAATTTCTCTTTGTATTAGCTCCCATATAAGCTAAACTAAACTATTCTGCACTCAAATGATTTGTTGTTCAGTGTCCGGAAATATCAACAACAAATGAATTGCATTAATAACTTCAGCCATGGCACATGAAACGTGCTTTTTTGATGTCCCAGTGGACATGCGTGATTTATTTATTTTATTTTCATGTTTTTTGTTTTCTCTCTTTTTGCCCAAAACAATCGAATGCAATTTTCCTTTTTTCCTATACAGATTCAGTTTTTCAGTTTTTTCTGCTTTGTCTATCAACATTGATGGGACTAAAATTGGAATTTGAGCAAAGGCTTTTGAAATATTTAAATACACAGTTTAATACACTCCCAGCAGACAGATGACAATCAATTTTAATAAACTTTAAACATTTGAACATTGTTTTAGGCAAAATTCCCATAAATCAGACATTTCTGACCCTATTAACAGTGACAACAACTCATAGCTTTGCGAAGGGTTTTTTTCTTAATAATACCAACAACAATTTTTAGCCCTCTCCATAAAACTGACAGCAGCAGCAGCAGCAGCAGAGCCCAAAAACAACAATTTTCGAAAAACACATTTTTACGCACTTCAAACGAAACGAAACGCTGAGCCCAGCTGAGCCGAGTCGAGCAGACACGAGTGGAACTGGAGTTATTTCCCCCCAGTTCTATGGAGCCTGCAGGCATATATCTTTGTAGCTGCTTCTGGTTTTTAATGCCCTTTCGCATCGCGCGGGTATTGTGCTTCAGCTATGTGAGTTTGTCAAGTTTGAAGAATTAAATTTACATATGAAGTGCGCTGTATTTTATATAAAGAAATTATTATTAAAAAATTTTAATTATTATTACTTGTTTTCTTTTTTAAATTGAAAAAATGTTTTTCTTCTTTTTATACTAAATTATTATTTTTTTATTAATTACAAAAATTATTATTAAAAAATTTAAATTATTATTACTTGTTTTCTTTTTTTTTAATTGAAAAAAATGTTTTTCTTCTTCTTATGCTAAATTATTATTTTTTTATTAATTGCAAAAATTATTATTAAAAAATTTTAATTATTATTACTTGTTTTCTTTTTTAAATTGAAAAAATGTTTTTCTTCTTTTTATACTAAATTATTTTCTTTTTTAATTAATAAAATATTATTTGTATATATATATTATTTAAATATTATTTATTTATTTTCAAAGGCTTTTTTATTTTTGTATTATATTTTTTAATGTAAATAATAACTTTTATTTATTTAATTATTTATTTTTAATTTCTGATTTATTTCATTCTTTTCAGCAAAAAGGATTTAATACTGTGAATTTATTTTTATAAATGAGATATAAAATTCTTTTATGTTATTTAAATTGCACATTCGAACATTGATTTATCTTCCATCGATATATTTCTTTTTTTAGACAATCTAATTTTGTTCTCAATCTAGTTACAAATATGCTTATAGTTTTTTCACATATTTACATATATTACAAAAATATTATTACAAAATATTTTAATGTTTATAATGATGCAAATCTCTATAAATGGTTTGGATAAATATGTGGCATTATTATTATTAAGTACTTCAAATATATTATTTAACATGTTATCATATGTATCTTCAGGCAGTGTATTTCCATGTAGACTTGATTCAATCTCTTCATTCATTTTCAATCACAATTCATCTCAGCTCTCAGCCGCCCTCTCTCGCCTAGCTGTTTGTTGTAGAGACGCTCATTTGCATCACTTAAACAACAATTACATGGCCTCGAGGGTCTGAGACGTAAGCTCACACTTCTTCGCTCTCTCTCTCTCTGTCTCTCTCGCACTGCCACTCGCTTTCTGTCCCTTTATCTGAGAAACAATAAAGCGACAGACGACGCTTGAGAGTCTGTGCCAGACGCGCCCATATAAATAAGTAATACAATTTGAATGAATGTTAAAAGGAAACCCAATTGCATATCCAACAGAAGCCAGGCACAAATCAAAAATGCGCCTTTGGGCCGTTTTTCTTCACATTTTTTTGGATATACAAAAATATTTCCAAAAAAAAAAAAACAAACAGCTCTTGGACTGGCTAAAGTTAAATCAGACTTGCAGCAGACGTAGCCCGGCGGCTGGCAGAGCCTTCATTTCGCGCATTGTTGCCGCATTTCGCAGCCAACTTCCGGTTCAATAAACTTTCGCAAAAAGTATTCTCTACTTCTCGCTCTCACTCTCTCACACACACTCTTTCCTTCCCTATTGCGCTCGCATATATAGTTTTTGCGGGCAGCCCACAAACCTGACTGCATCTCTTGCAATACATACATACATACATATATATATATAAGTTAAGCGTTCCCACATTATATATATATATATATATATATATATATACAATAATGATTTTTCCTTCATTGCAGTTGCCTATGTGTGTGTGTTGAGCACAGTTGAACAACAACAACAACAACAAATAATGTTTATTAACTGGTTTTAAGCGAATGTCTATGTGCATTGCAGCTCGAGTTAGAGCTGGAAAAGTGCTTCAATGATAGACGAGAGTGAGAGAGAGAGAGAGAGAGAGAGAGAGAGAAATGGCAGAGCAGGAGCCTGTGTAACCGCGCACTTGCTGCGTATTTGTGTCGCAGGCAAGCAGCAACTGCAGCAATTTTATGTGGCACTCACAAATGCCACAGCAGCAGGCAATGTGAAGTGCAATGCCTGTTGATTGTAGCCGCAAAACGTGGCATACTTTAAGGCGACGCAAATGATGTCGATGGCATGAAAGGTGTAAAGCAATATAATATAAAAAATAAAAAAATAAAAAAAAAAAAATTAAAAAAAAAATAAAAAAAAAAAATATAATATAAATATATACATATATAAATGTAATAAATATATGAGAAAGCAATATGGGAACTTAAAAAAAAAATAAAATAAAATAAATTAAAAATTTAAATAATATAAAAATAATTATAATAAAAGATTATGTAAATCACACATAAATATTAGTTAATATTTTTTTTTTATTTTTTTTTATTTTTTTTTTTTTTTTTATTTTTTTTTATTTTTTTTAATTTTTTTTTTATTATTTTTTGTTTTTTAGTTTATATTTTATTGCAAGAATATTTTGCTATATATGCAAATACAAGTTTTTATATATTTCTATTTTTAATTAAAATTGATTCAAGAATATATATTAAATAATTATTCCTTTCATCAATGCAGTAGCTAAGAATCCTCGCACATACTCTGCATTTTGTAGCTCTTCTCTAACATACATATTTATTTTGACTTATTTGCTTTGCATTTTATTTAATTGGAATTTATATACATATACGGCTCTCTGAAGAACTTGTTGAAACTGTGAATAATTAAGCATTTGGTCTTCGCAATTGTTTGCCAATTTAGACCTTAAGAGGCGAATGGGGGGCGGGGGCGTAGGTCAATTAGTCATCGAGCTGCTGGCTCCAAATTTATTATCCACAAAATGAAGTGCACAGTTTGCACATTTGAAAGCCACAAGACACTTCATTTATTAAATGAATTCAGTCATAAAATCTGCCCGACAAACAATCAAGTGGCACACACACACACACACACACACACACAGACAGTATTCAGTATGGAAGGATATCTTTTGCGAGCAGGCTGTCAAAAGGGATAAGCCGACAGCAAATGCAGCCATCAAGCGAATTAATCAAATTTTGTGCCAAAGCATTGTGAGGACTGAAAATATGCAGACACCAGAATACTCCCAGCACCACGCCCACTTCGTCTGCTCCGCCCTACACTTTGGCCACACTTTGATTGTCAATTAAAAACGTTTGCAATGCCAGACGACCAATATGAATTGGGAAGGCTGCTCGTCCCGCTTCTGGGTCGATTTGTTGGGATTTAGTGTGAGAACAGGAGCAGGCACTCTGGGGGGGCGTGGAGGTGCTGGGGTTAGCTCAGTCTATTGGGTCAACACACAAAAGGATGCTATGCTGAGCGAGAACCAATTGTTGATTTCTCTAACCCTTTTCGAAATTGAATTGCTGGCAATTTGTTGTTTCTATCTTCTTCTTCATCTTATTTGAGAATTTAGAAAATGGGAAATTAACTTTTGTGCGAAAAAGGAAAAGGGATATAAAAACAATTAGAAGAAATTAAGAAATACCAAAGTTAAATTCAATATTATTTCAAGCATAGTTGTCTTTGAAATTTAAATTGATAATTGATAGTGAATTTAATTTCACTTTAAATATTTGCTTTTTTCGCTCAGTGCAGCATTTCATGCGGCTCATTAGTCGCAGCATTTAAGCCACAGAGCAACACCTGGCCAATGTCAACCGAATGCTCGACGTGATTGTCGCAGAGCACACAGAAACCAAAATTCGACAAAAGGTAAGCATAATGTTGGCTTTTTACAGAATAACGATTACAAGATACTCTGTAATATAAATAAACTAATTTATTTTTTAGAAATAAATACATTTAATTTAGTTAATTTATTTATATTTGTAGATACAAGTATATGATTTTAATTTATTTGCTTAGTTAAGAGTCTGCACGGCTTTAGTAAATAAATTGAAAAGACGTTCATATTAAATTAATTTGTAATAAATAAAATAAAAATATTAAAAAAAAAAAATTTTTAATTAAAAATAATATAGCTTTCATATAAATAAAATAAAAAAATATAAAAAATAAAATTTTAAAAATAAAAAAATATAGCTTACACAAAAATAAAATAAAAAAATTTAAAAAATAAAATTTTAAAAATAAAAATAATATAGCTTTCAGATAAATAAAATAAAAAAATATAAAAAATAAAATTATAAAAATTAAAATAATATAGCTTTCAGATAAATATTATTTTTTTAAATGATAAAATAATAATAGTTAACAAAGAATTTTTATTTATAAAAAAAGAATAAAAAGTAAAAGAAAAAAATATTGATTTAAATTTGACTTAATATTTAGTTATGTATTATTTATATTAATTTTATTTTAAATATATAAGCAGCCTATGAGCTCAGCTAATCAAGCAAAAATCAAATTAAAATTTCATTTTTAGGTCTAAATTTTTTCTTAAATATTTTGCAGATATATGTTTTTTTTATATTAGATTGTTTTCTGCTGAAATTAAAATTTAAATAAATAAAAATTACATTTTTTTATGTATGAATTAGTATGAATTAGAGAGAGATTTTAGTAAAATAAAAAATGTAATAAGGATTAAAGAGAGATTTTATTAAAATAAAATATTTGCCAAACACTTGTAATATTTTTTTTTTTCATTTTTTTGTTTTTTTTTTTTTTTTTTTTTTTTTTTGATTAGACTTCAAATTTAAGTCAAATACAGCCTAGTTGAATGATCTATTGCAGACATTTCAGACTGCTCATTAAACCCACATTACGTGTCTCTTGGCCATTTACAGGGTATAACAAAGCGATTTACAAAATTCGCACAATTCAAGCCAACACGCGCTGTGCCCAAAAAGAAGAAAAAAAAAAACGAAACCAAAATTATGCAATACAAATACGACAAACAATTTGCTTCAACGCACCATTTGTCCCAGAAGCAAACGAATGATGATAATAATAATGATAATAATGATGATTATGATGATGGTGGTGAATACAATGGAATGGTCGCTGTTGGTCAGGCTGAAAATATTCACCGCACATTTTGCGGTGACATTTGCGCGTTATGGTTTTGTAATTACCTGTAGCAATCGTTGTGTGTGTGTGTGTGCGCGCAGGTGGGACGAAAACTGTGTTTCGCGCTCCAGTTTGAGTTCGAGCTTGAGTTTGGGTGAACTTTTACGACAATTGCGCTGAATTTATGACCATTTGATTGCTGTTGACCGAAAAAACTCCCCCATCGAAACGTTGCCTGCTGTCGTGTTTATGGTTTGGACATTTACGTCGCTGCATTTATATGTCATTAATTGAGCATTAGGCGAAAGGGGGGCAACCCGAACGAGCAACTATCTCGGGTTTGGAACAGCCAAAATTATTCAAGTATAGCCAAAAATATTTAGCTCTCTTTAAGAAGTACCTTGGCTAGGTAGGTCTGGCTAATCTAGTTTCCATTACCATTGAGCGCAATCCATGACAATTTTCACACTTGACCCACATATATACTATATTGTGCTGGGAAATCATCGCATTTTGCCAAGTCTAAACACGTAGCGTTTATCTTGTATTAAATAATGAACATCATTAGAATTTAGCACATAAAGCGACAACAAGAAGAAGTTTTGGCAAATCTGGGAACGAAGTGCTAATACCCTAACAAAATTCGATTTTAATAAAATCTTTTATATTAGATATTTAAATAATTTTGTTTTGGCCTTGTTCATGTTTTAACTTTATCAAAACTAAGCTAATAAAAACATGTATTTAATATAAATTGTATTTCAGATATGAACTCCATTAATTCTCACATCTTTCTCGCAGACTAGCCAACAAAATGCATATACCCAGTCAACCAATCAGTGTAGCTATAAGCTGCGGGTGTTAGCTGTTAAGATATACAATGAGATACATGCATATAAATACGCATATATTAGCTAATACACCTACACACACACACACATACATATACATCTCTCTCTTTGTACATACAATATAATCAAAGCACACATAAAACACTTGGGAGTTTGTCTTTAATGGAACTTTTTACGTACACACACAGAGCGAGAGAGTGAGAGAAAGATTTCCCATATGTGTCTGTGAGTGTGTTGTGATTGAGAGGGAAGTGCGTTGCTTATTTTCTGCAGGCAGCGCATAATCAGCAAGAAATCTGTTGATTGTCTGCCTGACTAGGCAGTCGCCTCTTCTGCCCTTCTGGGTGAGAGTAATCAAAGTTTTATCCAGGCCCAGGATGCGGCAGCATCAAAGTGACAGGCAACAACCAGTTGCTGCGGCCACAACAGTTGAGGCAACAAAAACTCTGCAAGGAAATTACTTAAAAGAGAGACCAAGCTCAACTAGATGATACCCTAGAGAGCGACAAGAAGTATAGTTTTAAATTGTCGATAACTTTGTTGTTAAAACTCTTTTCCTGCTTGAAAAAGATTTAACTCAATCTGAAAATTTAACTCAATTCTAGAAAGGATTTCTTTTATTAAAAATGATTCAGTTAAAGTAAATTAAGGAAGAATTCCCTATTTGCTCTGAATTAAAAATAAAAAAAATTAACCAAACCAAAATTATTTTTAAAATTTTATATTGTATTTTATATATTCGCTTTTAATAATTTTGTTTTTAATTAAATCAAAAAGTAAAGAAAAAACATGAATTTAAAAAAAATTAAGAAATTGAGTATTAATCTAAATATCCTTAAGGAAAATGCCTTAAATCTCATTAACATAAGTTAAAATCCGCGAACTCCCATCTACTTTACTCTACTCAACACATGACCACTATAACCAAAAGGTTATAGCTAGACATATAGACACATATTCCTCTACCCCCCTCACACACAACTTTAAAAAGAACAAATGAATAAATACTTATGTTGAGAGACATGTATTGCTTGCTCCGACCTAACCTCAAAAAGTCACGAGAGAAACATAATTAGAAATTGTGCAAAACTACTGGAAAGGCAAAAGTTGGTTTAGTCAGTGCAGTTTCCTATTTACCATTTACCATTTCCTTCATTTTCACTTCACTGCTAACCTGCTTCACTCACAGAGATGCGTTAGGCATTGCAAATGAGTTGTCCGTGCATCCTTTCCAAGCTGTCGCTCGTGCTGTCTCTGTCTAACGGCATTAGCGCAACATGCCGTCTCGCTCGAGAGAGACACGGCAATGTTGTTTGCGACGTTGACATTTTGTGCGTCACCCTCTTAGCTTCCTTCCTCTCTCTCTCTCTCTCACTCTATCTCTCTGTCTCTCACTTGCTCCCTCACTCTGTCTATCTTTTTCTTTGGCTCGACATGACCGGAATAGATAATTATTTATACAAATATGTTCTATCTGTATATGCATTTATATATATATGTATATGTACATATATATATATATATATATATATATATATATATATATATATATATATATATATATATATATATATATATATGTATATGTACATATATATGTACATCTTCTTTATATAAGCATGTACTTGCCTACATCTTGTGCGTAGTTGTGCTACGCTTCTTGTTCCTGTCATACCCTGTAGCTACTCTAAGCAAAACGGGCATATAACTCTTTGAGCTAGCTCAAAAGATGAATAAATATTGAAATATAAATTAATATAAATAATAATAAATAAAAAATAAATTTAAAAAAATATATATAAATATAAATAGTATAAATAATGTATGTAAATCAATATTATGCTGTATTTTTTTTCAAATAGGTGAACACATAAAATTTTCTAGTATTGAATATATTTTTTATTAAATAAAAAAATTTTTATTTTTAACTTAAATAAAAAATATATATTTATATTTTTATTATTAGATTATATTTAATATTAAAATATTGTAATACACGTTTAAAGCAATAGAATAAATAAATAAAATAAAATAAATAAAAAATTAAAAAGAACAAGCAAGAAAAACCTAAAATTTGTTATATTTTATATTTTAAAACATATATTATTTATGTATCTAATATGATTTTTTTAAATAAATTTTGTTCATATATTTTAATATATTAATTATTAATATATATTTAAATCTATTATAATTTTTAATTCATAATTTTTTTATTCAATAAAATTTAATAATTAATAATCATATACTTTAATATATTAATTATTAATATATATTTAAATCTATTATAATTTTTAATTCATAATTTTTTTATTCAACAGAATTTAATAATTGCCACTTTATATATCGTCTATCCCTATTAAACAGGGTATTCCCATAGTTTATCACTTATTTCTCTATTTTCAATTTTTTTTGTCTTACATTTTGGCTGGACTTATCGCCGTAGCTTGAAGCATTCGTATTCTCACAGTGCTAGCCCAAAAAAAAAAGTAATTCAATTTATGTTCTTGTTTCAGCAGATAGACACAAACAATACATGAAATACGAATTGGGAGGGCAAATAGTTGGCTATTCGAAATATTATAATAGGGGATTCCAACTGCTGCCCCCTGCTATCCAGCATCTAATGCAATTTTCATGCTTCACAGCTTTAAATTTGATTTGAAGAGCTTTCCTGCCGCTCGAGCTCTTCAAAATGGACTATTTGGCAAGATCTACGCCATAAAGCTTGAAGCACTCATTTTATGAGCTGCGCAATGTCTTAATACGTATTGCTAGTTTGGTAAAAGACATAAAAAAGGCAACGGCCGTGAAATGCTAGCAAATCGAGAGCAGCAAAAGAAGATTTAAGTAAGCACCGCTCTAGGCGATTCTCACAATTAAGTGTGAGTTGTAAATTGAAACTGGTTAATATTCCTGAGGTGAAAATCACTAACCGACAACTGTTAAACGATTTGCAAGTTGGCTCTTTGACAGTAAACTTAAAATAATGTTCTCTGTATAGTTGTATAACAGTAGAACAGTTTATTTGTATAAACAGTATAAATGTAATACAGTATAACATTACAGCTACAGAACTGCGTAGTACCATATAGCTGTATAACACTAATGTATTGCTTAAGCAGCATATAAAATCTGCATATATAATCGTATAACAGTACTACAGTATACTCTCTAAGATTCCCATACTTCATCCGCTTTCAATAACAGACCTTTCGTTGGATGTTGTCTTTCGTCTTGCCATTTTTCTCCTTCTTTATTCATAAGCTGAATTCGTTCTACCTCTACAGCCTAGACAGCAAAAACAGAAGAGAACTGGCACGACGCTGTGGCCTATTTGGCAGCGCGTTTTTTGGCTCATAAAATTATGTTGAAAGCCCAAGCAAAGCTGTGTCCAACTTTTTGTCATGCATAACAAAATGATTTTTTAATAAGCGCCCAATTTTGGCAAAGTCGGCAAATTGAAAACTCAAATACGTAATATAAATAAAAGCAGGGCAACATTTTAAGCAGGGAGGTGGATTCTGGTATTTTCTCTTCATGCTTCTCCCCACTTTCTCTATGTTTGTAGATCCCAAGGGTTTCTCTTCTTGTGCGTGTGTCTCAGAGTAATTTACACGTGATTATCGCGGCTTGTCCCAAAATGGGATAACTTTCAAACAGGAACTGGCAGCATCATTAATGCCGCCCACAAAAAAATGTCCCTGTGTTGTCTGCGTCTGTGTGTGAACACGCATACAAATACAGCGTATTACCATATGGGTGACAGACAATAATAAATTCAAGCGATGTACGTGCCCCGCACGTAAAAACTGTTGCCTACTTACGGACGCTCATGCATATTTTAGAACGCAAGTCAGCGACTAGAATCAGCTCAAGGATGATGTCAAATGCAATAGAAACTGTGACACAGCTAATAATGTGACTGCGACTGCAAACTGTGACTGCCAGCTGTGTCTTGCATAGAAAATAAAATGTTGTACAGCAATTGTTCCAAGTAAATTTCGTAGGTTTGAACTTGTTAAAGGAAACAAATTGAGCAGAAATTGATGTAGATTTTCACAAAAAAAAAAACAAATATTTTTTAAAATAATACAAAAATATTTTATTTTATTTAGTTCAAAAATTCAAAATCTTTTTTATGCAATAAAATAGTTAATTGGTAATATTTTAAATAGAAATTGAAAAATTGTTAATAATCGGTATTGACTTAATATTAAATTTGTAAATATTAAAAAAAAAAAAAAAAAAATTAAAAATTAAGAAACTCCATTTTTATTTTTATTTTTTTTTCAATTTTTATTTTTTTATTTATTTATTTTATTTATTTATTTATTTATTTATTTATTTATTTTTTTTTTTTGTTAGATTGTTTTATATTTAAATTCTCATTTTATTATAATAATACAATTATATTATTATATTTTTTATATATTTTATAAAAATTAATTAACATTTATTTATTATAATTATTTTTTTATCTTGATAAATATTTGGGTAAGAATGTTTTTTTTTTTTAGAATTTTAAATTTATATTTTTTACTTTAATTTTTATATATTGGACAATTTGTTTATTTCAAGCTATTAATTTTGTTTAGTTTTTATTTTGTATATACAAATTACTTCTTTTTTTTATGGAAATTTTATACTATTTAAGTAATTACTTATTAGTTTTAGTTTTAATTTTACAATTTTTATTTTCTCTCAAATACAATTTTATATATATATATATTTTTAAATATTTATATTATGATTTTTTTTATTATATTATTTTATATTTCATGATTTTTTCACAAATATTCTGTATATATCTTGAGCAGCATTTCATCTTAGCTGGCTAGCGCATCTCTAATCCACAGCTAGCTCCATTTACCAAGCCTATCAATGGGCTGTCATCTTAATTTAGTGCTCGCAGCACCTTCCACTCAGGTATGCATAAAATTTCAGGTATGCACGCTGACTGACCTATTTTGAGGGTAAAGCAATATCAAGCGTCATCTGATGAGATGATGAGGAAGCAAAAGTTGCCGTTGTTGCCGAAGCTGGCAAATCAATTCAAATCAAATTCCAAGCTGAGCTGAAAAGTTGCAATGCAATTGCTCAATAGAGCTTAGGAAAACGCGTCTTTATTTCAGTGAGTCTGGACAAAATAAACTGCATGAACTTCCAACTTTGCAATACACACAAACAAACGACAATAAATTGCAAGACAAATTTATTTTGCTTTCACATTGCCCAACTTGAAGCTTGGGCAAAAAGTTACTCCCAAAGCAATCAATTTTTACGGCAGTTTAGGTTTTCGAAACCAAACTTGACAATCAATGGAAATAGTTTAATCAAACTGCAGCTGCCAGACGGCACTGGCTTGGAGTGAGTGTGTGTGTGTGGGTGTGGGTGTGTAGATGTAGCTGTGTCACTAAGTAAGTTTTGGTTAGGTATTTTGACCCGCTAGCGGAACTGGCGGCAAAGATTTGCATGCCATTAGACCTAACAGGTAGCTAACGAGCACGTTGAGTGCATTAACTGCAAGTGCAGCAACCGTCTGCAATAGGCAACTGGCAACAGTTAACAAGCAACAATAAAGCCAGACACTTTACAAAGTCTGGCACATAGAAAATTTTGAAAAGGGGGCGTAAAGCAGCGCAACAAATATTCGCAGTCTGTTAGGGTTTGACGGCTATACAATTTGGAGATGATGTTCAAGATAAAACTATTTTAGTTTATAGCTAAACTAAAACTCAAGATCTTCTATAGTAATAAGGCTTAATATATTTTATATATATTTACTATTATTTGTAATGAGTATCTATAGTATTAGAAATATCTTAAAGATACAATAAGACAGAGTCCATAGAGACACAAGAAAATGTATCTTATAGATACAAAGAGGCAAAAGATAAAATTTAAATATTATTTACTTTAGGTTACAAATAATGATATATTAAATAATGCAGTATATTAAAGTAACAATAGAAATATCTTAAAGATACATTTAGAAGAAGTCCTTAGACACATGAAAATGTATCTTATAGATACAAAGAGGCAAAAGATTAAATTTAAATATGATTTACTTTAGGTTACAAATAATGTTAATTTAAATAATGCAAGATAATATATTAAAGTTACAATAAAATGTAGACACACGACACAAGTGAAATTACAGGGTATCACAGTTAGGCACAACTCTTTGTTACTTAAAGAATTATGTTCTATATACATATAACTCTGTATATATAAATAAAATTCTTTGAAATTCAATTTGATATTTAGATAAATTAGAAATAAGAGTATGGATAATATAGCCTATATTGAAAGATATGATAGACGACGATAGTTAGTATAAAGGCCTTATACCATGTCAGTTAACTAATTGTAACAATCAATTTGGAGAGATATTTAAGTTATATGCTGTGCTATCTTCTACCGAGAGATAAGATTGTATTTATCTCATTTATCATATTTGTTCCCAGAACTACCTTTGGCGCTTGTACAACTCTTAATTGCAATAAATTAACTAAGAGTTACGATAGTAAAAGCTGAATCATACATTACACAACTATTCAGTGACAATTGGATAATATTTAAGTTATATAAGTTATTACTATAGCTACTGCGTCAGCTTTTCAAGCTCAGTCTCAGCTAAACGATGCAGCACTCAGCAGAAACTTTCATGATAATAACAACGCCTTTGGCAGCAAATCTGTGCATTTACTTATTTATATATATACATATATATATCTATACAATATTTTCAATGCAAGGTAGAGCGTGGAGCGTGGAGCGTGGAGCAGGAAGGCAGGCATAGATAATAATGCGGAGACAAGACAAGCGAGAGGCAAGAGACATCCTAAACACTTCACGTCATTTCCAATAAACTTGTCACAATAGCACTGCCGGTGGCCGTCAGTGGAGGTTTGACTGTAGGAGTTTCTTTTTTTGACCCCCCAGCATACCAGATTCAGTTGCAACTTTACGCAAGCGAGCAGACGCTCGCAGTTTGTTGTAGTCGTGCATCCGTTGAATGCGCATTCAACGTATTTAGGCTACAATAGCGCGTAATCTATGCCACTCGACTTGCAACAAGCAGCAGCAGTGGCAGTTGCAGCAACTGCAATTGCGGCGCCATCGTTTTGCATAGCATTTTGCATCCAGCAGATACTTTTACTACACAACACAATGCAGCTTAATGCCAAAAAGTGCACAGCGCATGAATTTCATTTTATTTGCCTTGCATTTTTATGATTGCTATGCAAATGCAGCAGCACAGCCCTCGGCTGGCTAAAAACTAAACTAAAAACAGGAAAGCGCCGTTATGTGTGTGGAGTACCACAGATTAAAATACCCTTTACAAAAGTTATACATATATTTATGCACTTTTCATCCCAGATAAATTGAAGCTGCTATGATTCTCAATGCAGCGGGATCTGAGAGTAGTTCTAAGTCTCCTGAAAGGCATATGCCTACTGGCTAGAGTATTCCAACAACTCCCATCTGCGACGCAACGAGGCGTGGCATCTTTTGTTCCGCCCACACTATAAAAAAGAGAGCAGCACAACAAAATAAAAACAAAATTGAATGGCGAACTTGTGTTGTGGGTCGGCTAAAGTGCGATTCAAAATAATTGTTGTTCAGCTCGCACTAAGAAATCGCAAAACGCAAACAAAGAACAAAATAATAAGAAAATATTAAGCTAAAAGCAGTCAAAGGAAAATTCATAATACGAAACACACTTGCAAGAAGTGTGGAAAATATGAAAAACAAGTCAAGAACTTACCTTCGTTGTTAACGGTAGTGGTCTCCATTGTTGTTGTTGTTGTGTTTGGGAATTATACGAAAAATAAGATAAAGACTGGTTACTGTAAATTAAAATAAGTTAAGAAAGAAATAAAAAAATGTTTAAAAATATAGCAGATATGTAATCGAAATATTTTATTATTTTATTTATTTTATTAATAATTTTTGACAAATAAAATTTGCATATTTTAGCTATAAAACTGAATAATAAATGATTTTAACCAATATGGCAGACGCAATAGGGGAAGCTTTAAAAAATATTTAGTAAATCCTAAGTGAAGGCCTACATTAACTTTATCTTTTTCTTTTATATATATAAAATAACAATATATTTGATATATTATATTAATTGACAGCAGAAATTTCCACATTACAAAGAAAATTTCAGCCAAATGCTAAACCTTTTTTTCTTTACTGTAGCATTCTATTAGTTATATTTATGTGTGATCATTTCCTAAAGAAATAAAGTAATTTATATATTCGTAATTGAAAGAATAAAGAACAAGGTGAACATAAATTAACAAATTATACACCCCTCGTTTAGCACATACGCTGTTCCGTTACAAAAACTGCCCACAGCCTAAGGCAAAGTGCATAAAACACTCTAGAAAGACGCCCTTGCAGAAAAAAAGTATGTACAAAAACACAGCACAAGGAAGAGCCAGCAACTAAACAACGGCAAAGAGCAATGCCAATAAGAAGAGTGACAGGCCGTAACAGCGGCAGCTATAACAAGCACTCGCTCATTACTATAAAGTAAGCAGAGCAACAGCGACAGCAACAAGAGAGGAAAGAACTGCATTGGAAATTGGAAGCAACAAAGCGTGGGCCAAAAAGGAAAAGGAAAAAGCAGCGCCTGCTGTCAGGGGCAACGACAGCAAAACCAACAGCAGAACAACTACAACATTGAATTGTAAAGAGCTGCAAAGTTATTGGCGTCGGCGTTTTGCAGCTGTAATTGTTGTTGCTGTTGCTTTTGCTATTGCAATTGCGCAGCAGCACCAGCACCACCAGCAGCAGCAGCAGAAAAAGGGACTGCAACGAACCGGATAAATCTCTTTCCAGTTTCCAATTGCTGCTGCTCTTTTTTATTTTTGTTGGTACTTACCAGATTTATTAACTACAAATATTCACAGAATATCCCACAGACACCTTAATATGACAACCAAAATAAAATAACTTCTTTATGGGTTCACTTTAAAACAAACTAAATTTATTGAGCTGCACTCTTTTTTTATCCACTTGCACTCTTCGAACTTTATTTTATTGCGGCGCACAGCGCTATGTAACGATCGTGTTGGCGCAAGTTTAACGACTGAACGACTGCGGCGCCCACCAGGCTGCTTTGTAGTCGATCGCAGGAGAAGCGGCACAATGGGCAACGTAAAATAAATATGTAATGCAAGTGTAGTAACTCACTCAAGCGGCATAGTGCAATGAAACGCATAATATATATGGTAAATAATATTTTAATATAGAAGAATTAAACATAATACATATTTAATAATTATCATTCAATACCTTTTTAAAATGAATTGAATTTTGTATTTTAAGACTCATAATTTAATTGTGATCCACAGTGCGACATTGACAGCTGTACTCTTCACCTTGTTTTTTTTTTTCGCTAAGGGAAGCTGCTCCAGGCGAGTTTTGCTCGTTTGCAGAAATGAGTGCGAGTGAGATAACAATTGTGACACTTTTTTGTTGTTCGCCACAAGCGGTTAAAATTCAAAAAGTATTTTAAACTAAAAACGGTTGTTAGGCAAACCGGTACATGGCGCTCTTAGGGTGAAACGAATGCCAAGGGGCAAAGAGAGAGCGAGTTAAGGTGTTGAGCATTATTTTTGGCAGCGTAGACAAATATCACACAGCTCAATTGGGGTATTTCCTTTGTATTGCTATTCCGCTCATGTTGTTGTTTTAATGAAATCATCCGCTTAGTTTAGATTTGAATTGCAGAAAATAATACGTGTGTGTGTTGGTAGGTAAGAGAGTGAGTAAGTGAGCGAGAAGAATTGAGTGACTTTTTAAACTAGCTTATCTGTTAATGCAGCCATGACCGTCTGTTGGGCTATAAATCAATATACATATGTATGTACGCATATATAGCAGAGTGCGTTTAGACTAGTGATAACTGTTGTTTCTATACTTACAAATGTATTTATGTATAGTATATGTATGATGACAGCGTAAGTGCACTGAACTCAAAAGCATTAAGACTTAATAAGCTGAGACCCACGCTAAAAATAAAAACAAATTTTAAACAAAAAACAAAATAAAGTGCCAGCGAAATTTTCCACCTACACGCCCAACGCCTCAATTAATTTACCTTTCTTCTTTCTCATTAGATTCGAGAGGTCAACACAGTTGAAATTTGCTGCGGTCACATAGAGTATGTGTATGTATGTGTATGTATGTGTGTGTGTGTGTTTGAATTGATGTTTGTGTATAAATCTGTTAGACGAATCAAATTGAGATCACATAAAAAGTGAAATTTGATCGAATCGCTGTAAAACTTGAAATTGCGCATACGCACAGCAGCAACCCAAGATAAGGGGCAGAGGGGGCGTGTCGCCACTTTTAAACATGTTTAGGTGCGTAGACAGACGTTATCTCGCTGTAGAGCGCCAAAACAAATTGCGCGACAATTTTCATTTTCACTTGGCGGTCATAAAAAAAAAACATGCGTTCAATTTGCATTTTTTTCTTTCTTCTTATTTATTAATTACGCTGTCCGCTGGCGGCGTCAACAAGCGAAAGAGAGAGGGAAGTTAAAGCTTTGCTTTGTTCGCCCCGTTTCACCTTTTGCGGCTGAACAAAAGCAGAAAGCAAAGCGCCGCTTGAAACAAAGATGCTGCCCGCAGCTGATTCACATTCAAACAACAACAGCAGCAACAACAAGAAGGAATGGTAGGCAATAAAAACTGTAATTGACATACAATGTGCGCTGCTGGCATTAAATATTGCCACCCGAGATCAGCGTCTGCTACGCCTTATTTGGCACTGGTTCAAGGCGAAGCTCAATGCAGCGCGTCCCCATCCGGGTTTTGAGTTCTGATTGGAACTGCTGCCTGAAAATAATAAAAGCTAAGCAGGTAGAGTATATAATGCCGAGCAGAGAGGCTAAATTTTCACATACACATACACTCAATCTAGCTTGAGTGTGTGCGTAGGTGCTGATTATCAATATTAATTAGTTTGGAGAGAGAGAGCAAGAGAGCGAGAGTAAGATACATACAGAAGGATACATACATATGTGATCATGCAATTTAGATTAAGTGAATAAGATAGAAAAGGACAGCATTTTTGGTATACGAAAATGTAAAACGAACTTTAAATAATAAATAAAGGTAAAATAGAAAAGTGTTTGTTAATCTGTTAATTGAAAGTAAAAATATGTGTAAAAATTTTAAGAAATTAATATAAATACAATTAAATTCAATATACAATGAAAATCCAAAAAAAAAATAATAATAAAAATAAATAAATAATAATTACATATACTTCAAACAAAATAAAATATAAAGGTAAAAAATTAAATCAAATAAAATATGTAAATAAAAAATAAGAAAAACTTTTTTTGTACTAATTGTTGTTATTGTTATTATCATTGTATAGTGAAAAAGAAAAACATTATTTATAATAATTACAAACGTTTATCATGACTGTCAGCCGTCTGCAACAGTTGCTTGGCCAGCTTATCCAGATTGAATATGACAACTAGCTAAAAAAAAGATTTGCATTTAGTTCTTAGTTATAATAAATGTACATCTATTATTTTGTTTCACCTGATAATATATTCTTATGTGCATATATCTCTTGGTCATTTGAGCATACTCTAACATCGCTGTACTGCTCATTGTTGAACAGTTTGCCAAAATCTTCAGCTACTTTCGTATCGGGCACTTTGATCGGATTCGTTTTGTGTATATTGATTATTATTTTAGATTTTCGGATACACAATATGAGGATTATTTGCTTTCTTCATTATTTAGACATAATTAATAATGTTAAATTCGTTCACAATGCTTTTACAGACATTTGAATTCGAATTAAAAAATGTTTCTCAATTGATATTATTTCAAGATATTTTTATAGATTTTTAAATTCAATAATTATATAATTACAATTTATTTCAATATCAATACTTAGAAAATTTCTATGTAAAATAGAAAGAAAATATTAATAACAAAACGGAATTTCATAAATTTCTGTTCAGTGGTAATTTGTCAATTAATTTCTAAGCTAATAGACTTGCTTATAAATATTTTGAAACTTAACGATTTTTTCTTAAAATAACTGTGAGTCGTCCAACAACTGTCGTTTGATAATTAAATTCCTAAAATTAAGCTATATTAATTCAACAAAATTGATTTAACAAGAGTTTAAAAACTTACTTGAATCAAAGCTCTTACAGCTGCCCATTGCATTCCCAGTTGACTGGTGGATGATTCCAATCACAAATGCTATTATTGGGAGTGCGCCCATAATTGGGACCATCGAAAACTGAATCCAATTGATGCATAATCAAATTCCATTCACTACTAGACATATTATTATTTACATTCAATTTACTATCATTCAGCTGAGGCTGTGTCGATTGCATACTCGTACAGGTGATATCAGCTGCATAATTATTAAGATTCAAGCAGATTCGGCCAAAGCAATAACAAATATTACCGCCGCGTGCAGTGAGCGTTTGCTTTGAGTTGCCATCGATAGCTATCGATAAGTGCAGCGTGCTGCCATTCACGGTGCGACGTAAAATTCTCCATAGTTGTGTTTGAATGGAATTTTGTGCATTTATCAATGCCAACACTTTCTCATCCGACAAATGCGCACTATTCGGAAAATAGCCTTCAATAATATTGCGTGGTATTTGATTCTCATTCAGCAAATCGATTTCTAGTTTACTTCTCTTGCGTATCAAATTAAAATGATCTTTAATCCAATTCGCCGTCTTCTTATTGGCGCACACGAGCAGCAGCCATTCCGACTGCGCTATACAGTCGTCATATTGCGGGCGTAAATTTGTTTTGTTATTTACAGTTACTTCCAATATGGCGTCCTGCAGTCGTGCCATCTGTTTCTCTGTCAACGGTGGCGATCTCTTCGATGCTATGAAAGCAAGTTGCACTTGATTGTTGCTCTGATTGGAATTTGAAAGTTTGCTAGAATTCGCTTTGGAACTTGGAACATTGGAAGGTGACTTGGTATTCCCATTTGAATTGCAATTTGGCGCAATCTGTGTTGTTGTGGTTACTGCTGTCGCTGCTTTAGCTCTCTGCTTTGCTCTCCTCGGCGCTTTGGTTGCAGCTAACTTGCGGTTGTTTACCTCCGACGTCTCTCTGGCAATTGCATCTCTTAGGCGTTTCCGTGCTTTCTTTGTCATTTCATTTAAATTAACTTCGATTTTCAATGGCGCCTGTGCGCCTGCATTTGTTAATTTCGATTGTGTTGCATTCTTGTCGTCCTCAATTCCCTTCTTGCTGGCATTGGACATTTGCTTCGGCATTGTCTGATACGCAATTTATTCTTCGCGCTCTTTTCCAATTAGGATTTCACCAATAACTTCAAATTTTATTTACAACTGCAACGCGTGCAAATACTATTGTGAATAGCTGCGGCGCTCGGTCGCTGCGATTGGCATTAATCGTGATGGAGCAGAATTGTGAATGGCAAATTATTGGAAATTTTCGACATTTGTTTGATTTGTGATGTTATTTTCATTCTTTTTCGATAGCTTTCGCACTTTTCAAATAAAATATAAATATTTAAGGAAAAGTATAGCTAAGCTACTATATTCAGTAGAAAAATGAAATTAAATTCTAAATTTGAATTTTAATTTCAATTGGAATGCTACTCTGAATTGGAATTGAAATTGGAATTAAGTTAGAAATTGGAAACAAATTATAAGTTAAATTTTGATTTATTTTAGCAATAATCATTTCATTCTATACTAGGAATTCAATTGGAATTGAAATGCTACTCTCAATTGACGATTAATTAATAATTCAATTCTTTGAATTGGAATGGATGCATAAGTTTGCTACTAATTTTTTTTCAAATTACACAAGCACAATAGTTACACATTACTTAATAATTACAGTTGGCCTTTAATAAGATTAGTTTTTCTACTGAATAACCTGCTGGATCAGGTATTTGGTTAAATATCTTAATATACGCATGTATTGGGCCCTCTTCAAGAGTCGAAGTCAAGGGCGTATTATATTTGAGTGCAAAGTCTTGCAATAGAGGATACCTTGCGAGCGACTCAAATGTGATGCATGGATCTCTTAAATAACTCTGAAGCTGTGCCTCGGCATCAGCTATTAGTTTCGTAGCAGCTGGCTGTGGAGAAGGCTGCGGCAAATCCGAAGCGCGTGTCTCACAGACATCATCTGTGCAATAGAAAAATATTCTTGATATATATAGATGTATATCATATGTTTAATATATTATTTTAGTTTACCTATTTCATCGAATTCATAGAAATCATCCTTGCCCGTTGTATAAGCCATTTCCATGGCACTTTGGCTAACATGAATCTCTGAGGCCTTCGCATGCCGTGCAGCCCCTGCAATAATCATTTCTTGCATTTCCCTTGCGCTGCGCTGCTCATGGCCCGGCGAAACCTTGGCCAATGCATTGAGCCAACGCATTTTAATACCAGGACAAAGAACAGATGCAATAATTGCAGGATTCGCCTCAGCAGACAGCTGAATATAGTTGGAGAATCGTTGCTTCAGTTTCAATTGTAGCTCAAATGCCAATGTCTTCAAGTCGATCAATTCCAAGAGATCTGAGGCTCTCTTCAGTTTAACGCAAAGCGATGTCAGGGCGGGTATCAAGCAGCCATAGTATAAATTACTTTCCATGCGCAGAAACTGCATTGTCGTTGCTATGGGTGCCATTAGAGTGCGATATTCCTCAAGATATTCGAAATCGTTCGCTGAGAAACAAGAGTTATGCAAAGCCAGGCGACTGCAGAGCTCAGCAAGCTTATCCTTTTGCAACAAAATGCAGCAAATGCTATCGTATATGGATAACCAACGATCTGCCGTGGGACACACTAAAGGCTCGCCCAAGACGGCAACAATAATCTCAGCCGACTGCGAGCAAAAACATTTACGCCACAGTGCAGAACATTTGGCCATGATCTAGAAGAGACTTCAGAGAATTAAATAATTTCTCTTAGATTTTGTTCCTGCCTACCTGCATGTGCAGCTCCTTCAGGTTCTTATTCCTGGAGAGCAATTCCAAAAAATCAGTAGAAGCTACAAGATTTAGTACTTCGCTTGCACATTCCATTCGATTGGGTAACGCTTTACTGATGAGTTCTCTTAATTCCTCGATATTTGATTTATCTTCGGCGCCTTTTTCTCTTCCTAATTTAATGCCAAATTCTTGAAATGCTTTTGTGTATTTTCTATTACAATTTGTGATTGTTCCCACAATTTTTAAATTATTAAATTCATACTCATGGTTGATTTTAGTTATCATCTCCAAGACCTGAGCATTATCCCCTGAGAATCGCCTGCAGGCCAACACAGTTGAATGCCTCTGATACTTCGCGTCCAGCCAATGACAGCTGTAAACGATATAGTTATACTCGCTGCTATTTGAGCAGATGTCTGTCGTAATGCAAACGTATTTCTGGCTGATCAACAGCATCTTAATATTGCTAGACATTTGCAGGAAACGCTCATTCAGGAGAAATTTCAATTCCACTTGATTCATCACAGTCAAATTGGTATTGTTAAATAGATTACGGAAACTGAGTGTCTCCACAGTTTCCAGGGGCAGAGTATTATCTATAATATAGCACATGATGCGTTGATCGAATGAATTTTTCTGCGTCTCGTCTGTTGTTGTCTCTGTGCATTTTTTCGAGCCAACGAAGAGATCGTAAATCTTCGCATGCTTCAGACGCAAATGTTTGATGAAATTCGAGGTGATTGTGAGGAAGCCTTTGATGCGAGTATCACACGCGTTGCAGGTGGCGACAATTGCACCTGATTTGGAACGCGCCTGCTTTACCTGCAATCAAAATCAGTTTTTAACTGAAATAATAATACATATTGTACTATTACTTACTCTTTGTACATTGCGATAATATCGAAATACCTTTGGCAACTTCGCTTTCTTTTTATACGTTTTCATAGTATTTTGTGCATTTCTTCTGGCAGGTCGCTGCATCGATCTGGATTTTGGTTTATCCAGTTCTATTTCGATTTCGGATGAATACTAAAAATTCAATTGACGAAACAAAACGAAATTGAAATTAATTGAATGTTGAATATTGTTGCTTTGTGGCAATAATAATTAAATGAAATTATTTTTATCTTATTTTATTTTGTATTTATATATTTTTTGATATGTATTTGTTTTAGTTGATTTTATTTTGTTTGAAGTCTCTTGTGAATAATTAATTTTGTTCGCTTAAATTCTTTTATAACTACCCTCGTAACTACTTGGGTAATTACTTGTATAGTAATTAATTTTTTCCATACGTATTTTCATTCAACTGACAGCTGACAGCGCATATCTATTCTTTCTATTATTGAATAATATACGATGACGTACCTCTGTTCCTTCGGAGCTCGTTTCTAGCTGCTCAAGCTGTTCAAGCTGTGCCAATTGTGATCGAGTTAGCCTGTCCTGCTGCTGCTCTATTCTCTCTGGTGCCTGAAGATATTCAAAGTGCTCTATTGAGCACGGCATGTCAACATTTTCTAATTTGATGCTGTCAGCATCTGGATTTTGGCGAAGGGTAAACATTTTTGTTAGCTCTTAAGGGTTTAGCTAACATAAAGTGCCCAAGCTCAAAAGTCGTTTAAACACATAAACAGAACAATCCGTAAAGTGCATTAGTTATTGCCAACTGAGGCATGTCAACTTGCTAAAAATGTAATATGTGTGTGTAGAGAATGGCAAGGGCTATAAGAAGAAGATGGAGCAATGGTGCGCACAAATGTTAGAATTCAAATTGGGAAAACTGTATAGAGTAAATTTACATTAACATTAAGGGTTCATTTCACAAGAAATGCCAAAAGGTATATAATCCATTTGTTTGCAGTCTTTAAGCGTTTACGCTTGACATTCTATGACTTTTGCTTCTGAATTCGACTGAAGAAAATTTTGCTGTTGGCTGTGTGCAGCGCCGCTAGTTCAATTCCGTTATCAATAACATAGTCAGCTGTGCCTGTAACAGAGACAGAACAGACAAAATGTTTAAATTGGCAGTTTAAATATTTGCGGCTCCTTACTTTTTTTTGTGTTTGCTTAAAATATCATTAATATTATAGAGACACACAAATATTTTTATAACTTAAACTAAAATACATTTATATTTATTAGTCTATTTTTATTATGTACATTTTAGTTTCCTATAGTCACATTTAGTCTTTTTTTCTATGCAGTTTCACTTATAACTAATTAAATAAATTAAATAAATTTCGACTCTGATCCTGTTTGGCTTTTTTCTGCTTTATCTCGAGCTCCAGGAGTTCAATGCGCAGTTTACGTTCCCTGGACTCGTCCTCCAGTTTGCTGCGCTTTTCGCTCATTTCCAAATCGTGTTTTTCCTGCGCTCGCTCATTTTCACATCTACAGAAATTTTGCTGTAGCTGCAGCAGCTTTAATCGCTCCTCATCAAGGCTGCTTTTATGATTAGGAACTTTGTCGGGCAGTTTGTGTTTGCGAACTGAAGGCCGTGCGACATTGACCGTATTACATGTTGCCCACTTGGAACTCGTGCTCGTCAAATCGTCCTCCGATACGGTTATATCATTTGTCTGGAATATTAACAGAAGTTTCAATTTAAGTATATCCACATATGCAGGCTATTCAGGCAATTTCAGTTTCAGCTTACATCCTGATCTCCTGCAACGAAATTATACATCATATCCTCGTCGCCCTCAAAGCTCTGCTCATTTTCCAGCGGACCTGTTGAATATTTATTTATTTTCTAAATTTCTTTATAAATTATAATTTATTCTTACTCACAGCCATCACTCTCCATTGCCTTCTTCAGGCACAACGCCGCATCTCCGATCATGGCCACAATTTTTTCGGAAACAGTTGAAACGATGGGCGTAACTGGTTCCCCTCCAGCGCCCATGCGCTGACTGCGTGCTCGCTCCTTGGACAGTTCCACTTTCGCTCTGCGCTTCATATGCAGATATTTGTCCCGCAGTTGTCGCCATTCGCGATAAACTCCAGTTTTCACTACGAAATTATTAGTTAGCTCTGCCCAGACCTCTTCCTTGTGCTTCCATGTAAATGCATCCGATTTCTTGTTGTTCAGCACATCGTTCCGCTCCTCGACAAGCTCTACCAGGATTAGCTCCTCCTCAGGCGTGAAGTTTTTACCACGTTTTTTAATTTTTTCATTGAATTTTTCAATTTGATTACTTGAACTTGGATAAAACAAATATCTTTGAATTAAAAATCATTTAAAGAACGCGCCCAAATAAAATGTAGTTAATTTTGAGGGAGAAAAGATTTTCTCTCTATTGATTAACTGTTTTCTGATTGGCTCTGCATATTCTTCGTAAATTCACTTTAATTAGTTTAACTTAACTTACTTCTTTGGTTCCAGCTGCTCGGATATTCGAATTTTCTTCGCTGGCGCCTCCAGCTCCGGCCCCGCCTCCTCGTTGCTGTCATCTGTGCTCGTTTCATGTTCAATTTTGATTGGACCAATTTCCATATCATTTGTTACAGGTGGATCATTTGTTTGCGCCAAGTTTGGACGAGCTTTTGTTATGCTTGTCATTGCCTCAAATATACATCAATCTTTTTGTTTGTTTTGCGTGCGAGCACACAGCAAGCAAATCACAAATGCAATACTGCAGTTTCTCTTTGGCTATGAGATACCGATAGGATTTCGATAGAAAACAGCTGTTTCTGTTCAGATAACAGCAATGCAATTGCAGATGACCGAAAATGTTAAGTATTTGAAACTTTTCAAAATAAAGGTTGTAAAGCAAAATAATTTTATCTTGAATGTTTCGCCTTTATTTTTCTTATACAGTTGATAATAAATTATAATTTAATATAACATTCGAATAGGCTATCAACTGTTAGAGCGCGATAAGTGTTCGATGGAAAACAGCTGTTGTTACTATAAACAACTGTTAACTCTGTTGTCGTCTAACGATTGCATATCGCTGTTTAAATGCCGACTAAACTTCAGCTGGGATAACAGAACAACCAAAAATGTGACGTCACAATAGTAAAAAGTAACGGAACTTCTCTTTACATAACCTACTGAGTATTTTAATAGTGCCCATTTCATTTCGTTGTGAGTGTCAAACAGCTGCGCAGCTCAGTGAATGTCTGAATCGGGTCAAGTGTACGTGGATTTTAGACAGACTTTCACGGCAGAGAGCGACACGACAAACAAATTACAAAAATAACTAATATAAATAGTGTAAATAATAAACAATAAACCATAGAAACTTAGGACATGAAAGCTAACATTTGAAACCAATCAAATTTAACTAAGTAAAATACATTCATTCATGTAAATGTGCCTGACTCAGAGCTGCTGATAAAAAAAAACGGAACCGAAACAGAAATAGAAAACGAGAAAGCAAAAGAAAAGCAAGCATAATTAATTATTAATTATTGATAATGGCACCAACACGCAGGCCCAGCAATGGGTTATTGGCGCGAGTCAATTTTCCACTCTACGCCGTCGATATGTTGACCAGTCGCCACATTCTGGTCGCCGGCGGCGGCGGCTCCAGCAAATCAGGCGTCGCGAATGGCTTTGTAAGTGTGTCAAATATTCTTGAAATGGGTCAACACAGTGCGGGTCATGAATATATAGTGCATTTTAAATAATTAATAGCATTTGCTCATATTTGATTTGATTTTCGTTTTCTTTTCAGGAAATCTATGAGCTCTATCACAATGGCAGCCATTTCTGTGCGGAGGAGGTGCTCCGGCATGAGACGGGCGGCAATGTGGTCATGAATTTCGCTGTGCGCAATAGCGGACGTCGCGCCTATCTATGTGCCGGCCAGGAGGCACATTGCCAAATGTATTATGTGCAGCCGCGCATCGAATCGGAGGATGATGCGGACAGAGATAAGAAACCAGCACCTGTGGAGCGTCCGCACGAGAATGGTGTGCGTCAGCGTGGCGCTGCACACTCTGGCGTCGAGGCGCTACCCAATGGCCATAACAACAGACAAGAGAACCGGAGCAATCAGGAGCTGCTGAATAAGCTGCATCGGCTGCGCTTTGATATACAGGCAGCGGATGTGGTACAGACGGATTTCCTCAAGAGCGCCGAGCCTTTGCAGCGTGTGGTGCGCATCAGCGGCAACGGTCAACTGATGGCTACCGGCGGCACCGACGGCCAGCTGCGCATCTGGAGCTTTCCCCAGATGCAATTGATCAAGCAGCTGGCGGCGCACACAAAGGAAATCGATGATCTGGACTTTAGTCCCGACTCCAAGTATATTGTGAGCATTTCCAAGGATGCCCAGGGCATAGTATGGGACCTGAGCACAGGCAAGCAGCAATACAAGCTGCAATGGCAGACGCCCGAGGGCGCCAAATATCTATTCAAGCGCTGTCGCTACGGCACCGTGGAGGCGCAAAAGGACAACTATCGGCTCTACACCATAGCTAATCCGCTGGGCAAGGTGGGCAAGCAGCGTGGCTATCTGCAGCAATGGGATTGTGCGAGCGGCCTATTGCGGGCAGCGGTGCCCATCGATGAGAGTCTAGCCTCGCTCGCCGTACGGGACGATGGGCGCTTTGTAGCCGTCGGCACCATGTTCTCCGGCAGCGTATCCATGTACATAGCCTTCAGTCTGCAGGTGAGTGGAGCAGAGTCTTTAGCTTTACATAAACTAATTGTTTTCCTATATTTCTTCCAGCGCGTCCTGCACATTCCTCATGCTCACTCGATGTTTGTGACCGGGCTGCAATTTCTGCCCATTACCAACGAGGAGGGTCCGCCCATATCGAGCGATACGGAAGCAGCCGTGCTCTCCATCTCCGTCGACAATAAAGTGTGCATACACAGTCTGCAGCAGCGCCGTACGTTAGCCATATAAAATAATATATATTCGATATACTCTTCTTCATGTTTCATGTTTTGCAGGCACGATTCCCGCCTGGCTGGCCATTCTCTTTATGATTGTGATGATTTTTGCGGTGTTCGTGGCCTGCTCCTATATGGGCATTTAAGACTGTCTGTCTGGTGGTTGACCAGCTAAATCAATTTGCATTATTAGTTCATAAACAATATTTAGTTTTGTAATAGTATGCCAATGTACCCCGCCCCTGCCCCATCACCCATCTCCTCTGAATATTATTTTAAGTGTATAGTTGTTTTTTCTTCTGTGCCTGCTGTCTTATCTCTCTCGTACACTCCTCTCAAAGTCATTTTCGTTATTGTATCATAATTTTGCTTCAACTATCTCAAATTTGCCGTTGTAGTTAATATATATACAGACATATGCATACATATATACATATGTATATGTAACATTAATTAACTTGCAAACAAATTGATATATGTAATTATATAAAAGGAAATTAATAATAATAATCAGGTGATTGCAGTTATATAGCAATAAATGGAATATTCATAACGAAATAGTTTGTATAATTTTCTTACAAATAAATTGAATTTAGTCATTTGCCCTCGTAAATCATGTTGAAAATGTGTATGGGTAAGCTGTAATTAGCCTCATTTCAAAATTATTTAAATTTTCCGCGTACTTTACAAAGCCCTATCTCAACAGAATTTTAACACTTCATTGCACTCCAATATCTATTGGCATTCAGAAACATGTTAAAAGCATTATTCCAATTGGCAGTGCGCGTGGTAACATACCCAAAACACTGTAAGGCGGCATGTTAACAGCATTACGCTCCAATTGGCAACGCGCGTTTTGCTTAATATTTCACATTTGCATCGCGAGCTTAGATTACAAAGTTTGAAAATTATAATATACCAATGAATAATTATAATAATAACGCAATTTACCATTCATATTTTCACAATTTGACACACGCGCCAATCACTGCACCGCTGTAATGTGAAACTTTGCAGTTCGCTTAACTTTACCATGCTATTTTTGCCGCCTCTTGTAATAGATTTGAATCTGTCATATTTGCTAAGCGCATGTTAATTAACAGACATCACACTGTAAAACGCATTTCAGCACGCTCGAAAGTGCGCCCTTTGTTTAATATTTCACATTTGTTGTTCCGTAAAGATTATATTTTGCAATTAAGTAAAACTTGACATTCGTGAGATTATGATTGAAGCGATGACAGGCGTATTGAATATATGCTGCTTCATACATATTTATTTTGCACAACTTTAACACACACACTTGAACTGGTAGCCAGATTAACACTGAGCTTCGCTGTAATGCCATTCACTTAATTCGCCAACATGTTTACCCCAATTGGCACGCTAAACTTTCTGTTATGTTATGTTTGCCGCCTTTTCCAAATAAATTTGAATTGTCCATTTTAAATTTTTACGCAATTTACTTCTTTTTATTATTATTTCGCTTGCGCTTGTAATATTTCATGCTACAATTTATAACTATATGTATATTACTTAGCGTGTACAAAAAATTATTTATGGCGCACACTTATGCGTTTTTACATAGATTTTTTTTGTTCTTAATGTGTTTTTTTTTTTTTTTGTTTTTTTTTTTTTATTGTTCTGTTAATTTAAGTTTTTGTTGTGTGTTAAATTTTAACTTAATTATGCTTGCTTGCTCTTTGCTTATCAGTTCATTATTCTCCGTATAGTAAAATAGTGTATTGAATTGTTTTAAGTGAACTTTGATGTCTCAAATTTGTTTTTTTGGGTTTTTTTTTTTTTGTTAATTTTGTTTTTGTTTTCCATTTGCTTGTATATAAAATATATAAAATGCATATCAAATTGATTTAAATTTTGCTTGGATGATTTACTTAATCATAATATAAAGTGAATTTGATGGGCGCGCATTAGTTACATAATTAAATAATTGCATTTATAAATATGTTTAGAATTATTATGTATTGTATGTATGTAAATTAATTGTATTTAGTTGCTGTTGCTTCTGCTTTTGCTGCTGCCAATATGGCCGTAATAAGCATAAATAATTAATTGTATTCAATTATGAACGTAACTTATTATTGTTTTTCTTTTTTATCTCTTTTTCTTATGGTTGGATTTCATTGTTTCGCATTTGATTTTTTACTTTTTGTTTTTCATTGATTTAATTAAAAAGAATTGCAATGCCAATTGCTGCAATTGTTGACTTGAATAGAAAAACATAAATTTAAAAGAGAGAGCAAAAAACAAATATTTAACAAAATCCACACATAAAAGTATACAATTTAAACGTAATAGGACAATAATTCATATTTTTTAATTTAGTTTAAAAACACATTTCTTTCGCTCTCTTCTTCTTCTTTTTTATAATACTTTTGGCATTTCTCGCTGCTAATTAAAAAGTTTAAAAAATAAAACAAAAAACGTTAAATTATGCAAGGCGTGCGCATGCATATTATTTTAAAGTAAAACTAATTTCAGTTAGAATTTGTTGAACAGTCTTTATGCTGATTGATTGCCGCTGCCACGCCCACTACGAGGCCTTGGCAAACTGGATGACGGAGCTCATGCGCATCACCTTGGAGCCAGCCGCATGACTTGTGGCATCATCTCCAGCACCACTAGCCGCTGCTCCACCAGCCGATTCGTTGCCCACACCAGCTCCCACTCCCACGCCTCCGGCTGCTGCTGCGGCTGCACTATTTGAGCAGCTGCCGCCTCCACCGTTGTTAGCCTCACCCTCATTCATATAATGCTTGCGCTTGCGCAGCGGCAATGTCATCACATTGCGATCGGCCATCATCAGGGAATCGCTTTCGGGCGAAGAACTGCGCTCCGGCGACTCGGTGCTCGAGCGCAGTCCAATGGCCGCCTCAACGCGACGCACTATATCCGGATTGGGCAGGGAGGATCTGCAGATGAGAACAATAATTAATATAACTATGATTCAGGTTTAGGGGATCAGGATGAACTTACTCATAGAGCGGCACCGGCACATAGCCCTTGTGCAGTCCATGATTCACCAAATCGCCGCGCTTGAAGTGCTCAATCAGCACATTCGCCTCGTGCGTATCATCATAGTTGGCCGCCAGATCGCTGACTAGTAAAGTGGGTTGCGATGCAACTGGTGGCTGAGACTGCGACTGCGACTGCGACTGCGACTGCGACTGTGGCTGTGCTGTGGCCGCATGTCCACGTCGCAGCTGCATCATTTGCCAGGCAGCCTGCTGCACATCCTCATCGTTGTCAATGACCTCGTCGTGATCGCGTCTCGCTATGCTCGCCGCTTCGAGCAGCGCTGGATTGATGGTTAGCCCAGCTGCAGTGCCAGCTGCCGCTGCCGTTGGTTGCAGCTCGACTAGGCTGGACGTCGGCTGTGGCTGATAGTAGATCATTTGTGGCTGCGGCTGCTGCTGCTGCTGCTGCTGCTGCTGCCGCCGTCGGCTGCTGCATGCTCAGGTCTGTGGGCAAATCCTCTTCCGCATAGCTGGTCAGCAGCTGAGCGCTGGCTACGCCACTATCCCGACTCAGTGCATCCACTGTAGCCAGATACTGCGGCGGCGTGGAGGCCTGACTGCTAGCCGGCGAATAGGTGGACGAAACAGAGCTGGGAGAGAGCGGTGCAGCAGCAACTGTAACTGTTGTTGTAACGGCTTTAGCAGCGCCACGTGGCTGACGCGCTTTCTTGACAGCCGGCGGTGAGCTGGGCGGCGAATTGTTGCTGCTCTCCGAATTGCTAATTATGGACGATGGCGAACCAGTGGCCATGCCCGCTGATGATACAGCTGTCGTCTGCGCTGCTGCTGCTGCTGCTGCTGTTGCCGCCTCTATCTCATCCTCGGGCACCTCGTTGGCATGGCCTTTGATGTGCGCCTCCATCTCCTTCTTGTTCTTGAAGGTCTCGTCGCAAATGGTGCACTTGTAGCACTTGGCCCCATAGTGCTGGACGCGATGCAGCTTGAGCACATGATTGTAGCCAAAGTCACGGAAGCAGATGTCACAGTGGTAGGGCTTCTCGCCCGTGTGGGTGCGCGAGTGCACCTTCAGCTGCTTGGAGCAGGTGAATCCCTTGCCGCAGCCCGGCTCCGGGCATTTGTACGGCTTCTCGCCCGTGTGCGTGCGCATATGGATGACCAGCTGGCCGGACTGAATGAACGTCTTCTCGCAGACGGAACACTTGTGCGGCCGTTCGCCCGTATGAATGCGCATGTGCCGATGCAGTTTGCCAGAGTGCTCGAATGCCCTTTCGCACACTTCACACTTGTACGGTCGCTCCTTCGTATGTATGCGCCGATGCACCTGCAGATTCTCCTTCACGCTGAACAGCTTGTGGCAGAACTCGCACTCAAACGGACGCTCACCTGTGTGCGTTCTATAGTGGCGAATCTGTAAGAGAAGAGAGTATCCAGCATTAGTTGAATTTCACTTGGAAGTGTGAAATAGAAGGGAAATTAAGGTAATCTATTAGACTTTAAGTAAACGACAAAATATCTAAAGAGATCGATCCAAGTATTTAAATTGGAAAAGAAATTAATATAATAATCCAAAATATATTTAGGTAAATATAAGGAAATATAATAATTAATTAATTAATTAATTTATGCAGAGGCTTATCAATTATTTCCTAAGGAGACTTTCCAACAAGAAAAAATAAATTCCCTAAATATATTAAATGCGTAAAGAGAGCCGCCTTTCAAATACAGGCAACAGATAAAGTAAAATTGCCCAGGAAATTCTTTTAAAAAATTTCCCTAGTTAAGTTGGACACAGTTCTGCACTGAGTTCTACTCTCTGCCTCTCCCTCTGCCCCTACCTCTCCCTCTGCCCCTACCTCTCCCTCTACCTCTACCTCTACCTCTACCTCTACCTCTACCTCTACCTCTACCTCTACCTCTACCTCTACCTCTACCTCTACCTCTACCTCTACCTCTACCTCTACCTCTACCTCTACCTCTACCTCTACCTCTACCTCTACCTCTACCTCTCCCTCTCCCTCTCCCTCTCCCTCTCCCTAGTTAAGTTTGACTCAATTCCACACTGAGTTCCACTCTCTCCCTCTCCCTCTGCCACTCAAACTCATATATTTGTTATTTTCCCTCTCCTACTCCGTATCTCTTTCCTACTCCCTCTCCCTCTCCCACACCCTCTCCCCCTCCCCCTCCATCACTCCCCTTTCAACTTACCAATCGAGCTGGCACCGCAAACGTCTTTTGGCACACATTGCACTGATAGGGATCGGCTCCAGCGGCCACATTGGCCAGCGGCTTAATGGTCGGACTCTTTGGTATGCCCAGTGGCAGGCCCGACTCGTTCAGTTCGATGGGTGGCGTTGTGCCTGAGGCGGAACTGGAACTGGAACTGCAATTTGAACTGTTGCTGCCGCCGCCCAGAGCCGTCTTTAGGCCCATGGCAAGATCGGTATTTTTCGCATGCGACTTTGTGTGCGACGTGTGGGCGGATTTGCTGCCAAAGGTCATGCCGCACTGTTCGCACTTGAATTGCGGCTTATTGACGTTCGGTTTGCGGGGCGTGGCAATTGTTGATTTTGTTGTTGCAGCAGCAGCAACTGTTGCGGCTCCATAGGCCGTTGGCAATTCTGCTTTAATGCGTTGCAGTTGCTGTGCTGTTGTTGTTGCTGCTGATGCTGCAGTTGTTGTTGTTGTAATACTATCATGTTGTTGTTGTTGTTGGAGCACCAATTGATAGCTGGCAAGTTGTTGTTGCTGTTGCTGATGTTGCTGTTGCTGCTGTTGCTGTTGCAATTGTCGCTGCTGTGGCGTCTGCAGCGTCTGTAGCTCATAGTGTTCATGCTGACCGCCAGATGGCGCAACACCGCCGGTCGCTGTGAGTGACGTCTGCAGACAGAATTGCGTCTGACTGGGTTGCTCCGTCTTTATGAGCAGCTGATTAGCGGGATAGTAGACCATGTTGGTTGTGGATGAATCTGCAGGTGAACAAAAAGCAGAAGAAGCGATAAGTTAATAAGGTTTCGATTTAGAAGACTTTAAATAATTTTTAACATATTTATTTATTTATAAATTTATTTTTATTGTGCTTAGAAAAATCTATTACAAAAAATACAAGAGACAAATTAAATATTAAAATTATGTAAATAAAAACTTTAGCAAGAAAATACGAATAAATAATATTAAAAAAAAAATAATAAGAATTATAATAATAATAATAATAATAGTATTAAATAAAAGTATTTTAAAAAATAATAATAATAAATTTATTATTATTATTAAATAATAAAATTAAAATAATAATAATAATAATAATAATAATATTAATAAATAATAAAATTTAAAATAATAATAATAATAATTATAATAATATTAAGAAATAATAATATTTTAAAAAAAAAATAAATAAATAAATATGTATAGAAAATAAATCTGCATAAATCATTAAATAAAAAATAAATAAAAAATAAAAATAAAATAAAAAATAAAATAAAAAAAAATTAAAAAAAAATAAAAAAAATAAAATAAAAAATAAATACTGTTATAAATTTTTTAACTTTTAAACTTATATAAAAAATCTAAAAAAAAAATCAAAATAAATGACAGTAAAAATGTAAAAAACAAATATATATAAAATAAATAAATATATATAAAATAAATAAATAAAATAAAACAAATACCAGATTTATAATTAAACTCAAATCTACACAATATAAATGTTTAAATAAACACATTTATAACAGAATGAAATTTAAATAAATAGTTGAGTCAGAAAAAAGTTAAAATATTCCTAAAAGTTAGGAAACAAATCAAATAAAAAATATAAATTTAAAAATTATTATATAAACAATTTTAGAAAAAAGTAAGCTCAACAATATATAAATTGCTGGATAATCTATATTAAAATTATTTATAATATTTATATAATATTAAAAAAACATTTCTTAGTAAGACTCTTTCAATTGATAACCTCTCGAAACACAATGAGAGCCATTCAAGCTGCAGAGCAAATCCCAGGTTCTTCAGTGTTCATTGAACTTTGAATAGTCAATGCAAGGCATATGACAAGGGTTTTCACACTATCCAGATGGCTTAAGAGCTATTCTGGAACCACCCTATTTTTTTTCCATTTAGTTCTTGACAACCTGCATTACGCATTTTCCTTAGAAGAAACAAAGCGTTGATGAGTAACAACGCAAAAGCCCAAAAGGTAGCCGCGCATACGGTTTTTTTTTATATTTTCTTTTGGTTTGTTGGGTGGTTGGGAAAACCCATTTAAGGGTGGGGGGAGCAGCTCCCTTAACAATGATATGAGGCAAACCCACCCTACGCACAGCGAACTACGCAATTTTCTGTTATTGCCGGCCCAAGTTTTCACGAAAAGAAAACGCATAAGCTTGAGGGGTAAACAAAGAGAGAGAGAGAGTGTGTGAGAGAGAGTGAGGGAAATGTTGATAGAACTACGCAATAGGGTGTTTCATCAAATTTCCCTAAATTTTGAGGGAAATTATTTATTGTATGCTATTTTTGCATCATGTAAAGCTCGGTAAACCGGCTTTTTGTAGCTCTCTTGATTTGTTATTTTGATAGAACTTCCCCATCCGCCAGCACGCTCCACAACTGCGTATACCAAAACAAAATGGCGTACGGCGAGTGGGAGCGCTGGATACGTTCAAAGTTTTTCCGGCTTGTTTCTTGAACTTTCCGAACTTATTTTTACCTTTTGCATTTGTTTTCTTTTGCGTCGTTTTGGTCTTAGCTTTGGTTATATCCACCAAATCCGTTCCGGACTTATTTAGCACATCCTTAATCCAATTCGGCTTGGCTGACCAAGTCTTTTTCTCATTGCTTCGTTCAGTCATATTGAGTTTGATTTGTTTATTAAATTTTTGTTTTTAATAGAAAATTTTTGCAGTCTGATTGTTTTGTATATTCAAAGTCCAAAATTTGTTTCAAAAGCAGTCCATAAAAGTTTATTTTTTATTTTTATATATAATTTTTTTTACTTAGAGATCTCTTTGTCTTAGTATTGTAAAGTTTTTTGACTTCTTTTTTGAGGTAATTTAATGTAAAAAGTTGTTAAATATTTAGATTTTTTTTAATTTTAATTTTAATTATGTTTTTGAGGTATTTTGTAAAAACTTTGAGGTTTAGTTCAGACTCTATATATATCAATATATATTATGTTCTTTTGTAAATCAGTCCTGAGTTTTTACACAAGTCTTAGGTTTTAGTCTAATTAAGCATGAATTGTTTATGACATAATTTTAATTATTAAATTTGTATTGTATTATTGAATGTTTATTTATATTTCATTTGATATATGTAAATATTTATTGTAAATATATTTTTTTAATTTTTTTCATTTATTTGTTTAGACAACGATTTTCATTTTGCGCGTAATTTTCGCTTTGATAACATTTTTCTTCAAAATCTTGATAATTTTTTTCAGGTCTTTGGATTGTTGCACTGTTGCTGTTTGGGGCTGCTGTTGTTGCTGCTGGTGCTGCTGGTGCTGCTGCTGATGATGATGATGATTGTGGTGGTGGTGCTGGTTATGATGATGACGATGATGATTGTGTTGGTTTATCAAATGACTGCCTTGGCCTGAGCACCGTTGCATTCGCATTTTTCTAAATGATCTGAGGATTTCGTTCATTGAGAAATCAGTCATTTTCGAGCTCCACTCGTAAACACGCACACGCACACGCACACACACACATCAAGCACAAGCATACGCACACACACACACGCAGGCACGCACGCACACACACACAAAGATTTGGTTAGGGAAGTTGTAACCGTTTGCGCAGTTGCCGCATGCGATGTGATTCGTTTGATGGTGCAGCGGAGACTGGTGGGTGAGTTGCCCGAAAAGTGTGTCGAGAACCCAAACTCCAGACCGAAAAGCCACCACCAACAAACGTCCCATTGATCTGTGATGTGAAGAACAAATTTCCCAAAAGTGCGCGACGCGCATTCAATTGGAAAAGCGAGTTTCATTTGGAGTGCTTTCTAATTTGAGTGAAATTTGAAAGGGAAATTCTAATTGGTACATTTAAGAAGGGGGGAATTTGAGTGAAATTCTTCTCTGAGTTACATACATAATGGAATATTTTGATTGGGTAATTATTTGAGCAATTTCCCAGTTGAGCAATTGGGAAGTTTACCAAGGAAATTTTATATATGAACGGAATGTGAAGTGTTAGCAACATGAGTGGGACATTTATTGGTTTGCATTTCTGATTGGATTTATGAGACGACAAATAGTTTTTGAGTACTTTCTAATTTAGAATATAGTTCATAGTATATCATGTATGACTCATGTCAAGTTTGAAATCTAATCATTTTGATAAAGGGCATTTCAACTGAGTCATGCTTAATATAATACATAATACTTCATATAAATAGAGCAGATATCTATGTATTTGTGCATATTTATGATATAGATAGTCAATAACAATCATAAAATTCGAGCACTTAAAATAGTATGTTAATTGAGAGCAATATGCCTTGATTAGATTAGATCCTAGACTGGATGAACTGGGCCTAACGCAATAGCATCAATGTAGTTTAGAACATTTACGACATTACAGAGAATGAGGAAGAGAGAGACAATGTGTGTGAGGGCGAGAGTTTCGATAATAAATTTCCAGTCATGTCAATATTCTAATAACAAATTTGCTATAAATAGCATCAGCTGATAATTAATATAATCTAACTATTTCTAATAAATAATATATAGTATAAGTTACGAAACAAATATAGCAAAAAATACATGCAATAAAAATAAAATAAAAATACAAAATAAATGTATAAATATATTTAATAAAAATAAAATAATAATACAAAAAAATATATATAAATATATTTAAATACATTTTTATATATTTTTATATAGCAAAAAATACATACAATAAGAATAAAATAGTAATACAAAATAAATATATAAATATATTTAAAAACATTTGTATATATTTTTATACAGTAAAAAATACATAAAATAAAAATAAAATAATAATACAAAATAAATATATAAATAAATTTTTAAATCTGCAAATAAAAAATTTATAGAAAGCTTAATAGTTAGTACAAATTTAAAATACAACTAATAATAAGTTATATATTTTTAAATATATAATAATTAAATATATACTATGTATGTTTATATGCATAAATATTTTTTGTATTTACAAAAATATTCATTAACTATTTAAAAATAAAATTGTTGAAATTATAAAAAATCTATAATAAATCAAATATTAAAATATATAATTATAAAATAAATATAACTTATTTACATGCACATTTACTTATGAAATATATGCACATACATATATAAAGTGTAAAAATGTTCAAAATTTATTAAATAATTATAATTAGTTTTAATTATAATATTTAAATATATCTATTATTTAATTTCTTTTTAGTATTTTCTCTTAATGAAATAAATGCGATTTCTTCAAATAAATATATATGAATGTCAATCAATATGTATGTATGTATGCTTATAAATAATATCAAGCTGTTTCTTCTTGTTCATTTTCTTGTCCTTCATCATCTTCTTGACTCAATTTTCAACGATCTTAGACCAAGGCAAACGATTATTTCCACCTTCGACAACTCAAAATATGAAAAGCGCTAAAAAGCACGAAAGATACAAAAACTAAGAATAATTTTCTTTTCTTTGTTTTTTTGTTTTTAAAGCAAGTTCAAGAAACTTTTTCAAGTTTTTTGGTTGTTTACACGCAACCAGATATGTATGTGTGTGTGTGTGTGTGCCTTTGTATGTTTGTGTTTGTTGGACTCTGCCTCACACAATTCGTTAAACTGGCGCAAAAGTTCATTAACATTCGACACAAAAACTATTTTCGTGTGTCTGTTGAAACGAAAATTAAATACATATAAATACGTATGTATGTATGTATCTGTGTTCGTCTCTCTCCCTCTCCGTCTTTCTCTCGTTATCTTCCTCTTTGAAGGTAAGCCCGAAAACAACAACACACACATTTTGTCTTTTATCTATTTATGAGGTTAAAAGCACGACGAGCTCGGTCAATGATCGTTGAGATCTATTTGCCCTCCCCCTATTCAAGCTCTCTCACTCTCTCTCTCTCTCTCTCTCCCACTCTATGCCACTGTCTCTGGGAAATGCTTCATACACATGTTTCATATGAAATCAAGCCGTTTACCGTTATTTTGTTGGGATAGCTCAGAAATGGAGCGCGACGCTTTGAACTGGTCTTGACAAAACAAAACAACAAAAGCCGTGCGAGAGAGAAAGAGCGAGAGAGAGAGAGTGTGTGTGTGTGATAGAGCGCGATTAGTTTGTTGGATAGATCAGTAAAGCGAAGAACAGTTATAAGCAAGCAAGAGCTGCAGCGAGCAGAGCGAAAAGGAGACGAGATTGAGCGAGTGTGAGCGCGCTCTGAGCTGCATTTAGAATATGCGAGAATGTGAGCTTTGATAAGTTTTTGAAGATTCATTAATTGATGTGATAGTTTTTAGATACATTTTAAGCATCTGATGTATACTAAAGATATTATTTAGTAATATTTTGTATTTAATTTTTAGTTTAATTATTTAACTATTATTATTTAGTTTTAAAGATATTATTTAGTAATATTTGCTATTTAATTTTTAGTTTAATTTTTTAACTATTATTATTTAGCTTTAAAGATATTATTTAGTAATATTTTCTATTGAATTTTTCGTTCAATTATTTAACTATTATTATTTAGTTTTAAAGATATTATTTAGTAATATTTTTTATTTAATTTTTAGTATAATTATTTAACTATTTATTATTAATTTTTTTAAGATATTATATAGTAATTTTTTTATTTAATTTTTAGTTTAATTTTTTAATTTTTATTTAGTTTTCTATTTTTTAATTTTAATACTTTATCAAACTTTTTTTTAATTTAAATTAATTAAATAAAGTAAAATAAAAATAAAAAAATATTATTAAATATTAAAAAATACTTTTGATATATAATAACAAATGATTTATATTTACAAATCAATTTTTGTCTATAGCTTCATTTCAAGTTATTAAAAAAGTCTTAAAAATTTCTTTAAAAAATTATTATCATTTATAGCTAAAGCGCTTGTCAAATAGCACTTTTGCTACATTATCTACAACTACATCCCTACATAAAAAATCCACTTAAGATCTGAAATCACTTTTGCAGCATAAATCAGAAACAACTCAAGCAATTGGTAAGTGCTTCAACAAATAGCAAAAGATAAAGGCACACACCTCTAGAAAGACAAGTAAACATATATTTACATATACATACATTCAGATACATATCTCCATGGGGAGCTACAACTCGTTGTTCATGGTTTTTATTTCTGTTCTTCTTCTTCTTTTTTTGTGCAGGTCAATGAACATTTAAATAGACGCAAATTTTAAGCTTTTCTCTCATGCGCTGTCTCATTCTTGTGCTCTATCTGTCTCACGTTATATGTCTGGCGTATCCCTTACACAAATATCTAATAAGAACATTTCTTGCTCTGATAAGATATTCGCATATTATAATTATTTGTTTAGTCTAGTCGAAAATTGTCTAATATTGAATGAAATTTTGTTGCGGAAACTTTTATAAAAGTAAAAAAAAAGAGCGATAAGATATTGATAACGAGACAGAAGCGTGCAGTACATATGTTACTTAAGAAAGAAACGCGTGACTGGGAATTTTTATGTTTATGGAATTTCCTAGAACAATTTAATTACTGCTCGATTATGTAAGAAAAATGAAATAAAAGCACTTTGTAATCTTGAGAAAAAGGCAAAACCTAAGAAATATGTTAGATTTCTGACTGGAATCCGGAATAAAGTCAAATAAAAAACGCCATATGTATGTATCGGGAGCAAAAGTAAATAAAGAAATTATACAATTTCCGATAAGAATAGCAATTGAAGAATTGTGTTTCCAATTGGAACATCGACTGCAGTGTCAGTGCCCAATACAAGTATTTCTCTTTATAATTTATATAAATTAAAAGTTTTGCTCCATTAGATTTAATTGTGTGTTTCGTATCCATTTAATCAAGCCTTTCACTTGAAGGATTTGCCTTTCCAGTGTTCGCAAACAAATAAAAATTGCGAAGGTCTAGACGATGAGATTAAATACCAACGTCGGAGCAGAGAACACCAACACTAATGCAAGCGCGAACACACACACATACACAGGCACAGGCAGAAGCACATTCATAGGCATGCCTATTTGTTGTCTATGTATGCGTGCGTTCATACCTTTGTGTAAGCGAGCAAACGAATGACGGACGTTGGCAAAGGAGAGAGGGTTAGAATCCAACAAATTATATGCACACACACACATACACACACACAGTCATACACATAGCGGTTGGCCTAGGTCAAAACGACGCGCCGCGACGTTTTGAGCGCTGAGCGTGTTCTAATAGACAGCGGACGGGGGTGGGTGAGCCGTCTTTAGACGGCGCGTGTGCAAATTAATATAATAATAGCTTTCATATTCCAGCATGACTCTCAACTTTTCCAATAGATAATCGACAAAACTGACGCCATTTGTCATTGTAATAACAAACTACATGCATATATTTGTACGTTGTTTTCTTTTTTACTTTTTTTTGTATTTTTGCGTTAGTTTGATGAAATTAAATATTTTCATGTCAAGGTAGTAGGCGAAAGGAAATCAAGGCTGCCAGCAAAAACAACCCTCACAATTTTCACTTTCGCAATGGCAATGGCAGAAGCAGCAGCAACAACAGCCGCAGCAGCAGCCCCCCATGTGCATGCGGTTCCCTTTCATTTAACAGCCTCGCCTTCCAGTCACCTTCCTATCCACCCACTGTTCAGCCTGCAATCAGCAGCAGCAACAGCAACAGCAATAACAACAAAAGACAACATGCTTACTCACTGCACAAACGAGCTCACACACGCACACACACAGCGACAGTTGCGCAGTGCCTGCTTGTGGCTGAGGTTGTTGAAAACTCATGCACAGCCTCCTTATGGGCGCGCATACTGAGCAATGTAAAAACGCTAGCCATCAGGCAATGTGCTGTCGAAAACACTTGCACGCCCTCCACGTGTAGTTCAAGTTCATGACAAAACGACGAACGAAACACACGAGCGATATGCAGGCGAGAGAGTGTGAGAGAACGTTATTGAGCGGAGTGTGAGATTACGTTGCTGTCGCTGCTTTTGTACATTGTCTGCAGCTGACGTTAGCGTCGCGTCGCTGTCGCTGTCTCTGTCGCTGTCTACGCTGACAGTGCCTGTGCAGTTTTCAGCTGGAAGTAGGGTGGTTCTATGTGCATGCCTATGAGTATGTGTGTGAGTGTGTGTGTTGCAAAATTTACATTGCATACTTTTCTTAAAGAGCTTGTTAAATAATCTAGAATAGTGCATAGGCTAGGCATTTTTTTGCGTTGATTACAGTTACAAAATGACGAAAATTTCATTTACATTTTCGATAGCTCAGCACAAGTCCAAGCGGCGACAAAGCAACCTCATTCCGCGCTCGCCATCCAAAAGGGTCAACAACCTAACGAAAAGCTCATGACGACGATAATACAATTTTATATTTTCGTATGTATTTTCGAAAAATGTAAAGAAAAGAAATCCGAAAACAAAGTGAACATGTTTACACACACACATACATGCAAACATGCATGTGTGTGTGTGTGTGTGTTTGTAAAAAGAAATGAGAAGCTTCCAGTCAGAGTCGAAATTTCAGCTGCTGCTGCCAAACTGGGGGATCGCGTTGTTGCTTCGTTTTGTCGCCGTGATCGCTGCGGCAGCAGCAACAGCAACAACCACACTCAATACACAAAAATTTGTGAAAACCTCAAAATAAATACATGCACACACACACATGTATACAATGAATAATTCGATACCGAAAAAAAGAGGCGGCATGCACAAGTGTTTTTTTTTTCTTTCGCCGTCGTTTTTTTTTTTATACGTGCCGAATTTAATTTCTTCTTTGTTCGCTGCAGCAAAAAAAAAGAAAGAAAAAAAGGGTAAAGGAGAGATGCGAAGAGAGTGAGCAAGAGTGAGAGCGTGAGAGCGAGAGAGACAGAGAGAGGGAGTGAAGCTACTGTAGACATATTGAATTAGCATTTCGCATGATTATTGTTAAATAATTTAATTAAATGTATATTTATGACTTGACAAAAACAAAATCAAAATTATCAGCGAGGTGTGGTTCAAGAATTTGGTTTACACAGCAAGAAATAAACAAGTTTTCGAGTGTGTAAATATAAGCATGTGATGTTTGCATGTATAAGAGATATGTATAAGAGCGTGGAGCAGCGGCAGAGGTGCAGGGGCCTGAACTTCCGCTAATGAAAATAACATTATGATTGAGTTTGTTTTTTTTGGAGGCGTTGCAGCTGGGTGTGACATGTATGTACATATGTATGTAGGTAGGTTGTATTAATGCCTGTATATGTATATAAGAGAGTTTTGTCATTAATTTAAGATATTTTAGTGCACAAATTAACAGCAATTATATATAAAATTGTATTATACCTTATGTAAACCTGTTATCAAACGCTTTTGCGTCAATGCAAGATCCTGTAGAAACACATATACATACATATGTATGTACATAAGCGAATACCTGTTTGTTTGTTATAGCATTATATACACATACACATACTTATGCATATACATATACTCTACTACTTTTTTTTGGCAAAACTCGTTTGGCAGGTTGTTTGACAACTAACCCTCGCAAAAATAAAGAAGCTTGAGAACAAATTGTGTTTTTTTATTAGAATCTGTGCGTTGGCAAAGGGCAAAAGCATTTAGAAATTCAGCTTACACACACACACATACATTACTGACCAAGCCTAAGTCATAACTGTTTATGTATGCAGTATCTAGCTGTTGATCGGGCATAAGAACAAATTCAAATTGCTTTTCTAGAAGTTTGCAAATGTTAATTGCATTAGACAGGGACAGCAATAGGCAGCACACAGAGCAGCTACAGCTGCGCCTTGAACTTGAATTTGAGCAGCACCAACAACAGCAGCAGCAGCAGTAGCAGCAGCAGCAGCAGCGACTGCTGTGTGGCCTTCAAATGAAGTTCGGTACAGCGAGCAAATTGAAAATTAAATGCGCATAACAAACGCAAGTCTGTCGAAGAGAGCCAGCTATAGTGTCAAGAATGAGAGAGAATGGCAGAGAGAGAGAGAGAGTGAGTGAGAGTGAGAGTCGGAGAGCTTGTGCAATGCAGGCGCGTACAGCCAAACTGCTGCGTCAAAAAGCAACGACGCTGCTGCAACTGTCCTTGAACTTGGCAAACATTTGCTGTTGTTGTTTTTGTTGTTTGGCCAAACGAAGGACAGCAGCACTTGCAGAGAGCCGGGCAAGCGCATGCAAAAGCAACGTCCACCATTTGCTTTATTAATGTGCAGCAGCAGCAGCAGCGTTGACGTTAGCAGCGACGTCGACTGCAACGCCAGTGCATGCATACGGCTTCAAATGCTGCGCTGCCCATAGGCTGGCTCTGTCGAGTGCTTGTGTGCGTGTATCGATACAGTCTGCCTATAAGAATTATTTAAAATGGCGGCCTTCAATGGAAAGCAAGGATTTTGTGAACAGTCAAGGTTAATAATTATTTGAATTGCTAATTTAAGTTATGAACAAAATGTAAATAATTTGTATAAAAATGCCGGAAACTATGTACACAAAAATGTTTATAAATGTTCAATAAAGCAAAATTTTTAAAATTAAGAGATAAGCAATGAAGATTTATTTTTAGAAAAGTAAACAATATTTCAAATATTCTAATCATAAATACATAATGCATATACATACATATATAAACACGCATGTATGAGATGTATGTAAATATATTTACAGCTTGCATAAGACTTCGTTCTAAGTAAAGCTCGCATACATCATTAGATCTTGAAAGGGGAAGTTTTTTAATGTGACAACACAGTTTTATGTGCCGTTACTAAGCGACACTAAAAAAACAACTCGGCGATTTCACAATTCTCAAAAAAAAATAAATAATGAAAAAAACCTGACCACAGAGCACAAAATAAATAAACACACAAACAAACTCTATGAATCAAGGGAATGACGGGGACAACAGCTCACATCATTTAGTCAGAATTGGCAATTAGAACAAAGAACTAAACATATAAGCAAGCTGCCTGTATATGTATGTGTAAGCCATATATAGACCGATAAAATTAGATAGAAATATATAATAAATAAGCACCTAGAGCGGCAATACATGCGCAAAATTGTTAACCAAGGTCAATAGAAAAAAAAAACTCTTTTTTTTTTTGGTACATATAAAATTTCATGAAAATAAATAAACCATTGACTATGGTTATCAGTTAAACAGGTATATGCATATATAGTTATATATACATAGCCATATTTATGTTTATTTAGTATCATGGATAAACACAAATACGACGCAAAGAACTTTCAAGAACGTTAAAAGTAACAAAAACAAACAAACTAACGAGCGCGTTATAAAATCGCCAAAAGTCGGGCTATAAATCAACTTAGAGTTACCCTATGAACAGTGCAGAAATTTAGAATTTAATTTGGAATAATAAATTCTAATGAATTGTAATCGATATATTTGTATTACATACGATATTTATATTATATTTAATAATATAATTGTTTCTGTAAATTTACTTTGTGAAGCCAATATACCCTGCTTTCAGCGCTTCCAATATGCATAGGGTATTCTCAATATGGCGGATCGCGCCGGCCGGAGGGTAGCGCGCACGCACACACACACAGCTCTATATATGTATATATAACATAAATATAAGACAACACACATACACACACACACACACGTAAGCAAACGTAGCTTTTACGCATGTCTGCGAACCGGCTTTTTGCATTAGAATCATTTTTTTAGCCCGAAATGTATCCGTCAGATACTCAACTGAATATTTGAGTAGCTGAGTATATATATACATATATTTATATATATATATATATATATATATATATATATGTATGTGTATGTGTATGTGTGTGTTTGCGTGTGTTGCAATACAAAATATAATGGGGTAGGCAAAGGGTTGCCAAATGCCATGTTCGCCATCAAATAAAAGATGTAGAAATTATATCTCACTCTCGATTTGAAGTCTCATTCATGTGACCGCAACAAATTCCAAATTCTTGATAAGCAACAAGTTTATGAATTAACTGCAAAGCTCTTCAACTAATGGAATTTTGTGCAAAAAGATCGCAAGCAACAAATCAAAAACGGTTTTGACTGATAAGCCGCAGCGAAATGGAATTTTTATGCTATTTATTTCATTTTATTTATATTTATTCGATTGAGACATGAAATTTCGCTTTCAATGCAAACTGAACCGAAGCGCAAAGAAAAAAAGGAAAACATTTTATTATTGGCTTGGCACTTGAGAAACGAGTGTTTTATCTGCTCCTCTCAATACTACCTCTATAAGAAATTTCCTTATAATGTGAGAGTCAATAGATTACGTGAGACCCATTAAAAATGGGAAATCAGGGTATAATGGGCTTGTTAAAAATGTATGTAACAGGCAGAAGGAGGCGTGGCAGACCCCATAAAATATATATGTATATTCTTGATCAGGGTGACGAGAAAAGTTAATATAGCCGTCCATCCGTCAGAATGTGGAATGAACTTGGAATTTATAAAAGTTAGATTTTGATTTTATATTATCTTTCATTATATTATCTTTCATTGATAGAATAACTGCCTTGCCTCTCCACCTTAATTTGTACAAAATCAATATACCCTGCCTGCCCATTTTCAAGAGGTATACAAATTCATTTTCACTGTATACAAATTGGTAACTTGACAATCTCAATGATAGTAAATTTGATGTGTTTTCGGAAATTTAAATGAGATACGATTTGGGATTCCCATGAAATAGTTCAAAGATATTGCGATAGGGTTGTTTAAAGGAAATGAGCTTTTAGACAATATAGCCAAAATAAATATCAGATATATGAGTAATATTTCATTTAGATTTATATCTTTTTTAAGTACAGAGTTTAAAGAAGATATACATCTAAATAAAATATTGCACAAACATCTGATATTGATATAGATATATTGTTATATACCTATATATACACTTCATTCTATATGTCACTGAAGTGAGCTGTGTTAAATATCAATACTTATATAGGAAATGAATTTGATATCATATCAGACTCGAGAGAAATTTATAAACTCTCATATGTGTATATATATTTAAGTAAAATCAAACAGGGAAGTTAAATTCAAGTAATCTGATTGAAATAAAAAAATTCTTTATGCAATCTCTCCTTCTGCATCTCTCTTACACTTTATCTCTCTTGCTCTCACGTTTGCCAATCGCTCGCTCAATCAATTGTGACTTTATAAGCACGACAACATTTCAATATTTGGACGATTCCATTCATAAAACGCAACTCAGCAGACGCCATAGAGAGATACATTCAAATAGCGCATCGATAAGCGCAAAGCTGGCCAAAAGCGTTGATAACAACAGGTGTGTGTGTGTGTGTGTGTGTGCGTGTGTGCGTGGTGGAACGTGAATGAACGCAGCTCAGCGCAGCAAAATTGAAATGCTGAAGGCAATCGCAACGCCTACACATACGTTAATCAACTGTCAAATCGGCCAGCGATAACACGATAACAGCAACAGTAACGGTAACAGAAAACAAAAATTGGTACTTTAGTCGCACCTGACTTGCTTTTATTTATTTATTTTTTTATGCACGCCGTATCGATACAATTTCCTGCGCACATAAATACTCTAAATATCAATTTCCAAGATTATTTTGGCATTTCGTATTGCTGTCGACGCTATTACTGACCTTCAAGCACAAAATTAGCAAATAGATAAAATACAAAAATACTTTAGCAACAAACAACAAAATAATGGAAATAAGAAATTAGAAAAAAGAAATTGCACAAGTCCAAAGCGAACAATAAATGTTTTATTGTCTGCAGAATGGAGTGAAAAGTTTGATTGAAAATGTAATTACGCAATGCTTATCAAGGGGCTAGAAGTGCTCTTTAAACAAAATATTAGGCAATTTACGATAAGGCATAAAGTTTTTGCCTAACGATTAAAAACTCAATTTAAAAAAAAATATATATTTTTTTTATAAATTTAAAAATATATTTAGAAAAGTAAATATTAATTATTAGAAGAGATATTTTTATTATTATTATTTAAAAAAAAAAAACTTTTAAAAAGTCAAGTATATATTTTATTAAAATAAATTCTATGCATTTTATAAAATTTTAATTAAATTTATTGAATTAATTTAATTTAATTTAATTTTATTAATCCTTTATTTTCCTTAAATATTAATTTTTAACTCTTTCTAAGCATAAATATTAATTTTTTAAATAATAAATAATAGGAAACATTTAAATTTTATTTAATTTGAATTATTCGAGAATTAAAAAAAAAAATATAATAATAATACTAAAACAAGTAAGAAAGCTGTAGTCGAGACTGCTCGACTACGAAATCCCCTGAGCCCTTCTTCGAACGAATAATATTGCAAGAATTATTCGATTCGTTCCTGCACGCATGCAAAACCACGCGCACACATAGACGCTGATCTACGCTTGTATGCATGTATGTGTGTATACATGTGTGTAAGCATTGCAAGCGTCTTGCTGTCTCTCTCAGCCTTTGTTGCTGCGCCGCATGGATTTTGATGAGAAAACTTTGATGATTAATAATTCTGTTTCTAGATGGACAATCGTATTGATATCTTTAGATTATGATTATGATATTCATATCTACATGCTAAACCAAACTGCATGTCTCTAGTATTTGAAATGCATTTTTTTCATATTTGGGGGTGGTGGGGCGAAGTGGGGACCGGAATCCAAAATCTGACAAAAACCGAAATTGTATTAAATTAGTATCTATATATATACAAAAGACTTGGAGACTCTAACTCTAAAGATGAATTAGCTAGAATTTTATAACTGGGTCCCGATAAATTCGTTTATCGATAACTTTACAAATATACAAGTTATCGAATTTCTGAAACAAACTCGTACTGCGCGTGCAATATACGAACCTAACACAAAAAGAATGAACTCTCTAGCTTTTGTATCTTCGGAAATCGACGCGTTCATACATACGGACGGACGGACGGACGGACGGACGGACGGACGGACGGACGGACAGACGGACATGGCTATATCAACTTTTCTCGTCATCCTGATCAAGAATATATATACTTTGTGGGGTCTGCCACGCCTCCTTCTGCCTGTTACATACTTTTAACAAAACCATTATACCCTGATTTCCCATTTTCAATGGGCTCAGGGTATAAAAATTATAATAATAATAATACTAAAAAAATTATAAATCTCATTCAATCTATGCATTCATATATGTATTATCCAACTCTATATTATATTTCAATGTTTTTATAGAATTTCTCAAAAATTTCAAGCAACGATGAGACAAGATAATTCCCTAGATTAAATCAACTTGAAGACTTTTGCTGATATATTTATATAAGTAAATTAATGTTATTTATGTAAATTTAGATACATTCAAAAATAAACAGCAGTTTCCGAATATATTTCAATAATCCTTTGCACTTAGCTATAGCATAAGTCAATTTCAGATCAGAAAAAGTTTTTCATGCAATTTCCATTTCGATATTGCTCAAGTACAACGAAAGTCTGCCCAAAGTTCAGTTCCATCGATATGTCTGACAGTTTAGCTTTGGGCACTGACCAACCCATATTGATAATAAATAATCAACAAGTTTTTCGGCTACTGACAAATTCTATCTATGGCATTATCAGTAATTAGCAAACAAACACAAAGAATCGTGTGATCCTTCTCTATTATGTATTCCAAGTGGTGGGTGTGACTCATGCGATTACAGCCAATGAGTCACATTGTTTTAGGAAACCCCTTTGATATGCAATTGATCATTATCAGTAACCATTTGAAATTAGTCTGTAAGACCCAGTGGACTTGGATGATGATGATGGTGAGTCAAGTGGCCCCCAGGGTTGAGTCACCAGGAATCTATTTGAGATAGGCTATTTTATGGGTGCTATTAAGTGGGTGGGTGGATGTCTAGGTGGTTGGGGTACTTAGATCTAAGTCTAATCATTTAAATAGATAAATTCCTCAACATGATGAAACAGATTTGCTCTGTAATCTGTCATTTTTTGTTTTCTGCGTATCATGGGGCGTATGCGCAATTTTGGCTTGTGTCAGTAATTGAAATTAGTTAGAATCTCGTGTTTATGAAGGGAATACGAGCATATATAGGGAATATATTATATATTTCTAGAAGCGTCATAGAAATGTTCTAATATTGTGAAATTTTGGTGTTGCTCATCCATCTAGGTATATTATCTCAACCATATATCAAGTATACGTCGCTTGCACAAATAAATGATTTTGAAGTTATTTATAAATAATTAACTAAACAACAAAATGTAATATTATATTACAGTATACAATACAATACAATATAATAATACTTTAAAAATATTAATTTAAATTAATAAATATTTAAATTAAAAAATTTTATATTTTACAATTTTAAATATATTTTATATAAAAATTGCTAAAAAATGATCTAATAAATTAAAATAAAATAAAAAATAAAATATTTAAATAAAAGAAAATATTTTGTATGTTAATTTTGCTAAATTTTAGTTATAATTTTTTTTTTTTAATTTTTAGGAATATTTTTTATTATTATTTTTATTATTATTATTTTTTTTTTTTTTTGCTATCTTAATTGCTAAAAAATGATCTAATAAATTAAAATAAAATAAAAAATTAAATATTTAAATAAAATAAAATATTTTGTATGTTAATTTTGCTAAATTTTAATTATATATTTTTTTAATTTTTAGGAATATTTTTATTATTATTATTATTATTTTTTTTTTTATAAATTTTATTTTTTATTTATTTTTTTGTAATTTTATACATTTTATTTTTTATTTTTTTGTGTTTAATTTTAAAATTTTTATTTTTGTAGTTTTTTATTTAAAAATTTTTATTTATATTATTTTTAAAGTTAAAAAAAAAAACTTACCATAAAATTAATAGAAAATCCACAATAAAAATTGCTAAAATATTCCTTGCGCTCTCCAAATTTATTCTCAAAATCCAACTCCAAATTCTCGCTTGAGTTATATTTGCACGAAGATTGTACTGTTACTTTGCAATTGCTATTTCTTATTTTTTATTTATTTATTTATATTTTATTTTGTTAAAAACACTTGTTGTCGCGCGAATCGACGAGCAGCAAGTGTTTGTAGAACTTTTTCACTGTTGCGCACTCGAGGCGAGGCATGAACAAAATTATCGCCACGAAACGTTAATCGTAAGCGATGCCTCTCTCTCTCTCTCTCTCTGCTTCACTCTTTAAAGGCGAATAACAAGTCTGCACTTGTCGCTCGAACAAATTACCAAATTCTGTTTTGAGCGTGTATGTGTGTGTGTGTGTTTGATTGAGTGTGTGTGCGCGCCCGTTAGAATCAGAACTATATTACGCGAGGCAACGGCGCTGACTGAGCGAACGGCGCGATCGTCGCTGTCTGATATTAAAATTGTATAAGAATTGAGCAGCAGCAGGCAGCTGAACCGAACTGAACTGAGCTGAGCTGAGCAGCAGCGCAGTTGACGCAGCCAAAAGTTGACTATGTTCTTAATCGTTGTGTGAGCGAGAGAGAGCGTGTGCTCGTGTGTGTCTGTGGGTGTGTGACGCTGCCTTAGCTTTGGCGACGTTTTGCTGCTTGCGTCTAATTTTTTATTTATTTATTTTTATTTATTTATTTTTTTTCATATAGATTTTCAAGTTTAATTTGCGTTCGTTGCTGTGGTTGTTGTTATTATTGTTTCTGTTGCTGCGGCAAATTTCCGTATCAAACGTTCACACATACATGCATAGCTCTATGTGCGTGTGTGTGTGTGTGTTATTTATAATCTTTGCTGCTTTTGATTATTCGCATGTGTATTTGTATTTGTAGCTGCGCAGCACTATGATTGCTGCTGCTGTTGTTGCTGTTGTTACTGGTCTGCTATTAGCGTTTTGTTGTTGCGCACATTCACACGCCACTATAAACAATATTGACCTAGGTTATATATATACTATATATACATACATACACACACATACATATATATATGTACACACACGTATACTTTAGTATTTCTGATTCTTGATTTTGATTTTTTACACTTCGATTTTTATTATTTTCTAGGTTATATTTTAAGCAATATTCTTGATACACTTTTTGCATTGATTAATTTGCATATATGTTTAATATTTATATTTATTAATATATATTCGTTATCAGTCTTTAGTTAAACAAACAATTTACCGTTCATACATACATTAAACACAAATTGATTTAAGAATTGCACTTTTAGTTGATGTTGTTGTTGTTGAAGATAAAAACACTTTAAGATGATTTGCTAAGTTTTAGTTTTAATTATTAAAACTAAACAATAAGGCAAAGGAGATCAAATAACGTTGATTATAATTTTATTCGTTTTCCGTTTTTCTTTTTTGTTCTGTTGAAGTATTTAAACAGCAGCAGCTTTTTTTTTTGCTTTTTGGTTAGTTAAAAGCTTTCTAATACTATTGAAAGTTCTTTAAAGAACAGAAAACGCTGCCGTTTGTAGTGTTGACGCGTCGCCAGCTTGCTGAGAAATACGAAATGGCGGCCAGCGTTCAAAATTTGCCGAGAACAACACGCTGGCAGCGCTGCGGCGCAACGAGCTGCGCGCAGCGACGCAACTGTGACTGCGCAGTCGACGTTCTTATTGAATGGCAGCAGCGACTGCGACTGCGACTGAGACTGCGGCAGTGGCAGCGCTAACTGAAGAATGAAAGCGCTGCGTATGCAAGCATGAGTATATACGTTTGAGTGTGTGTGTGTGAGTGTTGATGTAGCTGTGTTTGCGTGCGTAAGCCGGCATTTGAGACAGCAGCTGCTGCTGCCGCTGCCTCTAACGCATATAGACAATGTACATACATAAGCTGAGGCTGTGTGCTGCTTCTGCTGCTTCTCTTATTTTCGGCAATTGCCTTTGTTGCGTTGGCGTTAGCGTCGACAGCGACGCGTTGCGAAGCGCCAGCGACGACAAACGCGCACAACTTACTCAATAAAATTTTTATTATGATATCTACGCACACGAATATAATTCGTACGGCTGTTCAATTTGCATTGTTGTTGTCGCTGCTACCGTTGTTCTTGTCGTTGTTGGTGATTTGCTTTCGGCTCTTATCGCCGTTGCTGTTGCGGTTCTTCATGTTGTTGTTTTTCTCACTTCTTGTATTTGGTCAGTTGTTTTACTTTTTTTTGCCGTATTTTCGCAGCTTTTTTACTCTGCTGGTGACGTATGCGTCTGTATGTATGTGCGTGTGTTTGGATAGAGGGTTCAATTTGTGATTTGTTAGCATGAATCGAAGTATTTACGATGCTTTCGTCAACGTCGTAGATAACTAGAGATTAAAGATCACCTGATACAAAGTGCAAGTCGCAATTAAATTGGCATAGGCCATATAAAAATATGAACTTTGTAGCGTTGCTTACCTGTAATCAATGAAATGTATTATTTTTTTTATAATACGAAAATTTCTTTCATACGCTGTCGCATGCCCCGTGCCTATGGAGAACAATAATACAATACAATATCTTAATCGAGTCAATGCCCTCTCTGCAACTTTATAGCCAATGTCTGCTGTGGCAAATACCTCTCCCTCTCCCTCTCCGCCTTCTCCGTCCACTGCACTCTCACCTCTCTCATACTACTGCACATCTTTCGCTCTGTGTCTCTGCCCCCTTCCCCTGCTTTTTCATTCAAGCAGTGCATTGACCCCATCTTTCTTTTGTTGGACAACATTTATAGTACAACAGCAGCAAAGCAAATAAAATATAAATAACAAAAACAAAAATTAAAATTATTATGCATAAATAAGAAGTTGTGCGAAATTCGGCGAAAATTTCAAAGAAATTTCAATAAATGCCAGCGTCAGAGCATTTCCGCTGCCCGCGTTGCAGCCGACGCAGCTGCTACGGCTGCTACGGCTGCTACGGCTGCTGCTGCTGCTGCTGCGGGGGGCGTGCGTTTTTTTGAACGTTGCAATAAATTCAAGCTTCATCCCTTTTTGGCAACGACCAACACCAACACAAACAGCAGCGAGCCAAAAAATAAATTAAAAAAAAAAAAAAACAGGAGAAGAAGAAGAAAAAATAAAATACAACCCAAACCCAAAATGTCTGCAACGTTGTCGCTTGCAAAGGGCAATGCCAGAACAAAAGCAACAACAAGAACAGCAGCAGCAGCAGCAGCAGCAGCAGTCGCAGCAGCAGCAGTCGCAGCAGCAGCAGTCGCAGCAGCAGCAGCAGCATTCGCGTGGCGGACGTGCAACGGTTTTCAACAGCTGAATATGTGAGGACGTGCCACAGTTTTCGACACGTGCTGCACATGCAGAGGACGCAAACAGCGCGTCGCACACTCAAGAGTTTGTTGCATGTTTGTCTCTCTCTCTCTCTCTCGCTCGCTGTGCAATTGTGTAGGTTGTTGCCGTGCTGCATGGGACAGTTAATGCGAGTCTGCGTCTGGGCGCTTGCCAGCTGGTTGAATCATTAGACACCCAGCTTGAATGGGCGGCGAATGCGCCGCGAATTGAGCAGCCTTAAGAGCTGCAAATTTCGGTGCAATTTTCATGCAACAATGCATTTATAGGAAATAGAACTCGCTTGATTGATAAATATATACAGATTATTTAAATGCAAGTGAGGGACTTGATGGTAGTCAGTAAATGATAATGATTACGTTGAAGGTGAATGCAGGCAGAAGGTTAGAGGCAAGAAAGAGTGTAAGAGAGAGAGATAGAGAGTGAGAGAGAGAGAGTGAGAGTGAGAGTGAGAGTGAGAGTGAGAGGGAGAGGGAGAGAGAGAGAGAGAGAGAGAGAGAGAGAGAGAGAGAGAGAGAGAGAGAGAGAGAGAGAGAGAGAGAGAGAGAGAGAGAGAGAGATAGAGAGAGAGAGTGAGAGAGAGAGAGAGACAGAGAGAGAGAAAGGGTGGAAAGCGTTTCATAGTTTGTAATGTAATGCAGTAATACTTGTCATAGTCATTATCATTATCATATATCATTATCATTATCATTATCATTATACCCTGAGCCCATTGCAAATGGGAAATCAGGTTATAATGCTTTTGTTAAAAGTATGTAACAGGCAGAAGGAGGCGTGGCAGACCCTACAAAGTATATATATTCTTGATCAGGGTGACGAGAAAAGTTGATATAGCCATGTTCGTCTGTCCGTCCGTCCGTCTGTCTGTCCGTCCGTATGTTTGAACGCGTCGATTTCCGAAGATACAAAAGCTAGAGAGTTCATTCTTTTTGTGTTAGGTCCGTATAGTGCGCACGAGTTTGTTTCAGAAATTCGATAACTTGTATATTTGCAAAGTTATCGATAATCGAATTTATCGGGAACCAGTTATAAAATTCTAGCTAATTCATCTTTAGAGTTAGAGTCTCCAAGTCTTCTGCATATATATAGATACTAATTTAATACAATTTCGGTTTTTGTCAGATTTTGGATTCCGTTCTTTTCATTGTCATCGTCATCATCATTATCATTGTCATTGTCATTGTCATCGTCATTGCCATTGCCATTGCCATTGTCATTATCACTATCATACATCATTATCATTTTGCTCTCTCATTGTCTTTGCCTTTGTCACTCTCCTCACCCTTTTCACTCTCATTGTCATTGCCGTTGAACAATATTACTTAAATATTAATAATAATTTAATATTATCACATAGATCATTATTATTCCAACAATATGAAAGAAATAACCAATTCATTCTTCCAAAATCGATCAATAACAATCAATATCTGCATACAAACACCCAATCGACATTACATACAGAAATTCCCATTTCTAACGCAAACAACTGAAGCCAAATTTCTTTTGTGGCTTTTTGCATATTTCCGGACGGCATACCAAGGCCTTGACAGGGACATCACATGAAGGCCAGGCACACGCTGATATAGTAGCGTTTCCCAGAACTCGGGGAAGGTAAATTAGAAAACAGTTGCCAACAAATGGCACCATTATGAAATTCTGAATCACGATGCACTGCCGTCATTTGGTACCTCAACAGTCTGTTTTTTGTTGTTTTTCATTTTTCATTTCTATTTATTTTCTTTGCATCGATTGTGTCCGATAATGGGCCCCAAATAGACGCGCATGTTGACCAATGTGATAAAAAAGTTCTTAATTGTTTATTCATAAGACTCAAGATCAATGACTGTATGCAATATTTGATTTACTTTCAAAGGCGCCAAGACTTTTCAGCTAATAGCAACGCGAATCTAATGTAATCTAATCTAATCTTATCGGAGCAAACAGCGTTCATTATGTTATTGCATATAATGCGCCAATGGCCACGTGCGAAATATCTCTCAAATGAAAACAAAACAAACGGAAAACAAAACTCGTGGAATTGCACAATATTTATTAAGTTCTCCAAGAGCAGCGACAGAAAAAACAAGGAGGCTCTAGTCGATACGGCTCAACTACGAGATACTCTATAAGATGCAAAAAATATAAATAATACTCTCTCTCTAATACTTTCTAATACTCTTCGCTCTGCTAGCCGCGCAGTTACTGCCCTGGCTTGGGGGTGGATTGGACGCTTATAACTCCATTTCTGATGATGAACGATCTTCATGAAATATATGGAATATAATTTTCGGAATATATTAATAGCATCCAAAATGTGGCAAATGCCAAATTACAAGTCTCTAGTATTTGAAATGCGATTTTTTTTTTTTTTCAAATTGCTGGCGAAGTGGGCGTGGCATTCAAAATCTGAAAAATACATAAGCTGCATATCCATAATATCTATCCATAAATATACAAATGAGATAAGTCTCTAGCTAAAGCGCTGTAGAAGTAATGCTGAAAAAATGCCGAAAAATAAACGAATTTGCAGCTTCCGAAATCTCGATATAGACGGACGGACAGACGGCTATATCAACTTATATTTTTATGCTAATCAAGAATATATATACTTTGTGGGGTCTGCCACGCCTCCTTCTGCCTGTTACATACATTTTCACAAAACCATTATACCCTGAATTACCACTTTCAATGGGTGCAGGGTATAAAATAGCCTAACTTATTTACCATAGATAAAATTATATACATATATTTGTCTATATATATTTGTATGCTATAAAACTGCGTCGCATAATTTTAGACCAGATAACAATTTGCCCAAGTTCTTGAAATAGATGTGCTCCATTACGTATACGTGATATGCAACTTTGCTGCTTAGCCTTGCATAATGAAGTGAAGGGAAAGAAAAAAATTATTTAAATAAAGTTTAATCAATGTAATGATTGCATTAAATAGAAAAGTGTGTGTTGAACATTAAAAGTAAATTTAAAAAATTAAATATTTAATTCATATCAAATAAATAATATATAAAAAAAAAACTTGCAACCGAAAAAATATATTTATATGTATGTATAATTAAGAAAATAAAAGAAAAATAATAATTTAAAAAAATGCATTTTATATAAAAATTAACAGAATATATAATATAATAAAGACTTATGAAAATTTCATATATAAATAAATAAAGCAACTATTTACTTCATATAAAAAAAAAAAAAAATTTTTTTTTTTTTTCTAAAAAAAAAAAAAAACATTTAACAGAAAAGAAAAATATAAGAAATAAATAAAATAATTTAATTTATTTAATAAATACTTACCTTTAATAGAAATGTGTAAATAATATTTACACATATATATATATATTTATATAATATTATATATTTATATAATATATTTACTAAAAAAAAAAAAAACATTTAACAGAAAAGAAGAATATAAGAAATAAATAAAATTATTTAATTTATTTAATAAATACTTAACTTTAATAGAAATGTGTAAATAATATTTATACATATATATATATTTATATATTTATATAATATTATATATTCATATAATATATTTACTAAATATATTAAAAATTATATTTCAGAAAAAGTCGTAGAAAGTCCATTTGTAGCTTGGCCGAACTGACATGATTCCTATTTATTGCTGTTGTTATTGTTATAATAATTTATTTATTTACCGAAACGTGTGGCGCGAAAAAGAAAGAGCGAGAGAGTAAGACAGAGGAGAGAGAGAGGGTGAGAGAGAGTGAGAGAGAGAGAGGTAGGCATGCAGTTGCATGAGATGTGCAAATACATGAGCAAGTGACATACACTAAGAGCGCACATACATGTACATATATAGACATGTAAATAATGATGTGTGCGTGTGTGTGTGTGTGTGTGTAAATATTATTCCATAGTCGCTTTCGTCGTATTCAATGCCAGTGTCAGTCATATATGACGACTTTTATTATTTCTATCCTATTGTTATAGTCGTATTACAGGTCGCTCGCACGCTCTATAGCAGTTCGTGTAAACAGTTAGCCCTGTATGTATGCACACGCTCCCATACAAACGCACATACATACATACATACATATCTGTAGCCATATCTAATAGCAAAATGTAGTTTAGGTTTAGCGAATCAAAACATTCGTAATACGGAATTGTGTAATAATTAAATTTAGCATTGCAACTGATAAGTAAAATAAATAGAGAATTGAAAAAATAAATATATATTTATTAATAAATATAATTTCTAAATGATATGGCAAAGGGCAATTGCAATAAATGAGTGTAGAACATTGCGTATGGCACGATAAAAAAATTGATATTTATTAATAAATATGATTGCTATATGAAATAGCCATGGAATTCTTATGTTTATGAATTAAAAAATAATATATTTATTGCTTGTTTAATTTTTACACTGCATAATTCCAGGAATTTAAGCAAATTTTTAAAATATATTGCAACACTTTCTGTTTTTTTATTTATTCTAAATTAAATGTTCTAAATTTGCAACATTTTCTATTTTTTAATTATTCTAAATTAACTTTGTTTAGTATTAAATATTTCTGTTTTTATATATATATTTTTTTATTTATTTTAAATTAAAATTTTTTTATTAATATTTAATTTTGAAGTATTTTTTCCACTATTTTTAGATTGTTTTTTTTTTGTTTTTTTTTTTTTTGTTTAGCGCATTTGTGAAGAATTTGTGAAGAATTTTTAGAAAATCCATTCATATTTATTATAATTTTGCAATATTATTTATATCAATCTAAGTTGCGATAGAGCAAAGAGTGAGAGAGAGAGTGGCAGAGAGAATGTACATACATATATATTTATACATACATATATGAGTGTGTACATATGTACATATATATTGATGCACACGTGTATTTCGTTAATTATCATTCGAATATTGCTGATTATAAAACACCTTTAGCATTTTAGTTTAACGACTAAGCAGCTGTTTTGTTGTTGTTCGCATTGTTTTTGTTTCTTTACCATTTGTTTCTTCCTCTTCTTCAAGCGCTCAGACAGCTCATGGCAATTATTGTTGCACAATAACAGTTGAAAATTGAAAAATCGTTGAGCTAATGTCGCCAGCTGTTAAATAAATTTGCATACGCTAACAATATTTATGCATATTACAAATGTTAAGAAAAAAACGAATCACATTTGTAACATTGTAAAGCCTTTTTCTCTCTCTCTCTCTTGCTCTGCGCTGTGCTGTAAATAAAGCTGTGTCAATTAAGCACCAGCAGCAGCAGTAGTAACAACATCAACAACAAGAAGAAGAGTAGAAAGAGCGATCATAATGGAAGCAGAGGGAGTGCCAACGTTCAGACTGCGTCAATAATAACTGCATTACACGCGGCAACGACCAAAAATGAACAAAATAATCTTGAAAACTCTCTCTCTCTCACACACACACGCACACACATACATTACACTCTTCAACTGTGAGAGCGCTCAGACCTTGCACTCCATCACTGTCGCTCGTCTGTGCCGCTGCATTTGCTGTGTGTGTGTGTGTGTTGCCCTCCCTCATCGATTCATTCAATCTGCTATGCTAGTCGTGCTCTCTTCTTGTTTCATATGCGGTTCATTGACCGAGACGTCGGCACGTGCGTTGAAAACCATTGCACATCTTCTTGCATTTGCCCGGGCCAGATTGTTGAAAACACTGGCACTGCCTCCAAGGCGTACATACACGTTGCATTTTATCGCATGCACATGTCGCTAGTTTTCTCGATCCCTCTCTCTCTCTATCTTTCTCTAGCTTGCTCCCTCCTCTGTCGCTCTGCTGTGCACGCTCTAGTACTATGCCAACTATACAACTCTTGATGTATGTGTTTGTGTGTGTGTGAGAATTTTTATGGCCTGCCGAATGCTTGGATGGCTGTAGTTGTTTTCAATTTTTTTTGTTTGCTTTACAGTTGCGCGTGGACTGCACTGGTGTGTGTGTGTTATGTTCTCAAGTAACTCGAATTAATTTGCAGTTTTATTTTCGGCTACTTTCGATGTTTACAGCTATTTTTAATTATAAACGCCCACATTGCGAGTCTCTTAAGTCATCGATTCAATTGCAATTTCGATAGTCGATAGAAGCTATACATCTGTACATACATATGTCTGCATGTATGTTTTATGTACACATGTATTTAAATCTTTTTATATTTAAGTACACCTTTGATAATAATAATGATAAGCATTGTCCAAACACATAATATTGATCATAAATTTCGAGTTTCCGCTGTGGCGGCTCGTTCAAAAACAAATACTCTGTAAGCTTTTAGGTGCTAACATATCGAACACACTTCAAATGCCCGGAGATACAAAGAGTCAAGCATGCATACATACATACATACATACATATGTACATATTTGTATATATGTTGATGGCTTGGTGTTGGTACTTGAGGCATTGATACTCTTGGTATTTAATCTAAGTTACTGTCGCATCGCTTGAATATTTTATGCATATGTATGAATGCACAGTCCGTTACATTAAAATATATACAATTATTTATATTAATTATTTGCGTAAATGTCTATTAAATATTTACAAGGCGCCATTGCTATTCGGTTAACTTTTGTTTATTTTTATTTATTTTTTTTTAACAGTTTAAGCACTTGTTAATTAACAATTATATACATATGCACTTAGCTAGTCAAAGGTAACTCAATATAAGTGCATTAGTAAGTTCTTACCTAAGCCTTGTCATGAAATGTACAGCGTAAGTTGACATGAGGATAAGCTGAAGTTTGTAAGCAAAAATTAAATTTAATGGGCTTATGAAACAAAATATTAATACTTAAAAATTATACAAAATTATTATATTAATAATTTTAAAAAATAAAAAAATAAAAATAAAAAAAAATAACTAAACTAAGATACCATAAAATTTAGCAGGAAGATTAATTTAAAATATAAAGAATATACAGAAATAACGGTACAATCTAGAGATTAGACAAAAATCATATGCCAAATGCGTACATTTACATATGTATATAAATAAGAATGAGAGGCAGAGAGAGAGAGAGAGAGAAAGAGAAGGAGAGAGAGAAAGAGAGAAATAGAGAGAGAGACAGAGAAAGAGACAGAGAGAGAAGGAAAGAAAAACAGAGAGAGTGAAGTAGAGAGAGAGAGACAAAGAAAGAGACAGAGAGAGAGAGAGGGAAAGAAATAGAGAGTTAAGTAGAGAGAGAGAGAGGGAGAGAGAGATAGAGATAGAGATAGAGATAGAGATAGAGATAGAGATAGAGATAGAGATAGAGATAGAGATAGAGATAGAGATATAGATAGAGAGGGAGAGAGAGTACTATGGGAAACTAACCTCAGACTATATGAACTTTATTTAGATAAAAATTGAATATAAAAAAAAATCATCTTTATATATAAATAAAATTTCCCTACTTAACTAACCCGCGCTATATATGGTCGTATTATTTGTAAAATTTATGACCCTATCATTAAGACTGAAGTACACATTTCCTCTAGTGTTAAACCCTAAAAAAAAAATCATTTATTGACGAGGTACAAGTAATTTAGATAGAGGAAAAATACTATTACAAATTAGTCGATTGAACAGCGAACTGAATATTCTGAATGAATTGAATTTTTTTATGAAACTAAGAATCTAGAAAGAAATAATGAATGAATAAATGATTAATGTACTTACAATACGTCTGCATAAGTTGTTTATGAAGAAATCTTGAATGAATTCAATTAGTTATAATATGATAAAGCAATTGTTATGAAATATTTTGAATTTTGATGGTTTTTCAAATCTAAATAAAGAATTATCTTGGATAAGAGTGAGGATTGATTTATTATATAATATGATAAAGATTAACATGCTCTTCGATATTTCAAATTCCAATTGTAATACTCTCTGGTTACCTCTGAGTACTGAGAAGATAAATAGATAATACCAAGGTAAGTATACCCGTCTGCTATAAATATTATAATACTATTTCCACTAGCATTTACTATAATACTATATATACACTGGCTAGCCATAAAAGCTATCTAGTATTTAGTTATAAAAGGCGAAAACAAAAGTTCGTTTATGGCCAAATTCCATATGAATGCTAATTAAATTTCTAGACAAGCCAAAATAAATCAAATTGAAAACACGTTTTTTTTTCCCCCGACATTTAGTTAGGTGAATTTTGTGTTGGTAATACGTATTCCTCGCCAATAATTGTGCAATAGACAAACTATATAGACGAAGCACTTGATTCATATAAGCTTAGGGTAAGAAGCCCTATGGAGCTTACGTAAAACTCGGTTTGCCCTGTCCCATAGGTAAGCAATTCAATTTATTGAACCTCACACAATGTGTGCAAAATGTAGGCGCAACTATAAGCTGATATACGCGTATATATAGTTATATATACAGATATATGCATATATAGTATATATAGTACTTTGATTTGATGCGACCTTGAGAAATGGCAAAGCCCATTGGCCGTACATTGACTCGCGCAAAGTGTCTAAGCAATAGCTCACTCGCTCTCACTCACTCTCTCGGTCTCTCTCTTACAATCCCTTTGCTAGACCACTAATTCTCATGTTCTTTCTCCCTCACTCCCTCTATCTGGCTCCCCATCTCCCTCTGCTTCTGTTAAGCTCACTTTTACACGCGCGTTCATTAAAATGTAACAAACATAAACAAGTTATTGCATTCTAGTTGACATTATCCGACTAGCACATACCCTAACAGAGCATCAGTTACTTGGCTAGACTAGACTTGTTGACATATAGAACAGCTAACAGTGAATGGGATGGGCTAGCATAAATATAAGAATTGCATAAGATGAAGTAGTAGATAGAATATATATAACAAGGGATTATATTAAAGTATGGGCATAAGATAGTCGCGATCAAATTGCCTTTAAGGGGTATTTTCGAATGCAGTTGCTGTATATTATTATCGACACGCTCATATCATATGAGTGCACTCTATATAAATAGCCATTTAGCTATACATATTACTTGTATATATGTATATCTATCATATTTTGTTCGATTTCATTTGCTTTCGGCGCGGTTCCGGTGGCGTTGCACGCTTTACATTAATTGCCGGAACGTGTCGACGTACCAAAGCAAACAAACTACTTTAACAATTTTCAAACGATTTTTTCTTTTCTAGCCATTCTATATTTGATTTATGTCTCGGTTGGAAATTTAGAAAAATTCCACCACAGTCAAAAGAAAATTACGTTAAGATAAACTGCAATTTATCGAAATTGAGCAACTTACAAAAAAAAAAAAAAAAAAAAATTAAAAATAAAAAAAATAAATAAAAAAATAAACAAATAAATAAAAAAATACACAAAGTTAAGTACATTTTTTGCTCATTATTATATATAGGGTGGTTAGGCATGTAAGGGCTGTTGTCGTAAATTAAAAACTTGGCGTACTTGTAATACGAATAGAGATACAGATAGAATTGGATTTGTATATATAATGGGCTCAGCTACATTACTATATAGTTATTTAGCTAGTTAGTTATTCTAGGAGTTTCAAAACTTATTTAGAATATTTCATATATTACTTATAATATATAATTACTTATAATATAATTACTTATATAATTACTTATAACTATAATTGCTACAGAATTATAATCAACGAGTTAATTTATTTATTTTTATTAATTTTTTTTACAATTATTTAAAATTAATATGTTGACAAAACTAGAGTCAAGCTTAAGACAAATATAATTATATAATAATAAATCCTTAAAAAAAGTACAGAACATTTAAATGATCAATAGTAATTGAATATATATGTCGGATCGATATTTTTATTTTATTTATTTATTAATTTGTATTACCGATAATTATATATTTTTTTAATAATTCTTGTATCAACCCTGGTGTAATGTATCATCTCTAGTAAAGAAAACGAAAGAGAACCAAAATATTGTTTTACCGTTATTGGTTTCCATCCCTTTCCTTCATGTGTATCTGTCTCAAAATCATTTCTTCTCTTCTTTTGCGAGAGCCCAACAGATCTTTCTGTTCTGCGTAGTCTCGGACGACAATGCAATAGAGTGAGATAAGAATAATTTATAGTAAATTGTATTAGTATTGAGCGTGGGATGTGTCCACTTTGATTTAGTAAAGAGGAAGAGAAGTGACGCGCATAAAAAGAAGAAGGTTGCATTATGTCCGGCTTGAGAAAACGCAAGTGCTGAAGAAACAATATTGGAACTGGACGAGAACGAAACTGCGACATATACGTTATAGAATTATAAATATAATTATATATTATGCATTATATTTAGGAAAGTATTGGGCATAAATATAAATATGTAATAAAATATATTATTAAAATATTTTAATTTAAAATTTAGTCATTCTTCTAGCATAGTATTATTACCATAATTATAAGATATTGAGCAATCATCAAAAACTGAAAGATTTTTTAACAATGTTAATAAATTGAATTTTCTAGGAGAAAATTTTTGCAGCAGTCAAGCAGATTAATTGGGTTTTGAGATGCTCTCTAATTTAAATTACTGAATAAAAAATAATTAATAATTAAAATAAATAATATAAAATATTAATAATAATATTAATAATAAAATTGAGTGTAAATTTGAGTTTGATCAGAAATCAGTCGAACTGTCTATAAAGCATATGAGCATACATTAAATATAAGTACAAGGTAATCTATAATACAAATTTGCTATATATTTCATATCAATTATATTTATATATTATTTTTTGATTATACAAATTTTGAGTTCATAAACCTGGAATTACGCTGTCATCGATTTGCAATTCTATTCTAATCGCTTTTTAATAATCTCTGATCAGCTATTGTACCTGCCAGGCGAGTACTTAAGTACAATCCAGTTAATGGTTCAGACAGAAGATCGATGCATACTACTCGACTTGCAAGTGAATGAGTGTGCAAAACGAACGACCTATAGACCATACATAAAGGTTCTTTGCACATACACCTATAGACAGATAGATCGTTAGAAAGTTAGAGCCGCATATGTTTATGCACATAACTAGCTATGTGTTGAGGCATGCGCGGCTGATAGGCATAGAACTGTAGGTCGACTAGAGCATAATCATTATTATTATTATTATTATTATTATCAATATGGAATCTTCGGCAAAGAGGAGAATTCTCAGAACAGGCGGCAAAGAGCATACGACAGCAAATCATAGTCTCGTGGAAGGCGAGATGGTCATGCGAAAGGTATGGAAGATGGACCGCTAGAATAATCCCCGATTTAGAGAAGTGGATAACCAAAAAACACGGTGAAACGTCGTTCTATCTGACACAACTGCTCTCCGGAAATGGCTACTTCCGTGAGTACCTTAATAGGATGGGGAAAACTGCTGAACCCAGTTGTATGTACAGCGAACATGCAACGGACGATGCAGAACATACTTTCTTCAACTGCAAAAGGTGGTCGGAGGAATGAATCGACCTGGCAGCTACAGTCGGTGAAGTCAAAGTAGAGACATTAGTTCAGCGAATGTGCAGCAACATAGATGCATGGAAAAAAGTCTGTGACTTCGCCGAAAAGATTCTGTGGCGTAAGAAGTACGACCTGGACGCAGACACACAGAGGGTAACGCTCATTTAGAGCACACGATGGGGCTCCACCTTGAAGGTTAATGCGGGATAACTCCTGGTTCCAAGGTGGATTCGAGCCCCAGAAGAGGAGGATTTTTTAGTCAGTAGACATGCAGTCCGACACAGCAGTTAGAATGACGACCTGACTGACGGTGCATAAAGCATTTTTTCCTACGTTTTTTCCTTCCTAAAAAAAAAAAAAAAAAATTATTATTATTATTATTCATTATTACATTTTTGCAATAAGTTTTTATACCCCGATTTTTTTAACTATAGTTAAAAATAGTAATTTTTGAAATTAAAATTTAATAAAAATTAATTTTTATTAATAAATATCTTAGTTTTCAAACTCAATATTGAGTAAATAAAATATTTTTAAAATATAAATAAAAATTTAACATTTGCTGTCTCTTTAAATTTTAGTCTTTGACAATAAAAAACTCAGTGAAATTTTTGCAATTGAAATTTATTTGCGTGCTGCACATAAAAACAAAGACAAATGCGCACGCATTATACATCATTTATATACATATATATGGAATATATATGTACACTTAGTGTATACATTTAAATTACGTAGCCAATAAATACGTCCCCAAAGGCAATTCCATGGCATACTTTATGGCTGCTGACACTCGGGTACCACAGGTCTGGCCTCATTTTCATTTTGATTTTGATTTTCTTCCTCATTTTCTTTGTGCAATGAGAAGAGTCGGAAAAATATACAGACGAAAAAGCAATCGATTTGCATGTGATAATGTTTAATCTATATAAATCTGAAACCCATTTAATGCTATATTTATATATACAGTACATATATAAATTTGTTGTTATTAGGTAATGTTCTATGAATACCCTTAATCAGTCTGGTATTTGCTGAAGTCGCTAATAGTTTTATTATTGTACGTGATGTAACGTTGGTGATATATATAAATGTGTATAGTATATAGCATATATACTGAGATGCTCGCTTCGTAATATTCAAGGGTATTTATAGGTGCTAGGCGAGTACTTGAAAATTATGGAATATACATGTATATATACATATATGGAATGTGTGTATATTCTGAAATTGTTGTAAATACTATATTATCAATATTATTTGCGATAGAGTAAAAAAAAGACAAAGAGTTTTCATAGAACTAACTTAAGTTCTATGCAGTTTTCCATATCAATCGAGTTATATATCTATAATATATATTTATTTTATATCTATGGTTAATTCAAAAACTAGCTCCAATAGAATTTCGATCTATATCTTAAATACCTTTAAATATGTTTTTGTCTTAGTGCTAAACCCTTAGCTTTAATTTGAATAGCTCGTAATCAAGGTGACATTAACTTGATTACAAATGGCCAACAGTTAGTGGCATAAATTACAAAGGTTACGATTTAGATCGAGTCGGATAGTTACGATAGGGAATAGGCTGACTGGAACTTCTATATATATATATACACAACGGTGTTTGTCGCTTAATGCTCTCATTTCTTCTTCTTTATCTCTTTTAATGCTCAGATGTGTGTCAAATTGCCACCCACTCGCCCAAAAGCCTCTGCTCAACCTGCCCGGAGGGGGGGGGGGGGGCAGAGCCAGACGAGAGTCAGATTCAAGGTGTTTCAACCCCCACGGAAATTGTGCGTTTTGGAGGCTTGCATTGCGTACGTACATATATTTCCTATTCCTAGCTTTTGGGGTTGGTTTTTCGGGCTTTGTGGTTTCAGCTTCTTCGAGTTTTCCAACATAGCTTTTTCGACTCAAGTTCAATGACCTTGCCATTTTCTTTTCACTTTCTTGACCCAAAAATTTCCCTGCCTCTGTTGGCTCTCTCTCTCTCTTTCCCCCTTTTGGTTTGAGGCTCGAGGGTGGTTTCTCTGCCTCCTTTGTGGCAATTGACATGCGCATCATTTGTTTCTGGGCTCGCGGTCGAGGGGCAAAGGGTCTGCGCTCCATTTGCCCCAGGGCGGGTTGACAACATTTTATTGTCTTATTGGCAAATATTTTGGTTTGTTTGCTTTTAATTTGGGCAGCTCAGCCTGCCGGCCGGCCGGCATAAGGCAAAGCATTTAATGGCCCTACGAAAGCTAAGACAATAATTTGTCTGAGTGTGAGTTGAAGGATTTGATAGATTTGATAGGCTAACAAATTATTTAACTGCCAGTTATATATTGGCATCTATCACATTTCTCATGTTTAACTGATTGTTAAGTAGACTTTGTGAAATGTTTTTCACAAATGTTTTTATTTCAATAATTTATTTATAATTTTTAAGTGATAGTTAAACTGAAATTAATTTACGAAAATTTTGAAAACATTTGCAAGTGCAATAAATTATTTAATTGCTAAATGTGTTTGTTGTGTTTATACATTACTTGAAATTTGCGAGAATTTCAAGTTAAAGCTAAAGCCAATAGGTCATAGAATTCTATTATAGTCTAGGAATTATTTTTACTTAGTTCATTATAACTCTTATTTAACTGTCAAATGAATAAATGTTCATGTTATTTAAATAGATTTTAAATATAAAAGACGTAGATATATTAAGATAGATATAGATAAAAATCTAGGAAATTATTTCTAGTTTGTTCTAAGGCGAGAATTCAGAATTATATAGTCTCTTTTATATAGATAGAAACCTAGAAAATCTTTTGTAGTCTATCATAAGAAATGGTCATTTTTAATTTTATTTATTTAAGCAATTTTTTTTTATAATAATCTAGAAGCAATTCCTATATAATATCTTACTTTTCACTCAATTATTCTTCACTTAAATATTTATTTATATTTTATATTTTACTCTAAGTTTCTTTTCTGTCCCATTTAAAAATATTTTTATATTCTCTTCAAAGCTCTTCATAATTTCGACTTTCTATTCAATCTTATTTCCTATTTTTAACAGCTTGTAAAATCATATTATTCCTTTGGCATCATCCATTTGTTATATCTAGCCTAAATATCGCTTTATTCTCTGCTTAGTTTATCTCATTTAACACAACTCCATAAATTACCCTTCATTTCCTCTGCTTTGCTGCAAACAAATTCAAATTACTTCAAACTTCAACGCGTACTTTTCGATCAATTGCTGTAAATAAACATTTCGAGAATGATAGCTGCAAGTGAATTACTTTGCCCAATCACAACTGCACTCTCAACACTCTCGCCCCACCAAATTAAATGTGATCCCACATCGAAAGCTTAAAAAAAAAATCCACACGATCGCCCTAACATTTTGTTGTGTACGCCCCCGTACCCCGCCCTCAAAAAATTATAGTTGAACTACAAAAGCAGCGGAGCTGCGGGTAGAAAACCCAAAAACAATAAAGAGCATAGCACAGAGCAGCAGCAGAAACAAAAAACACAAGAGCAAAGAGGAACACGCAAATGCCCCGCACATGTTCACGAACTTATCTAATACTATGGATACCGTTACTTGAGGTCACTGGCCCACACAGAGAGCTGCACTTGTGTATAACAAACAGACGACAGCACGCACAAACGCACACACACACACACACACACACACACATACGCACGCTCTCTTGCTCACACGCTTAAGCCGAATCAACAACAAATATTTTCGGTTATGTCATCCCACAAAATACCCAATTGCTGGGAAATTTACGTTGAGTTGAGTTGAGTTTTATCACATTTGAGAGCAAGGCATTTGAGTGCAAATCAAGTGCGTAGGGATATTTGTGTTACGTTTCATTTTCGAGGGAAATTTGTAATGCTTTGAGTGCAGATTTATTTTTGCTGCAGAGTGCTTTTAGCTTAAGACTTTATGCATTGAGTTATGTTATTTATTATATGATAATTTAAAGATTAGTAAACTTAGTTTTAGTTTAATATTATTTGACTATGGAGACATGATGTTAATAATAAATAATAATAAATTAATATTAATAAATTAATTCATTGAAATTTAAGTTTATTAAATTTAAATGAATTAAAACTAAGTTTAAATTTAATAAACTTAAATTTCAATGAATTAAAACTAAGACCAAATTAAATAAAAATAGATTAAAGATTTTAATTCTCAATTATAAATGAATATTAAAAATAAATAAATTTATAAATTCCAATTATACTTTACCCAAGAATTATGTCCAAATATGATGTAAACAAATAATTTAAAGAAACTAATGTAGATTGAAGCTAATAACTAATGTTTAGAAACCTCAAAAAAAAAAAAAAAAAAAAAAACAAATAAATAAATAAATAAATAATAATAATAATAATATAGATATATATATTATATATAAAATAATATAAATAAATTATAGCAAAATATAATATGAAGGACATTTTCAATTGAATTGAATTTAAACATCTAAATAAATATTTATTTGAGCTAGAAATTCAATTGAAATATATTTATTAATATTATGAGTTAAGCTTAAGCTTTTGCAAGTGAAAAGCTAATTTTCTGTTCTATTTATATACAGCTTTAAAATAATTTCAATATTTATTTAAATATATACATATATGAATGGTATGTGAATATTTTGTATTTTAAGTATTAAAATATTCAATTATCGCAACACATTTTATAAATACGAAAAATTTCCCATCTCATTTACTCTTTGTTCGCCACTCACACTCAGAACAGAACGAAATTTCCCTACTCAATTGCCTAGTCTAATCCAAACTTGCGCATGAAATGCACTCGAATTGTTCCCCTCTCTGCCGTTCTCTCGCTCCCACTCGCACACCCACACCCGCAGTCTGCTTCATCTGTTGAAATCAGCTGTTGAGAATGCGCAAACTCCAAGCGACTACGCAACGCAATTGAAATTGATTTTGATTTGGTAAAGAGAAGCGAGCGGGCATAGGCATAGTCATAGGCATAGGCAACGCCACCCACCACCAAAAATGGACACTCCAGGGAACATTTTCGGGAAGAACTCGAAACACACACAAAAATTTCTTGTATGACCCATTTACGGGCCGTAGAGTTCAAAGACCTTTTGGGCTGGCTGCCGCTGCCGTTGCCGTTGCGCTACGCGAAGCGCGAGCTTCCAGAGCGAACGGACAACCCCAAAGTGCGCTTGGGGCTTATGCTTTTACTTTCTGTATCTAATTTAATTTTATTTTATATAGATTTTTTTTTTTTGTAATTTTGTTCGTGCTGAACAACAAATGCAACTGTTTTCTAGTTGTGGGGCGAGCGTGTGTCATGATGTCACTCGTAGGCTTGTTTGCCTGTGGCGCCTGTGTTGAGGGTGGAAATGCATAATCAGCACTCACTGTAGTGTTGCTCTCGTGGTGGTGGCATGGCGTGGTCTGTCGGATCCCATTTGCTCTATCCCCCCCCCTTCCGATAGTAGTAAAAAAAAAGTACTTGTCCAATTTGATTTCTGTTGCATGGCTTAGCTTGACCCACATTCCCATATGACTTTATTCATTTGATGTGCTCTGATAATGTCATTCTTATCTCATTCGATCTCATGCGATTATAATAGTGAAATCATTTATAGACAGTCTATAGCATACATTTCAATATAATCAATAATCTAGAGTTGATTTGCTAAATATATAGTCCGTAACTATAATATTGAACTGGTACATATTTATTTGAAGCTTCAAGTCGTATTCATATAGAATTAGATCTGTAGCTGAATGTAGCTGTCTTAATAAATATTTATAAACATTAAAAATAGTTAAGTAATACAAATTTAATTTTTTTAAAATTTATTTTGTTATTTACAATTATATATTTAATATTTCTCTCTTTTTTATCTCTGAATTATCTTTTTAATTTGTCTCTTTTATTTATTTTTCTTTTTATTATTTTTTTTTATTAAATAATTTTTTAAAAATAAACCTCACATGTTTATATATTGTCTGAATGCATTTGCAGATAATTTCACAAATTTCTTTTACCCTCTTAGCTATTTTGTTTATTTATTAGTTTATTTAAATTGAATTATTTTTATTTTTTAAATAGATTTTTAGCCAACATCTATTCATATTAAAAACTTTATTCATTTAAATTGAATTAATTTTATTTTTAAAATAGATTTTTAGCTAATATCTGTTAACATTAAAAAAATAAATATTCAATATTTAAAAAATAATTTATATGTATTTTATTATTTATCATGTAATAATAAATTTATTTACTTGTTCTAGATATATTATAAATTTAAGAAAATATACATCCATATTTTACTAAATTAAACTAGAACAAAAATTGTTTTAACTAAAAATTTTTCAAATGCGTAAGAAAAAAATCGATAGAAAAATGATAAAAATTCTAAAAAACAAGTTCTGAAGATTTAAAATAAAGTTTCCCTCTCTTCAGAGCACACATATGTATATCATTATAAAACTCTAAAAAACTCATTAGATAATTATCAAGAATATACTTAAAATCTATCAGTCAGACAAGGGAAACCACAAATCAATTTGAGGCAAATAAAAAATGGAAATACCAAAATAAATTTAAAGAAAACACATCAAAAACTTGAAAAGCGATAAACAAAATATAAAACCAAAAAGAACGTAATTTCAACGTAATACAATCTTTATTCGAAAATTCTTGGGTGTCGAATGTGTGCTTGTTTTGCTTTCGTAAAATGCCGCAAAAGAAAAACAAACGCTGCGAATCTCTGGCCAAAAAGGGAAAGTTCAAGAACCCCATGAAAGCGTCAGCGCCAGCTAAATGAACTAGCTGTGCGAGGGGGGGTTCGGTCGAGCTGTCGAGACTGGGGCTAGGCGAAAAGGGGAAACATTGCCTGTCTCACTTTCTGAATGGACACATTGAAGACAGCTAGCTCCGTTCGCTGCCCACCCCCCCTTCGCGCCTCGTAAAGCGAAAATTTCCCTGCACACTCACCACAAACGAAAGTGAGTCTTGTGTGTGCGTCGCTCCCATTCCCCCGCTCAACCTGCATGAAAACTTCTCGGTTTTTCCTTCTTTTCTTTTTCTTTTTTTTTTTTTTTTTTGGCGCACCACAAGAAAAGCACTCGCCGAAGTTCATTGAACTTGCTGGAAAAATCGGAAGCAAAATACAACAATTTGGTGAAGCTCTCGCAAGTGGAGCCCATGTCTCTGACACTTTGCTAGAGATATATGCTGGCTGACAGCCGGCACTCTCGCCTTGGTGGTTGAAATAACACATACACACACGCATGCACACAAATTGGTTAATTTACGTATGAGCCTTCAATAAGGAAAGAAAAAGTCTAACCCAAGCCCTTAGCCTACGCCCATTTGCAATAAAAGCAAATTCATTGATACGCAGCTTTTCCTTTTCTGCTCTGAGAAAAATCCATTTCGAGTTTTTTGCAGTTGCCTGCTTTACTGATTTCGTATAATCATTTTCAGCACATTTTCATTATTTATTAACTATTTTCTTTTATGAGTTTTGCAGGGTTTCTATTGGTCGTACTCTCTGCCATGCATTTTATTTTTCCTCGTTTTTTCACATTATTATTAAATTTCCTTCAATACTTAGCTTTTACGTTTTACAGGGTGTTTATTAGTCGCACCAATGCCAATCTATTTGGGCTTGACTCTACATGCATCATATCTATCATATATTTTCCCACATATTTCCATCAGTTTTTCCCCCACATTTTCAATAATATGTTCATTAAGTTTCCCTTAGCCTTTAGTCTTCTACATAGTGTTTATTAGTCGTAGCTAAGCAACTTTTTGTTGGCTTGGCTTAGCTTATGGACTCAAGATATGTTTTTCCAGTTATCTCTTTATTATTATTGAATTTGGATTTGTTTACAGAAAAACTGAAGAGTTTTTAAATTATGTCTGATATAATAAAAATAAATAGAATTTAGAATAGCTATTCACTTACATAAATTTAAATTTTCAAGTTCTTCATTTAAAGTTAATAATATGAAATTTGATAAATTTCGCTTTCCTGTTTTTGTTGCATATGAAAATGGTCCGAAACTTCGAGTCTAGAAAAATGTTGCATATCTTACGGCATAGTGTTTAATAATTATATTCCTAAATGAGTCTTAAACATTGTCTTCCAACTAAAAAGTTAATTAAAATTAATTTCAAAATTATAAATTGAAACCAGGAAAAGGCAGAATTTTACCAACTTAAACGAAAGTTTTAGATATTTTAAAACTGCATTGTTTTATCCATAAATTTAAATTTAATCCATTTTTGTAAGTCAAAATAATATACATTATATTTTTCTCAAGGTTCGCCAAAATCTGGTCCATGTGCAAACTTGGCTCAATGTTTTTTATATAGAATTTGTACGCTAACTAGATGTTTATTAAAAAACTGCCTAACACCTACGTTGACACACACACACACCTGTTGTTAAACTATAAAATAGTATTGTATTATTAAATTTAAATATATTGTAATACAATAAACCACACTTTTTATCTGTTGAACATTTTCGTTTCTTTTATTAATATTATTATTGAATTTTCAACTTGCTTGACTTTCTGTTCTGTATCTTACGCAACATTAAAAATATATATATATTTATATATAGATAGATGTAGATATAACTGTTATATCGTACAGCGTACATTGATTCTTGATTCTCTCTCTCAGAATATTACGCTTTGTCGTGTCTTGCAAGCAAAATCATAAATCATATATCAAAATTCCAACTAACGTTAATAATACACAAGCATAGTAGATTGGTAAATCGATGCACATGAATAATTACAATAACAAATTAGCCAAATTGTAAATGTTTGACAATATAAATGTCTGAAATGAACTACAAAATTTTATAGATAAAGCCAACGAAATGAATATGGATGGAACCTACACTCTGTGAAGTTGTGTATGTGCATGTGTGTGTCTATCTGAGTGTTTAGATGTGCTGTTGTGGGTATCTGTGTGTGTGTGACTTTAAAGTAGACTTAGCTAGCTTATGATGTATGGTTGCTGTTCGCTTGTCTCTTCGATTGTTGTTCTTGTATTTTGTTTTGTTTGTTTTTGTAGTTTATTCTGGGCTCTACTGCGCTGGCGCTGGCTGCGGTTGTGGAGCCAAACGATTCACGAATCCAATGCCACCACGAATGATCTTGCCAATGGCAGCTGGAGAGCGAGAGGCGAGCGCCTCAAAGGTAATGCGTAGCTCAGCAAAAGCAGTGCGCGGGTAGGGATTGCGGCGCGAGCTATAACGCATGACCAGATAATGATAGTAGATGATCGGAGTCATCAAACCAGCGTGGGCCCTGTACAAGAGAGAAGAGAATTATTAGACAAATATATAATGAGATATATATAAATATATATATATGCAGAGTAGCTTGAAATCGAATTCAATTAAAATTGTACAACAAAAAGTTGATAATACTTTGGCAAATTCAATTCTCACGCACAAAGTGAATACAACAGACTCAAAGCATGATCTGCATATATGTATATATACATATATAAATTCGCAATCAACTCACATAAAGGTCAACACAATGGCATAAGGCATAATGAAAATCTCGCAGAATGCGGTGGCCTTTAGTATATTGGCTGCCTGGAACTCCACAATTGAGATAATGAAACGTGCGCCCCACCAAGAATTCTGACCAATCAGCTGAAATGCAATAAATATGAAATGCTGCTCAAGTGGTTGTGTCGCCTATATACTCACATCCAATAGCTTGAGTGAATAGCTCGCAGCATGCAGCACCGAGTAGAGTGCAACGGGTATGAGCACCAACAGAGCGGGACGAATGCTAAAGAAGATCAACGAGTACATCATATAATGACACGAGTCTTCGGCAAATAAACGAGCCAAGAATTCCCGACTGAACGAAAAGGCGGGCACACGCTGATGCAAACGCAGCGCCGAGATGGCTGCATTCGCTAGCAGAACCTTGTTGAAAGAGCTCTGCTGTGAGCTGTTAAGGGAGAGATTGGAGAGAAGATAATAATTAGTATTTATATGACACATATCTCTCTTTTCACGTGGACAAATATTTCCTATATATGCGTAGAGACTCTCTTCAGAGAATTTAACTTAGTTAGGAAATTTAATTTAATAATTGCTTCTGTCTAAGTTTCTGTATAACGCTCTTCCATGGGATTCTCTTTCTTTGTGTTTACATAGTTTTATTTTACTTCTATTAAGTTTTATCTACTCTTACTACTTAGTGATACCTAATACTTAGTGAGCTATCCTACACTTATTATTCTTGTTTCTCTTCGATTGGTTGACTTATTTATATTTCTAATTGTTTATTGAAGTTACTATACTTTTTAATCCCTCTCCTAAGTCTCTTTATGTTCCCTAACTTTTCGGTTTTCAAATTCATTTTCTCTTATTTTAACTTTCCCTCATTTAGTTAATATAATTTTCTCATTCACATTGCCGATCTTTAGATTTTTACTGGAGTGTCTTTAAGCTTCGATGATTTGTATTTCTTAGTCTTTCATATTTCTTTATGATGCAGCCAAGTTCCTTCCACATCTTTGTATTATTTTCTTATACGTTTTTACTCTAATTAATTCTCTTGACTTTCGCTTTAGTATTTCGTTTGCCGATTATAATATTAAATACTTATTCATTCAATCTAGAGGCCATTATAAGCGAAAATATTCGCTAAAAATATTATAATCGGCAAACGAAATACTAAAGCGAAAGTCAAGAGAATTAATTAGAAGAAATATCTTCATATCTCAGTTATTTTCTACCTTATCTTAATCTTTAACTATTTCATTTTAGATTACATTTCTCTTCCTATTACTGCTAATCCCTGCCATGCTCACTTTCTCATAGCCTCGCTCTGCTACTTGGTGTCTTTCTATGCGCCTCTCATCATTTATATTGAGTCATAGAGCAAATGTCTGCTACATGTAAAATAGATATAAGCAGGATAATATTAATTCCACATAATTCACTATTATTTTGATATACTCACGTGAATATGGGCAACACATAGCTAACGGTAAAGAAGATGACAAGCATACGCAGCGCCCACAGCGCTGAGTCGATGCGATTTGTTTGAAAGTGATGCAACAGCTTTGCCGCTGCATTTTGTGATTGTTGTTGTTGCTCCTGTTGTCCCTGTGGCTGTGACGTGCTCGATGTGCCGGGCTGTGCATCGCCCTGAGCGTTGTCCATGTTCGCCTGTTCAGTTGTTGCACTCATTATGCCTGCAGTAAGTGTTCTATTCCGTGCTGTTCTATTCTCTTTCCTAGAGTTTTGTCTGCAACTATAAAAGTAAGAAATGAAGACCATTAGGAACAGACCTTATCATTTGGTATTAGGGCAAACAACGGGACGCTTATCAACGTCGTGCTAATCGTTGCCCTGATAAACGACGTTATGTGTGCGCCCCAGACCATACAGCTGATACTTACATAAATATATATATATATATATATGTATGTGTGTGTGTGTATATCTTTCCAGTAAGAACTAATTGGTACAACTCAAGAATTTATGGACACCAAAAAGTTATAAATAATTTTTTACAGAATACGAAAGTCTACTTTTGAAGTATTTTGCTGAACTATATGTAGATATGTATAAATATGTATGTAAATATATGTGTATGTACTTTCATTTGTTATTAAAACGCTATTATATATAATTATATTGCGTGTATTGCAGTGTCATGATATATAGCGAATATTAAGTTGATATTGCGAGGTTAGCTCAATAAATAAAAGATTAAGGATGAAAGTATTTTGCATTTGCAATATTTAATATAGATTTTATAAGTAAATCAGTAAGAATGTTGCAGTCGAGCGACAACGACTGTATAATACTCGCTCATGAGAGCAAAACACATTATAGTAAGTTTCATGATCAAATTGTGGGCTAAAACTGAATCGAAGACAAATTTAAAATATATTATAAAATTCTAAATTATTAAAAAATTATTTAAAAAAATGAAGTAAACAAAACCAAAACGAAATTAAGAAAATTATAAATTTATAATTTAACCTTTTTTAATGGACTCAGCTATAGACGTAGAATTTTTAATTATATCAAAAATAATGTCTGGCTGAGCAAATGTCCGACATAGTTAATCATCAAATTTAATTGCAGTGTATTTAAGCTTTTTCATCTAAACTGTTCTTCATTGTTTTATGTATTAATGGTATGCGCTATTAATTGTAATTTACATAGGCAAAAGTATTGTGTCGTAAAACCACAAACAAAACCAGTTGAATGGAAAGTTGAACACAACACAGTAGAAACATATAAACACTTAATGTGGCAGGCGTGTTCAGCGTTGCCAAAGAGGCGTTAATGCTTGGCAGACAACTTGAGTGCAGTTATGGCCAAGTTTTGGCAACAAAGACATGCCAATTGAAACAACAAATAATGTAACTTGACTTCTCTATATAGTCTGTATATGTATACAGTTACATATGAACTTTTGCTTAAATTTATATTTAAATCGTTTTAGTTTATGCATTTAACGGCGCACAGCAATTAAAAAACAACTTTAAGTGAAATTAGAAAAAACAAAAAAATCAACAAAAATAAAAAACAATTATTAAAGTTTATGATATGAACGAACGTTTTTCCAGCTTAACTTCAGCGACTAACAAAACGAACTGAGTAGCTGCCCAAACCACTAACAGCAGAGTAACCACAATGTGCATGTCGTTACGAAATACACGTCAAAATAACTAAACACACACGCACACACACACTTATGCATACACACATTCATGTGTATGTGTGCAGAGGCCAAACAGGTGGCAGACGAACAATACTCCGAGAGGGGGCGTCAGAGCAGAAAGATATTAAGCGAGAGGGAGTGAGAGTGAGAGCGAGAGAGTGGGGCTGATACGGTAAGAGTGCATAGAAAAGTGCGACGGCGTGACGTGTGCTGGAAAACTGGCGGAAAAATGTTGAAATTATGAAGAGTGTTGACTGAATATGGCTTTTATTTGTATTACGTTTTGCACGTAATTTGAAAATATATACATAATACTGCAGCCTATTAAAAAACCTAAATATTCCCTATTTTGCATTTTATTAAATATGTAAATAAATAGTAGAAGTATTTATAATTGTTAGCTTAGAGCCAAGAGCTCTAAGCAAGATATTCAGCATATCTTTATTGTGAAATATTTCTCTCACTTTCTTTTTTCTTGTGCAAAAGTTCAACAAAATAAAAGAAATTTGTGTATTGCCAGTCAAGGTAAAGCTTAATTAAGCTAATTAATTACGTTAGTATTTTACCTTGTGTTTTTGCACCCCAACAGTCCAGCTAAGCATATTTTAGCTAGTTTTACTAAAAAGCTGAAGCTAATTTAGCTTGTGGAAGTATACAAAAAACTCTAGCTACAAACGAGCTAAATTAAAACAAAACTTGGAATTTTAACATGTGAAGAGAGCTATCAGCTGATAGAAGCCAGACTTACGCACATTTTTGCTATTGTTCAGCAACTTCTTCATCTACTTGCTCAAGTTCTAGCTACTTTACATTAAGCAAATTTAGCTAAAAGTAAACTAGCTTTTTCTTTTGTTGGTATAACCAATAATGCTGATGATATTGTGCAGGTGATTTGAAACGTTATTGACACCAGCTGGTCATTAAGGGCCAATGATTTGATATTCACATTGATGGGTCGAGTACAAATATTGATTTTGGTAAATGATGTCCTTTTTTAAAATACAATAATGGACGGGGACAGGAAACTAGGTCAAGTGCTAGATAATTATTAATTTGATATGCAGTAGTTTTTGGAGTGAGGTCAAGTGAAGACAATATTTATATCAATATTATAATTATTTGTTAAGTCATGTGGAATGTGATCAAATCTATGTATGTGCATAAATAAATGACGTCACACGTTGGCACCACGAGGAACACGTCAGTGACAGACACTCAGCACACACATACATACATACATACATATACGCACAGTGAAATTGGGGAACAAGGTGCGCGCTTCAATGCGTAAATGTGTATGACATTTGATTGCGTTGATTGACTTTAGTTGAACTCTCTGTAAAATTTGATATGAACATTGGAATGACACAGCATAACTTAAGGGTTATTCCAAAGTGCAATTGCCTTTACATGGACACTGGAAAAAGGCGCACAAAACAAAGTCCAAAATTGGTGACTTCCGATGTTTTAAAATTTTATTTGGGCAACACGTAGCAACAGCCGGCAAAGCTAAATCAACGTGGGCAAACTGAGCAGCCCACTCGCTACAGCACATAAATAAATAAGCAACACATGTATATGAATATACAGCAGCGACTGCACATCATGGGAAAATTGGGTTATTAACCATTGCAGCAGGCGTACTTTTTTTTTTTTATTTAGATGAGCCCCTTTCTCACCAACACAAATGCACTGAAACTACCGCGAACGCTGTTGCAGTTGTAAAATTATTAACGAACGTTGATAGATGAATTTTTTGACGTATTTTGCATACACAACTTCTTGTTGATTGCTCAATGCAAACTTACCAGTGAAAAGCAGCTAACGCACAGCGTTCTTTAGCTATACGAAATTAAATTAAATAAAGTAAATGTGTCGACATGGACTTGCTATTAAATGAACTATCGATATATTCAAAGACGTATCGATGATCAACCAGTGTATACACAGTTTCTACCTAGTGAATATGTACATATTGTTTAAGCACATTGCTAAACCGACACCGCATTTATTGTTATTGTTATTAATGGATATTAGATTTAATAATTCTTAACTATGGACAATGATGACATAACATTACCTGCAGATACATTAGCCATACTGAATGAGTTCCTGGCCGAACGTACACAGCGCGAACATGACGAGGAGCAGCGCATGATAAACAAAACAGGAAAGGATGCACATTTCGAAGAGGATTGGGTAAAGGGATTAACAAGTGTTTTGTATATTTAATAGTAATCCGTTAATCCTCACAGCAACTTAGTCAATTTTGGTACAGTGAGCAAACGAAACGTGCTATTGGAGCTGCAGTAGCTAAAATTGTTAAGGAACATGATGCACCCGATTTTCACATTGCTTTATTATCCTGCCCATCGCTTTACGCAACAATAAAGGATGTCCATGAACAAGGTGAAGATAATCAGGTTTTATACGAAAAGCCTTTTCTCTATATTTGAACTCCACTTTCAGTTAACATATTTGAGTATGATCAACGATTCGTAGCCTTCGGCACTGATTTTGTGCATTATGATTTCAATGATGTTTCCGCGGATTACTTAATGGAGCATCACAAATGCTACGATTTAATCATTGCTGACCCACCGTTTTTATCTGAGGAATGCATGACCAAGATGTCACAGATTATACTTAGTTTGCAGCGCAACACGGCATCCAAAGTGGTCTTCTGCTCTGGTGAGGTGGTTGAGCCTTGGCTGCTCGCCTGCTTGCCTCTTCACAAATGTGAATTTCGACCGGAACATGAACGAAACTTGGGCAATGAATTTGTTAGTTATGCTAACTTTAATTTTGACCATTATATTGTAAATAAATAACACATGCTTGATCGAAGACTGTGAAAACTGAAATTGTGAGTGAATTTTTTGTATTGTGTTTATTTGGTTGGTGCATCCGCTTCCTTGCGCTGCTGCACCAGCTCACGTAGTCCGTCCTCCTGATCCTTTAGCGACTTTTGCAGAAACTCCTTTTTCTTCTCGAGTAATTCGATGGCTTTATCACATTTATCCTGCTTGGCTTTTAGTTCATTGCGCATACTATCCAAATCAGTTAACAGGAACATGCGACCCACTGACATGTAGACCCTGTTGAATTCATTTTATATTAGTTTAGTTACGATAACTCCAAATCCGTAATGACTAACCTGGTTTCATCTGTTAGATTGCTGGTGCTTTTCTCTGTTAGCGAATACTTTTGTTTGCCCGTCTTCACCATGTCGCATTTCATGTCAATCATGCTTATTTTTTTCGTTGTTTCCAGTTTATTTATTTGCATTTCAGTGAAGGCCTGTTAAAGGGGTTGGGGTTGGGTTAGGGCACGAATAGTGTATTTTTTTCTGGGTGCACCACGCGCTGTCCAACCGGCAGTTGTTTGGCTGTATTTAAAGTGTTTGGTCACTTACCTTTTTCAATTCCAAATCCATTTGTGCCATTTTGTAATTGCGCTTTAAGACTTTCTTATAAATTTACTTAAGTATTTACTTTAGGTACTATTTCTACAAAAATTGAAACACCTGCGCTTAGATTGAGAGTTTTGTAGATGAATAATTAATTTGAGGAGGTCGGTCGATAGAACATTAAAACGATATGTTCTTTTATAATTGCAAAGCTGTATATTTACATACACACTTAAAGGCTTTAAACTAATTTTAACTTTTTAAACTTTACTTTGTCAATAATACTTTAATTATATCATATTGTAGTACATATAAATTCAATAAAATTACGATTTTTTATTTTTTGAATGGCTGCAACTGTTTTTCATATGATGATTAAACAAGTTGGCATCCCCAGCAGTCAAAGTAATATTATTTGTGTAGCCACAGCCTTGTGTATTTAATTTTTTTTTGTATTGAATACTGAAAGTTATGGCTTTGGTGTCTTTATTGTTTTTATTTATTCTTGTTATTGGAGCGGAAGGAATACAACCTGAAGTCGCTTCCTGATGTTGAATATTAGATTAAGCCGTAAATATTCGATGCTGTAAAACTTTGAACGAGAACTTCGACTAGGAACAAATGGAGAACAACATAAAACAACCACTTGCTGGTGATATTGATATTGATATTGGACTTGTTAAGATTGAGCAAGATGAGATGTCCGATATTAATATTATAGAAAAAATGGAATTGCAGTGGGAGCAAAATCAAAAGAAGCAGCATAATCAAAAATCGTAAGCAATGCCGAGCCCCCGACTTCATACATATATTTATTTCCAATTTTTTTATTTTACAGATTTCACAGGGGTAAGATCTAAAATTCTAAGAAATTTTGATTTAAAAATCTCGGGAAGAATTTTTTGCTTTAAAAAAGTTTCCAATCGGTATTTTCGGTATTTTATTGCTCGAGATTTTTTCTTAGTACACTTGTGTGTGGCAGTTTTTAGCGCACTACCATTAATTTTATTTTAAATATATTAGGGCAAAGAATGGTAAATTGGCGCGAAGGAGAAGTCAATTATCTAATTGATTTGGTAAAAAGCAATTCATATGTATGGAATAGTTCAGTGCCCGATTTTAAAAAGAAACACAAGAAAGCACTATTTTGGGAACTTGCTGCAGACAAAATAAATAATGCCCTACATCCAAAGACGCCATTTACAAGAAGTAAGAAACTTCAGATTGAATTTGTGTTTCAATTTGCTTAAATAATTTATTTTGTTTATTGCCAGATGATTGTTTCAAGAAATGGAACAATCTACGTACCTATTTCCAAGCGGAAGTGAAGTCCGTTAAGATCAAGAATAATGGTGGGACCTCGGATGGCGATGATATCAGCGGCGGCTGGAAGTATAGCTCGAAGATGAGTTTTTTGATTGGCACTCGTTTGCCTCAAATTACTGTAAATACGTTTAATACTAGTGAACCATCGGTAATTATGACAGCTAGCATTAATTGTTAATTACCTTTATTGAGTACATATTTTTGTAGGTGTTCGATACCACGACCAGCTTATCCGATTCAAATGGCGAATCGGAAATGGAAGCTACAACTCAGGAACCTCAGGAAAATGATTGTAATCAATCGAGTGCCATTGTAGATGAACTGCATCAATCGCCACCAGCCTCACCGCCAATAAAACGCAAGAAAAATAACGAGATAACTGATGGATCTGACAATATTATGCCCCAAAGCTTGCCCACTAATATGAATAGATGGCCCTCGAGCGCAATGTCCAGTCAAATTAGTAAGAGCGATGAGTCGCGTTCGTATTACTATAGCAAATACGTGGGCCAATGTTTGGATAAGCTGGATCCCGATTTAAATTTGGAGGCTAGAGAAAAGATAAGCGAAATATTATTCAAATATGAGAAAGTACAATTGAAGCGATCATAGACTGAAATACATGTTAAATATGATATTTATATATATCATAATTGTGTTAAGCTATAATGTAAATAATTAAAATGTCTTTAATATATAAGTACATAATATGCACGTAGCCAATAACTATGAACAAATATGCTTAGCAACAAATTGACAATTTGTTAAAGCACTTATATATATTTATATGTTATCCCTAGAAATCATAAATATATAGTCATATATATATATATATATACGATCGAAACATTTGTATGTAGAAAGCTCTTTAGAGACTATAGAATATATAAGAGAAAAATAGTTGATACACCTAATTATAAAAATATATGAAGAAGTTATTAGCATGCATGTAGACCTCACAATAAAGGAAAGTAAGTATTTAAATTTTGTCAAGTCATTGCCCTAAAGGGATTAGCCTACATGGGACACTCATTGTGGCCAAAGCCAATAGAAATGAAGCACTCCAAGTGCAGCATGGGCAACACAGAACAAACTAGCATTAACGATTCGCTTTCATTGCATCATGGAGCGTTGGCACAACAAGCTAGCTGTTGTTACCGGCGCCAGTGGCGGCATTGGAGCTGCCTGTGCCCGTGCTATGATTGGAGCTGGTTTGCGTGTCGTCGGGTTGGCAAGACGCGAGGCGAAACTTAAGGAGCTAAAGGAGAGTCTGCCTAGAGATTTGCAGAAAAACTTTATACTCAAACATTGCGATATATCCAAGGAGGAGCAGGTGCAGAGCACATTCGACTGGATCGAGCGTGAATTAGAAGGTCCTGATGTGCTACTAAACAATGCGGGCATAACTCGTGAAACGGAGCTCGTGACACCGGGCAATACGAAAAAGCTAAAAGAGGTCATCGACACAAATGTCATGGGCGTTATTTGGTGTACGCGAGCAGCCTTCAATAACATGCTCAAGCGCGATGTGGAAGGACATGTGGTGATCATCAACAGCATTGCAGGCCAGCAGGTGTTGAATTTCATTGATGTATTGCCATCATTCAATATCTATCCAGCGACAAAGTTTGCCATCACAGCTCTGACGGAGACTTATCGTCAAGAATTTCAGCTGCACAAGAGCAAGGTGCGAGTGACGGGCATTTGTCCGGGCGCTGTCAATACGAATATATTTCCTGAAGAAATACATTTCTATGTTAAGGACATGGCTAGACTAGAGCCTGCAAATATAGCCGATGCAGTTCTCTATGCAATAAGCACACCATATCATGTACAGGTGAGCGAATCACAATTAATATTTCGATTTACATTTGATTCGATATTAATAAATTGAGCTTTGCAGATACACGAAATAACTATTAAACCGATGGGTGAACTTTTTTAAAGCTACACTTGCAATTTGATTTATCAAAAATATATATACGAATCAATAACATATAATAATCAACTGCGTGCTTCCTTTATATGCTATGCTATGCTTTCTTTTTTTGTTGAACTCCGATGGCCTTCAAGGCATCTAATCTCTCGCGCAGCACCGGCTCATTGAGGCTGTGCATGCAAAGAAATTGACCGTTTAGAAATAGAACGGGTATATCATAGCGAAAGAGTCGCAAATAGCGCACGTTCTCTTTGCGATCGATAAAGACTTTCTTCAGCTCGAATTCGCCAGCAAAGTTCTGCTCTAGTTTCTTGACCAGATCATCACAGAGCGGGCAAGGTTCCTTTGTGTAGAGCGTTAGCTGTGGCAAGCTCTCCGGGAGATTGGATGCAGGTATGCTAAAAAGGAAAATATTTACATACAATTATAAAAGTAGAGTATAAATACGTTTACATTTTCTCGAGCACCATTAGCACACATCGTCCATCGCCGGCTTCCATGATGAGGCAACCGAGACTGCCAGCGGGCAGAGCATGAACTGTGTGCGTCAACAAGTGACTGGCGGTCATTTGTCGAAAGTCATGTGTATGCACTTCGTTCATATTCAGTTCCACCAGCATGCCCAGCTGCTTCTTCAACTCCTTATTGAGGACCAGTTCCCAGCTGTGGACATCTGTTAACTGAATGGGCTGATTGCCGGTCAGGCGGAAGATCGCATGCTCGTTGTCACGTTCCATGAAGAATTCGCGCACAACTGCCAACGGCTGCAATTGCAGGCGCTCCGCTGTTTTGGCCGTAGTTAGGGCAACAGCAGCAGCGCCTGGATATTCAGCTGATGGCGACTCCTTTTTAACTTTATCTCGAGCTTTTCTAAACCAGTTGTTAGCCGTTGTTAACAATTCGCTGTGTTTTATATGTTCTGTTTCCTGGTGCTTAAGGTTTGCACGTGTATCGCCCAATATGATCCAACCGGCTTCGTCCTGCTGCAAGCACTCGAACGACATTTGTAGCCCGCTGACGGAGCACGCCTCGTTTTTTATGGCATGAGTCTGACAGCTTTTTAGACCCAGAGTTTTGGCGACGATATTCAGTGAATCGTTGTTAACAATTTCACTCGATGCGCATATGATTAGCTTCTTGAATTCATCTCGCGGTACTGAGGTGCGTTTCACCAGCTCATCGATCACCATGCCGGCCAATTGATCTTCTTCATCTCCACATTCCAAGGAATTTGGCGTCCGCACAGCTGCCGCAATCACCACGGCGTTCTTGTGTGGATTCAGACAATAGTTGCGCACTGTATGCAATACGCTAAAAATAGACAAAATTTCTTATAATTATATTTGAATAAACACAATATGCCATCGAAATATATGAACCTCTTTACGCATTGCAAGCGAAATATTGCTGGCATTTTGTTTGGCAAACAGTTGTTATTGTTTATGATGATTTTAAATTTTCGATTTCGATAACAAAAAAAGCAGCTGTCGTTTTTAAAGATGAGCGCATTGCTTGTTGACAGCTGTTTCTAGAGATGAGCGCTTGACAGCTGTTTCTCTTCGCTCTGCAACAACAATAACAACAACAACAATAAAAAAGCCCCAACGGAGAAAGTTATTTTCATTTTCAATATCGTTAAGTTCGAATTTAACAACAACAAATAACAAAGGCAAGGTATGAAAAAAAAAGCAACAACAATAAAAGCAGTCATAAAACCAGTTATTACGATATTAACTGCTTCAGTTATTATTGCAGAGCCACAGCAATTGGAAGCTTTACGAAACTAGGCTACGAATAAATTTTTTTTTTCAACACTCGTCAAATGGAACTGACCTTCAAAAAGGCACGATTGGGCACTAGTGCAAACACAGCTGCTACAGCTGGCGCTGCTGCGGAATCGGGCGAAGAGTGCGATGTGAATGATTTTGGCTGGTGGGCACTGCCCGAACCAGCTCTGCTGCAGATCTTCACGCATCTCACGGTGCAAGATATACTGCAGGCGGGCTTAGCCTGCCGTCGCTGGAATTCAATTTCGAATGACGACTTACTGTGGCGATACAAGTTTCAGCAACATTTTAGAGCTTCACCCAGCATACCGCTTAAGCCCGGCGCCAGCAGTTGGCGCAGCGAATACCAACGTCTCAGTACAGAAATTCCGTTTGTGCAGGCTCAACGTCTGGAGCCGAGTGTAGAATTCAATCACGGTCACACGCACCAGGTACTCCATGTAAGTTTTGCGCACAATGGCGAAATGTTTGCCACCTGTTCCAAAGATGGATATGTAATTATATGGAACGCCCAGCATCCATGCACAGGTGAGGCAATTAACTCAAGATAAACTGAGCTATAAATAGAAGCCACTAACGCACACACTGTCCCCATTTGTAGAAAAGTATGCGCACAATATGAAACAATTCAGCTGGAAGTATACGCAGTATTCTCAGTTCAATCAGAGCGACACTTTGCTCTTGGTCTCGGGCGTGCATTTCGGCTCGCCACAGAGCACTTCTGGTGAGATAGCAGTCTTCTATTTGGGCGCCACGGAATCTCATTTACGTTGCCGAGTCGTCAATAGGCCATACGATATATTTGGCACCTGGTTCAGTGATCAGTACTTGCTGTCGGGTGAGCTGCATTGGCTGGCCCATTTGGTCAGCACTTCGGTGCTGTGGCTGAACAAAGCCAATCAGGAGATCGATTCGGAGCATGTGCCAATCATGAGTCAGCTTTATAAGTTCTACAATCGCAATGCCAGCTCTGTGCGTGCTATAATGGTGGCCAGATGCCCTTGGCTGGATGAAACCAATGATCCGCTAGCACAGCCAGAGCAGGTGGCACTCACTGATGCCGCTGCAGCTGCAACTGCTTCGTCTGCTGATGAACCATCCACATCGGCTTCCGCCTCACTGGCCAGTGGCAATCCGTTCAGCTTGCGACGCACACGGAGCGCTACGCCTGAGGATAATTACTTGCCAGACATAAGCGAGCACAGTCAGATGCGTAGATCTCGTGCACGTCCTGGGCACACCTCGGATGCTACCATTCACTATCTGGAGGAATATAGGCGAGCAGCAGCTGCTGCTGGCTTAGACGCGGAACATGAGGAGGAAGAGGAGGAGGAATATGAGTCCTGTGCGGAACTATCTGATGAATACGATGAAATGGAGAATAGTGTGCCCAAGTATCTAATCTTTTCGACTGGATCGAAAACCTTTACGCCACATCAAATTGGATTTAAGCGCATACGCAACGTTTACTTTCCCAAAAAACTGGATCCAGGGCCGACGCTCAAGGAACGTATCGCAGCCAAACGAGCTGCCGAGCAGCAGCAGCAGCAGGCACCACACGCCGATCCCGACTGGTGGGACTATGAGTCCGTCAAAGATCGCTTCGATCAGGTAGACAAAGTAATTGACCTGCATGGACATATTATAGGCATGGCGCTCAGTCCCGATCATCGATATTTGTATGTTAATACGCGACCCTGGCCGAAAAACTATAATATCACGAATCCATTAGAGCCACCGCCAATTGCCCAGGAAATCGATATACATGTGATCGATCTGATGACCCTGAAGCGTGTGGGCAATATGTTGCGTGCGCACAAAGCTTATACGCCCAGCACGGAATGCTTCTTCATATTTCTCGATGTTTGCGAGGAATATGTGGCTAGTGGTGCCGAGGATCAGCACGCCTATTTATGGGATCGCTATTACGGCATTAGCTTGGCCAAGTTTAAGCATACTGACGTGGTCAACAGTGTTGCATTCAATCCGAAAGACTCTCAGATGTTAGTCACCACCAGTGATGACTACACCATTAAGGTAAATATGAAAAATCTCTTATCGCATCTAAATAATTTATTTGATGTAATTAGGTTTGGCGCTCGCGTGCTCAGGCCAAGGCATATAATATTCCTCTAGATGTCAGCGAATCCTATCTGCTGAAGCCTAAAAATTGAGCCAATTGTCCTGTTCCTTTGTGTACCTGTGCTGTCCCAGTTGTGAACAATCAACAACAATTCGTGCATACACATATTTATCTATCTATATTATTATATAAACTGCTCATTTTGGTGTTAGCTTTGAATGAGTGTGCATGTGCAGAAAGTATCGTGGTTGTTAAAATGTTATGTCCTCAATTGAATTATTGTTGTGGATTAGTTGTTGCCGAGTTTCATTGTTGGGGAGGTTCCGTAGTCTACAAGGAAGGCTTCACTGTCGTCTCGAAATCTGGCATTGGTGTGGAAATTTCTTCATTGATTTGTTTAGATGCATCTACTAGATGAGATTCTATTTGCGCCTCTGCGGATGTCGATGGCTGATCCGAGCGTCTAGTAATAGGGCATGTTTCATCAGTAAGTGGTTTCCGGTTCTTCTTACGCTTTTCGGGATGTCCAAAACAATGTTCGCATTCTTCATCATCATCCGACGAGCTTTCGCCAAAGGCCAAGGGTTTACGATATATGCAACAACCTAACATATGTAATACACAATCTATTTTGTAAAATACGCTCTAGTGGCAATGCTCTACTTACATTTGGATTTCATCCGATTCATATGCTCGTTGTCGATGACTCCATCGTGGAAGACTACCCGGCGTTCATCTCTTGGATGCTCTAGACGTAGCAGCAGTGTGGGTGCACTTGGGACAGCCTCCGGCTCTTGTGTAGCACTGTCTGTTTCTTCTAAAGTTTCAGTTTTGGTACCATCAGTATTATTACTAACTGGTACTTGAGCCATTTTTGCAAAATAAACAAAGAAAAAGTATAAGGGGATCAGCTGGAGCTTAACCCTTTAGGTATACTAATCGATAACTTTTACTATCAAATGGCAGCTCCCCGAAGTGGCAACGCTGCGGGTAAATGTCAAATTGTCAGCCGTCAGTTGTGTCGTAGCTAAAATGGCTGCAATTGTGCGATATAATTTGTTAACGAAGCCACAATTTGGTAAATACACAAACGTTGTAGCTTTTAACTATGGTGTAATTGTTGAATTGAACAGCCCGTAAAGCTGACAGGCATGCTAGTTAAGTCGGAGCCTGCTGCCAAATAATAAAATTTTTGTTACAAACAAATTATGTAATTTCTGCGCACAACAAAACAAAATTGCGCATCGTTCTACTACTATTGATTTATATAAATTGAATTATTTTGCAGTGGCAGCGCTGCCGGCTGCATTACAGCTGCGTTTGCAGAGCACCCAAGCACCTCCACCAGGTACTCCGCCACCACAAACAAAAACCAAATTCGGTCCCTTGGCAGATCAGGATCGCATTTTCACCAATCTTTATGGTCGTCATGATTGGAGGTTGAAGGGTGCACAGAAGCGCGGCGATTGGTACAAGACCAAGGAGATTGTATTGAAAGGCCCGGACTGGATTATAAATGAGATCAAGACCTCCGGATTGAGAGGACGTGGTGGAGCTGGTTTTCCCAGCGGTATGAAATGGTCATTTATGAATAAGCCCGGTGATGGACGCCCCAAATATCTAGTTGTAAACGCTGATGAAGGTGAGTAAATCGACAGTCCAGTATGGACAGGGATTTCTCTAACTAAATTTGTATACATTTGCTGTCTGCAGGTGAACCTGGTACTTGCAAGGATCGCGAGATTATGCGCCACGATCCACACAAGCTGGTGGAGGGTTGTCTAATTGCTGGTCGCGCTATGGGTGCCCAGGCTGCGTACATCTACATACGCGGAGAATTCTATAACGAGGCATCTAACATGCAGCTGGCCATAGCCGAGGCCTATCAGGCTGGCTTGATTGGCAAGAATGCATGCGGTAGTGGCTATGACTTTGATGTATTCATGCATCGCGGCGCTGGTGCGTACATTTGTGGCGAGGAGACTGCACTAATTGAATCGCTCGAGGGTAAGCAGGGCAAGCCTCGATTGAAGCCGCCATTCCCCGCCGATGTGGGTCTCTTTGGCTGCCCCACAACAGTGACCAATGTCGAAACTGTGGCAGTGGCACCCACTATTTGTCGTCGCGGTGGCAATTGGTTTGCTAGCTTTGGACGTACTCGTAATTCGGGCACCAAGCTTTTCAATATCTCGGGCCATGTGAACAGGCCGTGCACCGTTGAGGAGGAGATGTCCATACCACTCAAAGAGCTGATCGAAAAGCATTGTGGCGGTGTTATTGGCGGCTGGGATAATTTATTGGGCGTCATACCTGGCGGTTCATCCACACCCATTATACCACGTAAGGTGTGCGATGATGTGATTATGGATTTTGATGGATTGATTGCGGCGCAAACATCGCTGGGCACAGCTGCCATCATTGTGATGGACAAGTCGACGGATGTAATCAAAGCAATTGCGCGCTTGATTTCCTTTTATAAGCACGAGAGTTGCGGCCAGTGCACTCCCTGTCGCGAGGGCATTGGCTGGATGAACAAGATTATGACTCGGTAAATGCTTGCAATTAAGTAACAATTAACCGAATATATATTATAATTGGTATTTTCTTTGCAGCTTTGTCAAAGGCGATGCCCAGCCCTCTGAGATAGACATGCTGTGGGAGATTTCCAAACAGATCGAGGGACATACTATTTGTGCATTGGGCGATGGCGCCGCTTGGCCCGTGCAAGGACTCATTCGGCACTTTAGGCCTGAAATTGAGAAGCGAATGCAACAGTATGCGCAGCAGTCAAAGCGCGCTACAAATTAATTAATGTTATAGCCAATTAAATAAACTTCATTTAATTTGCAAATAAACTGTAAAGTTCTCTTTAACTAATAATTCAGAATTGGCTGAAATTTATGCTGTTTATAAATTTGGTATGTGCTTTGAAATTCCCATACTTAGCATTCTCTAATTTAGACGAAACGATATAGATATACATATATATGATATATGTAAATATATTATACAGTCAAGTCTCGATAATTCGTACCCCGCTAAAAGGAAAATCTCAATATTTCGTAAGAAACTGCTGGTCGCTGGAAAGAACTTCGTTAATTCGTAAAAACCCATACATTTTGGCCCCCTCGTAAATTCGTAGTTTTTCTGCCTATTGGGCGATGATCTTGCCTCTTATAATTCACAACTTCATTTTGAAATCTTTGGGATTGGGATAGAAAGCGCTAACAACGGCTAAAAACGGCTAGAAAAGAGCCAAAAAGGCAGATAAAAGATTAGTGGGCAAATGGATGGATAAATAAGACTGGCCATCAACCAATGAACAGAATCGTGATTAAGAGATAGAAATATAATCAGAAAGTAGGATAGCAAGCCTAGAAAGAAGGTAGAAAGGTATTTGGAGAGATAAACCAGAAAAACAGCGAAAAACGGCTAAAAACGCCTAAAAACGGAAATCGTACACATTTAAATGCAGTATTCTTCTTTTTGTATTTTAATCACACATTTTTCATTAAATTCGTCAAAGTTCGTTTTTAAATTAACACTGCTTTGCTTAGACTAGCGATAAATTATATACAGTTCACGTTCCAGCGCTGCCACTGTTTAGTGTAAATCTTATTAATACAACACTGCTTTATTTTTGATAGTCTGGCCAGTTGCTGTTTATACCAAAATGAAGTGTTCATACAATTCGAGTGTAAATTAATGTATGTATTTTGTGCTTAAAGGAAAAATTTGGAATTTATGATCGATCGCTATTGTGCTGACATTATAGACGAATGGAACTGGCTATAAGGCGTCATATATCAGGTATGTTTAATCATAGTTCTGATTAACCAACATGAATTCTTTGCAATTCAAAACCTTGATATGTATATTCACATAAAAACTCCTTCGATGTCTCCATTATTCTGACTTCAGTGCCAAGATAGTACATTTTACCATGTATCGTAATGTTGATTGATATAAAAAGCTGTCTAAAAACTAATACTTACCCGATTCGCTCTTTTAAAGAAAACAAGTAGCTAGTAGTAGAATATTAATAGTATTTATAGATTCTCGTTTTTTTTTTTTTTTTTTTTTTTTTTTTTTTAAATTGTGAGCACAAAATTATAATAATTAAAATAACTAGTATCTTGAAAATATTTCGAAATCAACTATAACAGAACATATATTTCTACAGCTGAATACGTCAGTGTTTTTGGCTTTGTTTCGCAATGTTATTACAATGTTAACTCAGCCGACAGCGCCAGTCAGATAACAGGCAAATACTAATTAGACAAAAGTCTTGACAGTTACCCAAAAAACTTGTGATAAGTGCGCTCATCATTTGCTACATACAATGTACATATATTTATATAGATTTATTTTAGTTGCTTCCTTCGGCTTGTTATAATGAATTTTTGGAAAACAAACTACACAAAATAGAACATTTACTAATAATACTTTTTGTATTACATCAAAATACAGAATCTACAGAGCTAATTAAGAAGTGAAACATAAGTTATACATAAATAGAAATAGAAATAATGAAGTACATATTAAACGAAACTCCTCTATATATGATGTACATAAGTATAAGTTAGTATAACGTTAAATATAAGTAATCATATAGTTTGTGTAAATTTAAATATCTTCTATTGCGTATGATTTACAGGTCTTTCAGTTGAATGAATTTCAAAAATGTTAGAAAAAGTGTAGAAAGAATGCTTTACAATATATATACACAATACATATATATATATATATATAGTTTGTTTTGTTTTTTTGTTAATTTTTTCCAGTTTCTTATAGATATAGATTTGTTAAATATTTGATTTCATTTAGTTAGATTTTTTTTGTTTTGTTTTAGATCATGTTCAGTTTGATTTGTTTGTTAAACTTGGCTTAAAGCGTTTCTTATTGCTTATCTATGAAAAGGAACATAGTACAATATTATTATGTATTTATTTAATTTCTTTTAAAGTTTCAGCTTAATGACTAAACAACATTATAAACGAGTGGCTAAACGAGTTGTTTTTACCATTAATTTGTATTACGATTTCTGTTAATAGACGTTAATAAATACATATTAACGTGTTTATGTTTTATGAATGTTTATTTGCATGTATTGAAATGTAATCGAGAGGATTATGTAATAGTATAAAGGCATGTATGTGTGTGTATTTGTGTGTGTGTGAACTTAAAATATGTATTTGTAGTATATTAAGTATGCCATCTCTCTGCGAAAAGAAGAAACTATCAAGAGACTTGTATTCAGAACGGAAATAGAATTTGGATAAAAATATGTTATATATATGTATGTTGGTATGTATGTATATATATAAGTTTAGTTTAGTATCACACACTAGTAGAGATAATGCGAAGAAGCCTGAGCTCTATACTGCTTCGGTGTTAGTTTTATTAATTTAGGATTGAATGCCCCCAATGCTGCTTCGTTTGTCGATGATGCCGCCGCCGGTACGGTGTGCGATCGAAAACGCGAACGCAGAAAATGTTGCATGGATCGTAGGCGAATAATGGGCGCACAGGGCGATTGTCGTAGCGTGTTATGGTTGAGCGCCCAATAGATGATTGGACTAATGGCCGAATAAAAGTAGCCTGTTTAGAAATATATAAAAATGCATTAATTTATTTACTAATTACAAAAATACCAAAGTTTAATGCTTCTTTGCCAATTGCATGCTGCAACTATCGATAATTTCAATTTACGCAACATTTAAATTGCTTTCAGTGTTTCCACATTGTATAAATCTTAATAAAATTGCAGCGTTATTTTTGATAGTCTGGGCAATTAGTGTCCATTAAAAATTGAAGTGTGAACGAAATTCGAGTGTGGGAAAACTAATGCATATTTATGTTGAAAACCAGAAATTTAATTATTTCATAATAAATGCTTAAGTTGCATAAGCATCATAGAATAATTCCTCACGTTTATATGGGCTGATAAGTCCCTTGTTAATTAAAACGGCAAATATCACGTATACACCAAAGATGGACATGGAGAAAACCCCTACCGAGCGTCGGGCATGAAAGTTCAATAAAGTTATCCAAAGAAGCGTCATCATTAAGCCCAGGGTGAAAATGACGTACAATATTCCACCGTAACTGCCCATAATAGAATTCAATGAAATTTTCTGATGCACAACTTTCTTTACAGCAATCAGACTGCCGATATGTAGCAAAATGTAAAACAATGGAGCTCCAACGGCCGCAGCATAAGCCATTTTCTCATATCCGTGCATTGCCATTGTTACAATTGTTGTTAGATCGTCAAGGCTACTAACTATCGATATGACAGTGGAGTTCATAAATTCATCTGTAACATCATAAAGAAAGCCAACCATTTCGAATATTACTCGTAATTCGTAGTTGCATTGAAATATTACAAACACGGAGCCAGACATGTTTAAGATCGAGAATACTGCATGGTATTTAGGTGGAGCTCTCGTATCCGAGTGACAAAACACAAATATGGCAAACGGGATAGTCAGTATCATAGAATATAAGCCATATTTGGAATCCCCAGGGATACTGGCATACCAGAATTGATTCTTATGCCTGAACATTAAACATTTCCCCAATATAATTGTTACAGCTGGATTGAGGACTATTTGGATACAATTGAGCAGCTTGCACCAACCATTCTTTGGTTCCTCGTAGTTCACTAGCGGTATATAAATGGCGCATATGACTACAATTGGAGCACGTACCAAATAGAAGGTGCGAACTAGCATATTGGCGTCGCGCCAATCATCCAAATTGATGGGCTTAATTGCTAAGAAAAAGTCTTTGAACAGACCCGTATTCATGCGTGAGTAACGTGTATTGCGAAAATGTTGAATTTCGACTCTCGAATGTGCACTGGGCACTTGCGTCATGTAAGTAAAATTGTTTTGTCTCGCATTCGTTGTGCGTCGTTTCAAAATTTTTACACGTTCTTCCTTAGACAGTTTATTAATTTCATCTGTCAAGTACTTGACTCTCGCAGCATTTTCAGGTGAATCGGACATTTCATTCAATTCCAGTAATTCTCGTCTGAATACTGAAAGGTAAAATGTTAAATCATAGCTCATTATATAATCATAAATGTTCCATATCTGAGCCATTGCTTATGCTTACTTACATTTCAGAGTATACTTGATGAGAATTAAGTCGACCGCATTGACAATCAAGTAAATGACATACACCATTATCATTGTCAAAATCTCTATATTGTTTGCGTCCTTAACCAATGAATACTCTAACAGCAATGTACCAAACAATAGGAAGAGCAGATCTCGCACCGTATTAAATGGATGCATTTCAAATGACGTCATATAGCAGACTAATCCACCTACAAACATTACCACAAACAATGACTTGCCAACGTCACTGGCGAATATCCATTCTCGATCATTAACTATGACTATCTGATATAGTAGATCGGGTATCGTATTGCATAATGCCATTATCGTCACTCCCGCCAAATGGTCGTTCAAATGAAGAATTCGAGAGATAACTTTCAATGCCGGCGAATAATAAACAGCCGCCACGTGACCCGTGCAGAGCAGCAGCATAAATGATAGAATCATAAAGAAGCTAACAAATGCATGTTCTTCGAAACGATTCTTACATTTGAAACCGCACGCCAATAATTGCATATATGGTACGAAGTTCGTGCCATATACGCAACTATTGGCCTTTCTCACAAAATCGCATCTCTCATCATACGGAAATCTAACAACCGCATAACAGTTCACTTCATTCCAAAAATTTTTGAATTCTTTGTCCAAATCATTCTCCTCATATTCTGTGACATCCATGATCTTGTATGTAGTGTAGGAGTATTATATGTATTTCGAGTGTAAGCTAATCGAATTTCTTTGTTTTCTTGTTTCTGTTTGTTTATCATTTGTGTTGTGTTTCGTTTGAAAATTGTTTTCTAAACTAAACTACATAAATACCGAAAATGCAATGAGCATCTGTTTGTAGAAAAATGAGTCAAGCTTAGCTTTAGACTACTTGCTTAACGTACAATACTATGGGAAATGGGATGAGACCTCGTAGCTTTCGCGCCAGTTTCGACTAGCTAACTTTTACTTGTAAAATGATTGATAGCTGTAAATTATTATTGTTTATTTGTTTTTATATATCTATAAGTATATCACACAAGTGACGTTCACACACTAATCAATTTTTTGCTTTTTAGGTCTCATAAGCATCAACAACAATATTATCAGCATTGTATGGGTGAATAATCCCATTCCTGATGAGCACCGCAAATAAGAGGAATATACCAAAGATTGCCATGGAAAATATCCCAACCGAACGTCTGGCGTTGAAGTCCAACATCATCATCCATAGCATAGTAAGGCCAAGGCCGATTACCAATGTAATATAAGCGTTCTCAGCATAATTGCCCATAATTTTATCAGCACTTACAATCTGACCTCTGACTATTGGTGCCAAGAACAGTGTGGTACAGCCAACGATAACGTTAAGGAAGATGGTGCCAATGGTAGCTGCGTAGGCCATCTTCTCATATCCTTGCATGCACAGCGAGACGCTGATAACAAGATCGCTCAGGCAGGTGGCCACGGCTAGCAGAGTGACACCCATGAAATCGAACGGCACCTCATAGATGCTACCAATCACCTTCATGAATAGCGATAGCTCATATGAGCACTGCATGGCCAAAAAGACGGAGCCACTGAAGTTCATTATTGAAAACGCAATATGATATTTCGGCGGAACTAAGGTGCTCGAATGGATAAACACGATAATGGCCAACGGGACAGTTACTATCATGGAGTATATGCCGTACATTGCAAACTGCGGTATATTGAGATACCAAAGTTTTGATTTTTCCCGATATATCAATGCTGCTCCAAAGACAATGGTGATAGCCGGATTGAGGAATATTTGAATGCAATTTAGTAGCTTACTCCAGCCATCCCTTTCCTTCTCATAGTCCACTAACGGTATATATATCGCGCAGAGTACCACAATTGGTGCACGTATAATGTAGAACGTACGTTTCAATATATTCCCTTTAATCCAATCATCCATAAAAACGGGCTTCAGTGAACTCCAGAACTGCTTAAAGAGATAACGATTCTTGTTGCGAAACCCTCTATAGGCTACTGACTTTTTCATTCTTCTAGCTGTGATAGATGGATGTCTTTCTGAACGTCTGGTCAAGTATGTAAAAAATGCCTCATCTGGTTTCTGAACGGTCGATTCACGCGCCAATATATCCACAACCCCATCCTCAGAGAGCTTATCATATTTCTTTCTCAGTGTATCAATTCTTTCTATAAGGTTAATAACTTCAGCTCTCTTCATATTCTCCGTATCCGTTTGCTCTAGCTCATGAATTTGGATCAGCAACTCTGTATTGGAATAATTGAATAGGAGATTAGCATAAATGAATGTAAGTAGATTCTAATATATTGGGTAAATGTGTCTCACTTTTTGTAGTACGGCGTAGGATTAGCAGATCAACCACACTGACTACCAAATACGAAAGATACACCAATATCAAGATGATACACTCATCGAGCGTTATCTGGTTATTATTTCTTATGAAGTACTCAAGCAATATGACACAAAATACAATGTAGAGTAAGTCCCGGATTGTCGTTGCGCCGCTCATTTTGAACGGACTGATATAGCAGACTAATCCGCCGACAAACATGGTCAAAAATAAACCTGCTGCCATTTTATTGGCAAAATGTGACTCGGCATCGTCATGGACGGCCCACATATTGGCTACAACTTCGGGTAGTCCATTGCCCAGTGACAATATGGTAACGCCGGCCAAATGTTCGCTCATATGCATCATCCGGGATACCAATTTCAATGCAGGTCCATAATAGTTGTGAATCACGTAGCTCATGCAGCAGAGCAACTCCAAACAGAGCAACAGAAACAGGGTCACATACACGTATTCCTCAAACTGGTTTCTGCATCGCAGATCGCATGCCAGCAATTGAATATAAGGCACAACATTCGTGCCATAGATGCAGCTGTTGGCACGATTCACGAAATTACATCGCTGATCGAATGGAAATATCGCCACAGCGTAGCAACTGACTCTGGACCAAAACTGATCAAATTCTTTGTCCAACTCGTTTGGCACGTACAACTCGCTGCCCATCACTTTCAATTTTTATTTCTTACAAAAAAAGAAAAAAAATTTTATCAAAATTATTTTTCTACAAAACTACAAAATTACAAAACTAATTACGAACTGATTTTCATTCGACAATGTAAGAGTCGAACGAAATTTGACAGCATTCCAAAATGTTTAGGGATTTAGTTAAAAATATTTATATATACATTGAGATATATTTAGAGTAAAATATTTATATTATCATAATCATAATCATTATTATTATTATATTATTTATATATTTAAATATCAGTTATTTGTGCAATATTCAAAATATATATTTATTATCTAAATAAATAATTTTCACATAAAAAATCTCTAATTAAATTAAGAGAGCAAAAAAACATTTTTTTCACGATCTCAAATTTATACATATGTTATTTGCTTGCTTTTATTGCTTCTTTAGGAACCTGTTCCCTGAGTATTGATAGAAAAGTCTATTTTGAATGTATGAAAACTCCATTTCATCACAAGGATACTGAAGAGCAGATATAGCAAATAGATTGACATGGAGTATATGCCCAACGAGCGTTGTACATTGAATTTGAATAGCGATATCAACAATAGCATGGATAAAAGACCAAGGATCAGCAGAATGAATGTATTTTCATAATAAATATTTATCAGTTGTGCATCGGGATTTATGCCGTACATAATTATAGCCGTGATCAGGCTGCCACCTTTGCCCAAAATGATATTGAGAAAGCTGCCACCGATTGCTGCTGCATAGGCCATTCTGTCGTAGCCCTGTTTGCACAATGAAAAGCTGGTAACGAGATCGGTTAGGCCGCTGGCAATGGGTGCCACAGTGACGTCCATGAAATCGGCCGACATATGCCTTAACGTGCCAATCAGCTCCAAGATCAATGATATTTCCTTGACCAGGTGATGTATGATGAACAAGCATCCGATCAGATTCAAAATGACAAACGTCGCATGATATTTGGGCGCAACTCTGGCATCGGAGCGGACTAACACGAAGAGGCACAGCGGAAGGGTCAACAGCAAAGAGTATAGAACATATAGAGGCCACATGGATGTATCACGAAACATCAGAGCAATTGTAAGCGCCGGATTGAGACATATTTGCATAGAGTTGAGCAGCTTACGCCAGCCATGACTGGCCCGTTCGCAATCCACCAGGGGTATATAGATGATGCATAGCCATACGACCGGTGCTCGAGCAATATAGAAGGCGCGTATCAATGCATTGGCACGTTGCCAATCTTTGACTTTGCAGAACCTCAGACCAAGACGGGGTTCTTGCTGACTATTCTGAAATTCATGACAAATCGAATTGGTATACGAACGACATGGAGTACAAACGCGCAGATCTTGGACAAGTATGTAATACTTTTCTTGTATGGCTTGAACGTTTGTGGTTCGCGCCTGGATTTGTCGTCTCAAGGCTGTAAAACAGAAATCAGCTGAGATTACACGAATTAAAGTCAACACTCGCTAAGGGGTCTTCACTTACATTTCATGCTAATATGCTGCATATACAGATCGAGCACATTGACAGTCAAATAGAAGCAATAAACGAAGATCAGCAGCAAATATTCAGCAAATGTAATCGTGCCATCGTTTATGGAGATATATTCCATCAGCGTTAGGCCATAAATAAAGAAAAGAAAATCACGTATAGTCCGATGGCTGTTCATTCGCAAAGGTCTCATATAGCAAATCAATCCGCCACTAAACATGGCCACAAAGAGAATCAATGAGAACCTATGAGACAATTGGGATGCAACTGGGGTCTTCAACTCGCGATTCGACCAATTGGCGAAAAGCTGCGGCAGCGTATTACCAAGTGCAATGATGGTAACACCCGCCAAATGCTCATTCATATGCAGCATCCTTGCCACAGTCCGGAGCATGGGCACATAATAGTAATGCAGCACATAGCCCAAGCAGATCATCAGCTCAGAGCTAAAGAGTAGCAGCAGTGCTATATAGACGAGTTCCTCGAACTGATTGCGACAGCGGAAACGGCAGGCCAACAGCTCCAGATATGGCACTAGATTCATGCTGTGCTCACATCTCTTAGCTCTGTGCACAAATTCGCAGCGCTCCTCATAGGGCAGCTCCAGCATAGCAAAGCAATTGACACTCGACCAATACGTATCCGATTTACTGTGTACTGAGGCCATTGTTGCTTTAATTAACTATAACATGTTGCTTTTAATTCATTTCTGTATATTTTATATATAAATATATTTAATATAAATCAATTTGAATTTAAGCTGGAGATTTTTGTCAAACTGTTCTTGTGCTCTATAGCCATGCTTTCTACCTCTCTTCAGGTCAGAAGACAACATCAGAGATAATTTAGAATTTTAATAGATAACTCAATAATTTTCTCTCTATATAGTTTCATAGATCAGTTTGAAAGGTTCAATAAAACATTTCTCTTCATTTCATACAGTTTTTATGTATTCCCCTTACTAATTGAACATATATCAAATATTTTCCTTTAAGCTAGCTTGAATCATTAAATTCTCATCTATGAAGTATTTTATGTATCATATGTATTGCTTCACTTACCCAATAGGAGACTGAAATAGACGGAGGTTTTGCTGCAGTATTGCTTATAGCCGAAATTCTTGTAGAATATGCAGAAGACATGCGGTGCCCAGCAGATGATAAAGATTAGAGCCGATGCAATCAGCATGTTGGCCAAATGGCGACGCGAGCGCAATGTCGACGTCTGTGGCAGAGGTATACCAGGTGTGGCTGGACCACGGCCCAAGCGATTAATACGTTGACGTTGCGAATGTGCGCGTATTTCCCTCATGGCTCTGTGAACATGATATGGTTTGATTTATGCAAATATAAATAGTTAAAGAGCTTATTCGCTTACCTTGGTGAGATGGGATTGCTGGAGCGATAGGAGCCCGGTTCGAGCGCCGCACTGGAGCCACCTGGCAAGCCGGGCTGTAGATTGTGCAGCTGTATGTCGCCGGGATTGATAGCCATTTGGCCGCCCCCATTGCCATTGGATGTATCGTCTGCTGTTGTTGCTCCTCCACATGCCGCTTGCTGGGCATTCGCACAGCCCGTCACGATAACCATGTGCGTCTGGCGGCGTAATATGGGCATCGGCAATGGCAATTCACCATGGGCAGCTCGAGCCGTTAAGGAGAGAGCGCAGAGCTTGCGACGCACACCATAGTGATTGAGTAAGACCCCCACGCCGGGCAGCACAAACACTGCGATCGTGTGAAAGATGATAAAGGACATGAACATCGCATTCGCACCCAACTCGGATGTGCAGCTTATGCTGACCGGATTCGGTGTTGTGCTTGTGCCCTTGATAACCACCGACTTGGCTATTATCTTATAGGCAAACAAGAATGGCGTACTGATCGCTGCCGAGGCAACCCATGAGAGAAGAGCCAGAGAGACGTGAAGGTAACGGCGCTGCCGCAGCTGAGCCAATCGTGGATGTTTTACGGTGGCATAGCGATCCAGTGAGAGCATGAAGAATGAAATTGTGCTCGCTGCCACTGGCATGACCTGTATCGTAGAAAGTTTAAAAGTTACTCTTCTATTTCAAAATATCTCTTCATTCTCCCGAAATTTATGCTGCATTTTAAAGTTAAAATGTTAAACTCAACTGGTGCTGTTAATAAGATGTAATTTGCTGTTATCTAAGTCGATAACCTATTGTAAAATTATTGAAGAAAGGCTATTCAATAATTTTTGGAGTTTATTCTTTTTGAAATTATAATCATACTTGATACTTATGGCTAATTCTTATACGACTTGTCTATAAAAATATCAAGTTCTTCACATCACTCGACATCATTTATATTCCAATGAAAATTAAATTTTTATTCTAAGTTAATTTAAATGGTGAACATCTTAAGCGCACGCGCATCCTACTTAACCAATTTTTTTTAAAAGTGAAAAGTGCAAATTTAATAATAAAATAATTGTCTTTCTCACCTGAACGTAGTGTATTAGTTTGCATAGTGCAAGTGGTAATGATCTGGTGCCGCGATTCATAGCCAGATTGAGGAGAGTAACTGGCGCTGAAATGCCTGTGACTAGGAGATCGGCAATGCATACGGCCAAAAGCAGCGGATTACGCAAACGCACCGATGAAGCCGAACAGAGGGTAAGTACCAAAGTAGAATTGCCGACGACACCACCAAAAACGACCAGGCCATAGCTTATAGCCAACATAAGAATGGTAAATGATGGTATCGCATGTTCCGTATCCGCGCCAGTGTTAATATCATAGGGATCAATCAATGTAAAATTGCCATAGTTGTCATAGTCGAAGTTTTGCTGCGGACTGCCGGCCATTTCACCGCCAAAATCGCCGCCATTGCCTCCATTGCCGCCAAAAAAGTTCTGCTCGAGTAGGGCATAGTGAAGGTCGGTTGTAGCGCTATCGTTATCGATATTGCTATCGACAGTCGGCTGTTGGTGCTGTCGTCGATATGAGTTTTCCCACCATTGCTGCAGGTTGTTGCTATTCATCCTTTTTTAATCACACTCGTGTATTTCTAATACTTGGCGCTGCCGATCGTTGTCGATGCGTTTGTCTGGCTGCCTCATTGCATACTAAAGGTGCTAGGTGCTGGTGCTGTATTGAAAAACGAAAAAAAAAGAAATAGGTAGTAGGTACATAGGAAGTAACAAAATGCCATCATCAGTCTTTTATATACCCTATATTTGTGAGATGTAAAGAGTAGTTATCATTGTATGGAAAACATGTAATGATAACAGATTAGATCATGCTGGAAATATATTTTGATTTTGTTATTTTCAAAGCAAGTATTTGTAGGAAGAAACATTATTTTAGCGCCCCAATAAATAGGCTACGCTTTATTGGTATTGTTATTTTATGGCCATCGCGTGTATGAAACCATGGCGTATGCGTGATAAAATCCAATTCGTATTATAAAATGCCAGCACAGAAACATTATATAAATAGGTACAAGATAATAATCGAACACGAAAACTATATAAATATTTTTCAATGGCAAGAAATATTTCAAATATATTTTTAATAAATTCGTTAGGTTGAATGCAAGAATCAAAGTGGCAAATATAAATTATATTTAATTATCTATTGATTATAGTTATAGCTAGTGGATTGCAGTTAAGTACGAAGTATTTGCGAATCGACTATCTCGCTTTGTATTCCCTCTTGTTTTGTTTCAACAAGGACACACAAAGTGACAGCCACATGCATACCCATGCACAATCAAACACACTCACACACACATACACACACTCATACTCTTTCAGAAGAGACACTCTGCCGCTGCCGCTGCTTCTGTCGCCGCATCTGCCTGTGACACTGACACTTATGCAATGCGAAGCAGGGCGCACTCAGAGATTAGTGCTGCGCTTCCTTCCGCCGTGCCCCATTTTGTTGGCAAGCCAAAATGAATGGCAACCTTGCACTTTGCGCCCACGACAAAACAACCACAAGGATTGGTGCCATCTACTCGTGGCGCGGAAATTGTGGGCGGACTACAACTGGCGGCTTAATTGCGCGTTAAATCAGTGCACGGCAGAGACGGAGAATGGGCCAAGGCGCCATTTTAAATATTGATGCTGCATGTGCAGGAGCAATAAATGCAGTATTGCGTCGGGCTATTAAAAACTTTAATTGAAATTGTTATCCAAAAAACAAACGCATAGAATCCAGAGCCAGCCAACTCATTAAACGGGCAATCAGAAAACAGGGTGAGTCAAGATTTGATCGCTAAAGCGCAATACCATTTCACATGCTCAATAAAAACTGTTTTTCATGAGTCACCCTAATGTGCTGTGTTGCTTCATGATTATAAGGCGGCGTACGCCTGTGTGTGTGTGTGTGCACAAAAGCTCTGCCAGACAGCGCGCTTTGTTTGTGTTAGTGTGTGCGTGTTTGTGAATGCTTGCGTCAGTTTGTGTGGCTTGATGTGTATCAATTTTGTTGTTGCTGCCAATTTTAGCCGCCGCCATTGTTCACCGCAATTTGTACACATGTGTGTGAGTCCGTGTATGTGTGTGAACTGTTGTCAACGTCAACGCTTTTGCCTTTTGTCCATTGTACCGCGGCTGCTGCTGCTGCTTGATGTGACTGACGTTTGCTTAATCTGCTTAATTTGCGTTAATTTAATCCTGACCTGCGAGCATGTGTCTCTCTCTCTCTATCTGTATGTGTGAGTATGTCCACATGTTGTCGGTATCCATTCACCCTGTTTATATAAATGTGTGTGTGTTTATAACCTGTTGGGCAAGGCTTTGTTACATCTTATAGAATTTATTTTTTTTAAATTATTATTTACTTTACGCACCTTTATTTTTAATATTTCTGTATTTAAGAAATTAAATAATTAAAATTTAAATATTTGCAAGCACAAAATTAAATCCCTAATTACTTGATCGTATAAATTTATAAATGTGTGAATTTTTATTTTTAATGTTTAATATATACATACATTAAATATTTTAAATGCCAAAATGGAACCTCTAATTTCCTACAGAAAAGGCTCCATAAATGTGTGTATATTTAAAACAATTTTGTTTGCGTGGGCGATTTCTTGTGATTTGCTTGCTTATTGGGACTTTCGAAATGTGAATATATATATTAATTTACGTCACTCAAAAGTCGGCAGCAGGCACAAAAGGTGACAAAAGGCGATGGCAAGGCATAGCCTCCATCCTGCTTCAACACAAAAGAATGGACAAACGCGAAGCCAATGTGAGATAAAAATGGCTGTATTCAGGCCCCATGCCAAAGGTTGGAAAGAGATGGATTCGATTGTTGTTATTGCAGCACCCCGCTAATATGAAAACTGTCAGCCACAGGTGATTTAATAACAAGGCGCTTACGCATACAGTCGCAAAAAAGCCGCCAGATACACACACAGCACACGCACACAAGCACACGCATACATACATATGTATATACTAAGATGCGCAACTTGATGGCGTTAGCTCGCCCGCTGCTTTTGTCTGTTCTTATTGATTTGACAGCTTACAATTTCTATGTGTATGTGTGTGTGTGAGTGTCCAGGCGTCTTGTGCGTGCCTGCCACAATACAAATGCCAAACAAACAAGTTAGCCTGTCTGTGTGCGGGCACATGTATGGGTGTGTGTGTGAGCGCGTTTACCGTTGTCTTTCGTTGAAAAAAAAACCTAGCACATATTTTTCGGGAATGGCAAGTTGAGCAAAGTTTTGCGGCGAACAATGAAAAGTGCGTGGGTAAGGGCGAAGGCAAGGACAAGAGACAGAGAGTGAGAGGGCGAATGAGTGAAGGAGTGGGATAGAGCGAGACAAAAGAATTGCTATTGGCCATGTAAAAAACGACGCCATAATTACTAGCCATAAAAACGCGTGGCGAAAGCAAAAGCAGCTGAATAACAATTAGTGTAGTATCAGAAGGCGGCAACGGCAACGCCAACGCACATACAAACACGCCCACACTCACACACACACGCCCACTCACTCATACTCACACTCACACTGACACCCACACAAACACACGTTGAGTATACGTAATAACTTACAGTTTTGTTGCTTCGCGCTTCATATGAACGTGTGAAGTGAAAAAATTGTATTCTTGTCTTTACTGTTTGGCGATTGTTGTATAGTTATTTACTTTATTAAAGGCACTGTAATTTACAGTTAGTACTATTTTCAGTTTTAGTTGTTGTTGCTAATATCGTTATTGCAGCGGGCGCGTCTTAGTCGTTGTTTTTAGTTTTGTTTGTTTTTTTTTTTTAAGTTTTGTTATTAATTTCTTGTTATATATATCAAATACACTTTTAGCAAATATTTTTTACATTTTTATGTTCATTAAAAATTGTTTTTTTGGTTTTTTATTTTATTTTTTTTTTTTTACAAAATGTTTCTTTTTTGTATGTGGGTGCGTGTGTCTGTGTGTGTGTATGTGTGCGTGCGTGTGTGTTGGTGTATGTGTTTGTGTGTGTGTGTGTGTGTGTGTGTCGGGAAAAAAACTAAAATAAAAGTCAATGTGCGGCGTGCAGAAATCGTTCCTCAATGGCGCACATTACACGAAAGGACTACGGCGGAAGACTGTCCTGTCTAACAGTGAAAATTGTGCTGAAGCCAAGCAAACATGGCCCAAGACAACCAAATCCAGAGAGCGAGCGAGCGAGCGAATGAGAGACATAGAGAGTGAGAGTCAAAGCAGAGTTCGGAGTTAAAAGTCGTGAGTACGACCGAAAGCTTTTGATTCTTGGGCCATGGCAGAGCTTTTTTTAGCCTCTCAAATGTTTAACTTTCGCTTTCATTTGTGATAGCCGCCAGGACATTTGCGGGGTTTGTGATAAGAACTTAAAGTTGAATTTGAGAGAAACCCAATTAAGGGGGAAAAAATAAATTATTAAACTTTAAACTTGAAATTGGAAATTTTCACAAACTGAGAATAATTTAATTGTTTTTTGTTTTCAATTAGAAATGGAAGTATTTGCTGAGGTTGGCTTCATATAAAATCGTTAGTAAATTTCATATTCAAATTTTATTTTTTAATGTTTTTTTATTAAAAAAAAAAGTATGTTGCTTTATAGCAATGTACATCTTTCCTGCTGTTCGTAAGAGCATAATCCATTTAAACGCCTTCAAGCTAGAGGTTTGCAGAGTTTTCGGAACATATTCTCATTGGTATACTCGACACATTGAAAAATACTATACCTTGTATAATAAAAATGATATTCTTTAAGCTGCTGGAAATTGGAAATTTAGAATTTTATAGATGATTTCTCGATGACTGAGCTGATGTTGATTTGCACTATCGATTTACAAAAATACAATGTTATATTTATATAATAATATAAGAAATATTATTATAATATATATCTAATGTATCATATATATCTTGGGCAAGCCGAAAAAAATATATCATCCAATGTCTTAAAGCTAGAGTTTGACAGTTAAATTACTGCAGACAGCCTCTTGAGATTTATTTAAGATTATTTAACTGATTTTGTCTTGTAAACGAATAACGAGAAATATTTGTACTTCATTTTTTTAAACTTCAGTTAAAACAAGCTTAAGTTGATCTCAATTCAAATAAATAAATTCCGTTTAAATACTAACATGTTTTTCTCTTTATTTAAATATTCTTGTATATGATTAAAATGCTTGATGTTTTTTTAATAGTTGCAACTTGTATTGGATATTCTTCCGTTGTATACTTTCTTTTTGTATATATTTATATATGTAACTTATGCGCTTAATTACATTGTAGATGTTTTTTTTTATTTTTATTTTTATTCGGGTTGTTCATGATGCTGTTATTATCGGACAATATTGTAAATTAATAGATCTTACAGAACTAAGCAGCATTTCGTATTTTAAAAATTATATTTGTATACATAAATATATGGTTTTTATTTAATTATTTTTATTGGAATAGAGGTTTTTTTGAACAAATTTTAAGCCTAATCATGGGCGGCAATAAATTAAAGACAGCAATTCGTACAAAATACTTTTCATAAATAGCAAGGGATAGTTAAATAAATTATGAAGGAAGTGAGGAAACTTAAATAAAGAAATCGTAATGCTGTTACATAAATACACAAACGATATTTGAGATATAAGTTGTGGGGGTTAGTGAGAGTTATTGGCGTAGATAAAGTACTTTTAAAACTTATAGTATGAAATGTAGAATGAGTTAATTGTGTTTTTCTCCTTTTTTTTTTTTTTTTTTTTTTTTTTAGTAAGTAGCAGCAGTTTCGTTGATCAGTTCAAGTATTTTTGTTGTGTAGTATCTATATAAATATAGCAGTATTGTTGTTGGCAGCGGTATACTTAATGTTTTATAATTTTCTTTTTTTTTATCATTTCTATATATATGTTTCTTTTTCTTTTGTTACTGGTTTGCTTGTATGTGTGTATTCAATCTTCGATAGTATATTCGGGCATCTTCTCATACTTCTGCTTGGTTGCCTCGTGTGTGGTATCCACTAGCAAAGTCGTATGGGAATAACCCATGCTAACCTGAGGTATTTTAATGCCGTCCATTTTGGGCACCTCCTTGGGCACCGTCGACGACTTCTGGAACTCACCGATGCCTAGTTCACCAAATGTGGGCGATGCGCCCCAGGCAATGAGAGTATCATCGGCCGATATCATAATTGAGGTATTGGCACAGCCAATTGAAGTTATGTTCCAGCCTGCGAACAGAAGAAGAATCAATAGGAATAACTAAACTATATGAAATATGTGAACTTACCTGCCAAATCTTGTACTGGCTTGGGATACATGTTGGCCTCGCCCGTCTTCTTGTTCTGCCCAAACAGGTAGAGCAGACCCAGCTCGTTGATAATCAAACTGAAGGTTGATCCGCAGTAGACGCTGCGTCCGCCACGACCTTGGGTATCAAAGAACTTCATAAGTCGCGGTACCATCTCATCCTTGGGCTCAGCATGACCCAAGCGTCCAAAGCCGCCAAAGCCCCAGCTATAGACACGCTTCTTAGAGTCAATTGCCACCTGTGCATAATAATATACAACATATAATTTATGCAAAATCTCATATAGAATATCATTCCACGTACCGTATGATTGTTGCCGCAGGCAAAGTCGACAATCTGCACACCATCGACTGGTGTCACATGCCCCTCCTTGCTCTTCTCAATATAGAGCACAACTTTTTTCGGCGATGTTTCAAAATGGAATGACAATTTATTTGCATTCACAAAGTACTTGGCATCCGTATTGTGGCCCAATTGGCCGTATTCCGGCAAGCCGAACGTATGCAAATTACCCTTAATATCGAGTATAACTGAGAATTCAGCACCGCAGCCGATGCGTATAATCGGTGGGCCACGATAATTAATTGGAGTCGGTGTAAAGATATTGGGATGTGCATTGCCCACTCCACACTGCCCTGACTTATTCTCTCCGCAAGCATAGACGGTGCCGGTGTCGGTGAGAAAGAGCGTATGATGCCGTCCAGCGGCTGCTTGTACGATATTCAGCTGCTCCAGTGCTGGAATGAGTGTTGGTTTCTCCACCAGCTTCATGTCCTGGCTCAAGCCCAACTGACCGCTGGGATTACGGCCAAAGCCCAACGCCTTGCGATCCATATTGATGAGTATTGTGTGCGCTGCAGCGGGTCCACTGGCTGCATATCGATACTGCAAGTTGTGGGATAGGTTAATAACTGGCATTATTTTTACAACATTGTAATTCGCACTTACCATCTCATCTGTGAAGCGATGAAAGCTATACAGATTGGGACGCACTTTTGTGACATTTTTGCGATCCCGTTTGCCGGTCAGATCCCAGGTCACCATGCCGGCTATCAAGAGCTGACCAGGTGTTTTCTCCAGTGTTGCCAACAAATCCTCTGGCAGCTTACTGGGCGGATCCAGACTATCGTGTGGTATTAGCACTTCCATTTGACCGGCCGCATGTTGTTGCTGTTGAGCGACATCGTCGTCGGAGTCGTCGCTGAACTCATCTTCGTAATCTGATTCCTTCTTCTTTGGACGACGCTTGTTGGGACCGGCCCCGTTACCACCTGCCTTGCGCTTAGCGGACATCTTTCAATTAGCAGTAATGCGTCTCTATCTTTGTCTCTCTGCAGCTGTAAAGAGACCAGCAAACATTGAGAGCCAGAACCAGAATTTGTACGCAGCAGAGCGTAGCGGTTGTTCATAGTGCTGTGTGCGTGACACGATGTGCTCACATAAATACACATATCATTTGCATTTATATTTTATGAGAATATTTAGAATTTTTCTATGCGATTGTAATTATATGTAGAACTGAATTAATTTTTTTTAATTATATCAATTCTCTAGTTCATATTATTTTAACCTTGCTACATTTTTGCACGCGTCGTGCCGGGAATGTTGACAAGCGCTCATCTCTAGTCGCAGCTCTCACGCGCTGCTTGTTCTGTTAGTGTGTGTGTGTGAGTAAGCGTGTACGTGCGTTTGTGTTTGTGTGGTGGTTTTGCAAGCATGGAAAAACAAAATGAACGCCAACAAAGTAAGCCCGCTGCGCTGCTAACGCCGACTGCAAAGTACTTTTGAACTTCTGTTGAAAAGGCACAGAAATTCGCATAAAACAAAATATCTGTTACTTCATCGACTAGTAAATAATACGCCTTTCAATATCCGTTATGCCAAACGAATGATTTAGTTGAACGGCGGCTTAAATCAAATTTGAAATGTTGGCGTCACTTTTACAAAAACACACACCACACAAAGGCAGCATGATAAGGAAACACTTGCCAAAGCTTCATGAACCGTATTACAATACCTTACTCAGATTGAAAGGATTCACATAATTTTAGGCTATATTAACAGTTGATAACTTACAATTCAACCTTCACAACTAATAACTTTTCGTATACCGTTCCCGTTCCGCAAGCAGCAAAAACAACAAAAACCAAAGCGGTCAGACCAAACAGTGTATGCACTGTTGTAAATAGAAAATTAACTAAAAAATATCTATTGAGTAATAAAGTGCGATGTATCGATATATTTCTATCAGCAAAGATAGGAGTATTGCATCCCTTATTATTTTTGTTATTTTTAAGGTAAGAATAAGAGTTCGGCTTTCACGGCCAGGATCTATATAAAATGGACAACGACGAGACTGAAACCACACATTATTATCTGGAATGCGAAGGCGGTGGCGAGGAATGGCATTGGAATGTGAAGAGCACCAAGCTGCTAGTCGAACTCTATGTAGAGCGACTCCACAGATTTCGTGATCCCAAAACTCGTAAACGCGCACTCTGGACTGAGATTGTGGACGATATGGAACGTGCTGGGTACAAGGGCATCAACGAGGACATTTGCGATCGGAAGTGGCGCAACATGAAGAAAACGTATCGAACGTGTCGCGAGACTTTGCGCAAGAACGGACGCAAACGTGTTGTATGGGAATATTATGACACCTTCGACGAAATGTTCCAGAGCGAACAGGCGCCCTCTGCCGCAGCAGCCGAACAGCAACAGTCGTCGCATATAGCATTAGCTGATATGTGCGCAACAATAGACGCTCAAGCCATGAGCACAGATACAGATAATGCCACCGGCACCGATCTCTCCGTCAGCCAGGAGCAGCAGCGACAATTGCTGATCTTGGAGCGCAATCGAATAGCTGCCATACGAGAGCTGAGCAAACGGATCGACGAATCCAATGCGATACAGCGCGAGCGCAACGATCTTCTGAGAGAGTATTTGACACAATTATAGAAGAGGCATTAAATTTAATATAATTTTTATAAACAATTAACAATTGACACTCTGTATTAGTGGATAGGTCTTTCTCGTGTGTGTATGTTTGTATATATATTTAAGGATTATGGAAATCGAACATAAATAGATAATTATAAATGTAAATTTTTCAACATATAAAATAGGCCCGAAATACGCATTCCCGCGCTGTCTACAACTGAATCAATGGCTGGTTTTGGCGTTCCCTGTACAGCAGGATGTCGTGCATGATGATTTTCCGAAACTTTTCGTGACGTTGCGTGAACCGTTCGATGGCCTTGTCTTGGCGACGCTTCTGCTCCGCTCGATCAATGTGATTGTTGTTGGGGTTGCTTTTAGCTAATACTGTCGATCTAGCCGTTGCCACGGGCAGATCATCATAGAAAATGCTCGGAGATGGGCCGCCCACTGCTTGGCGTCGGCGCGAGCGAGGCGTTGACTGTGGACTATTGGTACTGCCATGACCATTGCCGTTATCTGAAACATTCATCAACAGTTTATAGCCGCGATTGGGAAATATGCAGCAGATCTTTGCAATGAGCTCACAGAGCGGCATGGCACATCCAGCGTACAAAAGCAACTGAGATAAGGCTGAGTGCAGAGAGAATTGCATGCACGCTTTTGTCTTTTGCCTGCACTGCAAAACGTTGCCCTATGCGCATTTTATACCATTGCGCAGGGTATGACAATTTCAAGCGCAATTATGTGACACATTTAACAAAAGGCCTACACAGTATTTTTTTGTATTTTTACAATTGAGCTGAACGAATATGAGATCTAACAAATATATAAATGTGTAATACTAATACATACATACATATTCTTTCTATTCCCTATAAATAGCAGCAATATATATAACCTTGTCGTTGTACAGCTCGACAGCTTTCAGAAAATCTTTCAATTCACTCAGCAATTACAATTTTTCAGGGTATAAACAATGTATTTTGCATCAAGTCAGTTTGTTAATCTATCACCGAATGTTATCTAGGGTATTTGCACTGTCGACTACCTAACTTGCTTTGCCTGATTGTCGCTTTCGTTCGTCTGCCGTGTAACGGTAACTCTTAAGGTTAGAATATTTATGAAACAGCTGCGAAGTGAAGCAGTTGATGACGTCATCGGTGACTTACCTAGACTGTGTAGCTCCTGTTGCACTGCCTTTGTTTTGCCCGCAGCATAATAGTCGGAAATGTAGGGCATCGGTGATATGACTACACCGCCTCGCACACCGCACGCTTCGACAGGTGGCGGCGGCGGTAGGCGATTGAAGGGGTTTGGACGTCTGGGTGGTGGCACAGGTTTGGCCTGGCCATCGGTTATAGTTTGAGGTGCATCACTACGTTCACTACGCATCTCTGCAACAGAATATAATTAGTAGAACACATATTGAGAGAGTTGAGCCATATTTGTGGTCGCCTACTGTTGCGAGAGTACTCGATCTCTTGCAGCTGACGCTGCAGCTCAGCAACGATGATCCGCTTATATTCGTAGCCGGCGCATGTCAAAGCCTTCATCCATGCCTCCATGCACTCCTGTGTATCGGCAGCCAGTATATAAGTGCGATTGCCATTGAATGCGATCTCAAAGCAATAATTATCGGCATCCGATTCTTGTGATAGTTCTATGGTGCAGCCTTCCACTATGACCAGACCCAGTGGCTCCTTGTCCAGTCGCGACTCGAAATAAAATAGTAAATTGCCTTTGAGCACAAAATAGCGTCGTTGAAATGCTTTATTGCCTTCGCCACGTTTGTTCAGAAAACCTGTGCGAGTGATTAATAAGCCAACAAAAATGTTTGGCATTCATTATTTTTTTATTTACTTAGATTATTCAATTCATTTACCCTCCATGTCGAACGGTGGCGTTCGGGCAAAAACACAAAGGTTCTTTTCGTTGATTTTCATATCGGCTCATTAATTAACAATGTTTGTTTGGTAAAAACATTAAAATATGGGCCTTCTTTGCTTTAATTTGGCAATATTCAATATCTCATTCACATATCTATGTCAATAAATGCGTCGTACATCAATTCATAACCGAATTCCAAACAGCTGTTTTTGTCATCAAGCAATGCTACCACGCCTAATTTAGATAAATAATTTTGAGCTTCTACAGCTCGTTTTTAAATGTCGCAAGTCCCGATTAAATAATTTAAACTTTCTGAGATAGTTCTTATGGGTATTATTATAAAATATCTAATGTGGATAAATTCAAATGCAACCGATCGTTAATGCATCATTTAATTTAAATAAATATTTAATAAGGCCAAATTAATTTCCCAGCGACTCTAATCTTGTCAGTCATCGGCAATTTGCACATCTCTAGCTGACGCTAAGTCAATCTAACATAAGAAAAATTGTGATAAAATGTCATATTTATTAACGGAAATTGCCCTTGAAATGCTGGGCTATAAGTTTTACGATACAAATGGCGTATTTCATTTGATCAACTTTCAACAATCTTCTTCATCTCCTCAATCTGAGGGGCAGTCACATCCAGATGAACCCTCACTCACGGAGTTTATTGATCAGCCCTCAGATACCGATTCAGAGAAGAATATTGGACAAAATGGGCACGAACATGCACAGCCATCAACTGTTCCCTCAACCATTAAACTGCGAGGTACTCCTGTTCGAGCATTGGCTAAAATGATGGAATATCAGAACGACAAAATGCTGAATGGAAGCGAACAGCAGAAGCAAAAAACACAGCTGCCGACGCAGCATCAACAACAACAACCTCCAAAGCGATTGTCCACTTCATCAGTTGAGACTGAACCAACAGTTGTTGGTGTAACAACGAAAACAACAAATCAAACCCGTCGAACCCCCAGCAAAGCTTTAGCCAACATCATGAACTATGAAAAGTTTAAAATACGGAATCAAATAATATCGCGCATGGAAAGAACATTGAAGGAAACGCGAATGCCCAGTCAGGAGGAGTTGCAAGAATGTGTCAAAGCTGAGTTGAAAAAATTAGTACGAGACGCCAATGATATGCACGAGTTCCGTCAGTTCTTGGAGGAACGTCTAAGACGCATGGATTCACGTCCATATGAGGCCTACATTCGAACGTTTCGTGCAGATTAATTTTGGCATAAAGACGTTTAAGTTGTGTGTGTAAAAATATTATTATTAAAGAAGTACTTCTAAAATTTATATTCTAGTTAATTTTGATTCATTTAATATACATATACATATGTATATTTAAACAACCAGGGAAAAGCATTAACCGTTTTCAGTGTTGTCCTACTTATGTTGCCGATACTTAACGATGTTTTTGAAAAGTGAAAAGTGACCACATAAATATTTATTTGTTATCGAGCACCGATTAAACTGGCAGAGACATCGATAGCGGAGCAGTCACACTACTCGCAGAACACCTGAGTAAAGGTCGGTCCTTTGTATTTGTCACCCAACAAATTTCTGAAATTTTTTTCTCAAAATTTATTTTGTAAAACGAACTTAAACACAACATTTTTTACATTTTATTCCTGCCTTGTTGCCTCGGCGATAAACAGGCAGCCCCCAGTGTCGCGCCCCGATTGCGAAACAACAGCAAGATATACGTATAAAAAGAGAGAGATAGAGCGAAGAAACGCCAGCGACGCTTGCATAATGAAAATCTGGACGTCGGAGCATGTCTTTAACCATCCATGGGAGACGGTCACACAGGCCGCCTGGCGGAAATATCCAAACCCCATGACACCGTCTATAATTGGCACCGATGTCGTCGAGCGTAGAGTGGTGAATGGAGTGCTGCACACACATCGACTCGTTCAATCCAAATGGTATTTCCCCAAGTGGACGCACGCGCTGATTGGCACTGCGAAGACTTGTTTTGCCAGCGAACGATCCACTGTGGATCCGCAACGCAAACAGATGGTCTTAAAGACAAATAATTTAACATTTTGCCGCAACATCAGTGTTGACGAGGTTCTCTACTATGAGCCACATCCGGGCGATGCAACTAAAACGCTGCTCAAACAGGAGGCAACAGTGACTGTCTATGGCGTGCCTCTCTCACACTATATGGAAGATTTGCTAACCTCCACGATTAGCTCGAATGCGGGCAAAGGTCGCCAGGGACTCGAATGGGTCATTGGCCTGATCAATACGGAGGTGAAGAGCATTGCTGATTCGGCTGCGCGGGGCACAGACGAATTGATACACAGTACGCGGCGTTCCATTGACGAAGTCACGGAGAGCGCGCGAAAGAGCATGGATGAGATTGGTGCACAGGCCGCCAAAGCGGCGAAAGCTATGCACATAACATAGATGCTATTGATAATGAACATAGATAACGACTATCTATCTATCGAGCACCATATTTGTAAGTGAGTGCCGCTAATTTGGACGTAGTGAATAGGAAATTACCGTTGTAGGCGCATCGTCGGGTACGCTGCTTTGTCGTAGTACAACAAAAAACAACAACAACAAGCATAAAATAATCGAACGAACCTTAAACACATACAACCAAAAGAAAGCCAAAAACAATAATTCAATTCAACATTATCTCTCTTTGCAATATCGCAATCGAACTATTTTATTCGTCGGCTTTGATATATATATTTTTTAAAATCAAATTTAACAAAAGAAAATCACCAAAAAAATCGAACAGCTTTCCTGCGCCTTGCTTTGATTGGTAATTGCGAGGGTCGGCAATGTAATCCACACAACGACAACAACAACAGCAATAAAAATAACAACAATATCAACAGATGAAGCAGCTGCAGCAACAACAGAGGGAGCAGCAGCATAGTAGCAAAAGTTATTTATTCATAAATAAAAACTAATATATAGTTTGTAATATATGCAACAAATTGAAAAAAAAGAAAAATTAAAAAAAAAATAACAAAAATCGAGCCAGAATAATAAATAAAAAAAACGCTCTAAGAACAAAATTGAAGAAATACTTTTTATTATTTATATTGGCTGTGCATATGTTCATGTACATTTTGCATGCATATATTGCGTATTTGGCGGCCAACACTATCAACGTTGATGACCGCTAAATTGATTGAAATACTTGTGCAAATACATATATGTATGTATGTACATACATACAATACATATGTATTTACATTTAAAATTAAACCAAGATAAGTTCCGATTACAGTTGTGTTGGTGCACACGTTTTGATAGCGTCTTTCTTTCCGTAAGTTTGGAGTGCTCAGTCTGAAGCTCTTAGTGACGTTTATTTTCATGTGGTTGCTGTTGCTATACACGGCGAATTGACGGCGTCACAACAATGAAAAGTATAAAAGCTTTTTTGAATTTTGCACAGTACTGGGCGCGTGACATTGTCTGCTCCATTCGCACACATAAGCACATGAATTTTGTTAAATAATTTCTTTAAATAAAAATATGTTTACATAATTGTATCGAATGCAAAGCGTTCATATATGATCTTGAAATCTTATAGAAACACTTAAATATGGTATTTTATTACTTTTATATTATTATCAAATATCTGCATCAAATATCTTCAAAGTAATCAAATAAAATAATACATATATAAAATTATATCGTCACATGTTATAACACTTCAGAAATACCTAAAATTAATAGGTTATACCGTTATTTTCAATGTTAATAGCAAATAAATAAATAATTTATGAATAATATGTTTAGCATTACTGATCTTATCAACACTCTTTGCAACGCATTCTAGAATACAGGGTAGGCAAAAAGCTTTCAACAGCTGTTTTGAACTTGTCCTACCCAGTTGTGAATTTGCTGCAAATAAAACGTGCGCATAATACTTGTTTTCGCGTTCTCTCTCTCTCTCTCTCTATGTCGATCTTTCTTCCTTCTACTTTTAGTTGTTCTTTGCTTGCCACGCACGTGCACGTGCGTGCCGCCTATTGTACACCAATTTGGGTTAGTTAATTTGTAATCAAAAGTTAATTTAAATTATTATTAGTAACAAGTTGTTGTGCTTCTGTTGGCAAAAAAATAAATATGTTTACGCTTGTGCTGTTTATCAGCCGCAACAAAAACAAAATTGTGTGACGCCAGTGCGAATGACTGCAATTGCAACTGGGCGGGCGTCTGCTCTGTGTAACATGAGACGCTGATCTGTGGTGGGCTGATTGATAACCCCCTGCCAGGGGTGTTTCAGTTGCCAACGGCTTGGAAAGCTGGCACTAGGCTTCAGTTCAAGTGCCGCCAGCGATCAGTCTGGCAGAGAAGCGTCTAAGGAACACACGTACAAAACGGACTTACATAAATAAAAAAAAAAAACAAAAGTAAGAAGTTTTCAGTTGCAGTCTGTCCGAGCGAAAGTGTGTGAAATAGGAAAATTTTGTTTATACATATGTGTACATGTGTATGTATATTTTTGCTAGTGTAGGTCGAGAATTGCAAAATAAGCGAGCTTAAGGTTGTTTTGGCGCACTCTGTGCACAAACATCAAGCTCTCAAACACATACATACATATATGTATATGTATGTATGTATATGTATTTGCTCTCAGCATAATTTAAACTCTTTTAAATATGAATAGAATGAGGCAGAGCTAAGTGCAAGGCGAGAAAGTATACATACATACATATGTATGTGTATGTGTTTATAACTGCTTTGCCTAACATAGAGAATAAAGGTTCACTCTATTGTGTATAGTGTGAGGGGGCGAAGAGTTTAACTATTGCTAACTGTTTGATCCCGTTGGGTATGCTAGCAGAGTGTGCAATAGCTTAGACAAGTGCTGTGCATTTGTGTAAGTGAGACAGTTGTGGTTTACTCTCTGTGATTGCAATAGCAATGTGAAGTGTAAGTGTATTAGTGCATCTGCCAGCTTCGCGTAGGCTAACCTGTTGAGCAAGGATTTAGTTTGTGTGCAATTGTGTCGCTCGTATGAGTGCGCTGAAATATTAGCAGAAGAGGAGCGTGGAAAGAGAGGGGAATAATTAAGAGTGCAAGAGTCTTAAAAATAATTACGTTCCCTGCAGCTGTTTATATAAATATATTGAGATTTTGAGATGCAGATAATGCAAATATGCAAATGAATGCATTTGTTTTGGAATTTCGTATAATATTTATAAATACATTTAAACTGATAATATTTTGAAATATTTATTTTTACAGCTAATTGACAATGGGCATTTTGAGATTATATGATGCAGAAGCATTTTATGCTGCCGATGAGCAGCGCGTGTTGCAGCGCCTGCAGAGCTTTGATAAGGACTTGGTGTCGGTGCGAATGGAGCGTTGCTATCACTTGGAGTATGACAAGGAACTGTGTGCCTTTTTGCATCCTTTGGTGTTGGAGGAGCTGTTGATATGGCTGGTTAGGCAGCCGCTGCAAACAATCTGCAGCCTTAACGACCAGCCAAAACTTGAGCTGAAGAACAGCAAATTGGAAATGCTGGTGGAGATTGGGCCACGCTTTAATTTCTCCACACCCTACTCTACCAACTGTGTGAATATATTCCACAATCTCGGCTATAAAGAGGTGCGTCGCATGGAAAGCTCAATACGTTATCTGTTGACCTTTAGCAAAGTAGCAACTAGAGAGGTGGCTGACTATGTGACTCTCCTTGGCGATCGCATGACCCATTGCCAATACACGGAAGCGAATACGCCGCGCGAGAGCTTCGACGAACAGCTGCCGGCACAGCAGGCGCCCTGGCATTATGTCCCAATAATGGCCGAAGGACGCGCTGCATTGGAGCGCATCAATCGAGAGTTGGGTTTGGCCTTTAGTGATTATGACTTGGACTACTATTACGACCTCTTCACCAAGACTCTGAAGCGAGATCCCACCACAGTGGAGCTCTTCGATTGTGCCCAGAGTAATAGCGAGCATTCTAGGCATTGGTTCTTTCGCGGACGCATGGTGTATGACGGCCAGGAGCTGCCCAGCAGTCTGATCAAACTCATCATGGATACGCAGAAGAATACGAATCCGAACAATACCATTAAATTTAGTGACAATAGCAGTGCCATAGTGGGATTCGAACATGATGCACTGCGGCCGCAAGAGGTTAGCGGACCTGGAATTGTGGATTTGCAACGTTGTGAGTCGGATCTGATATTCACCGCCGAGACACACAACATGCCCACAGCTGTGGCACCGTTCAGTGGTGCAACCACCGGGACCGGTGGACGTCTGCGTGATGTCCAGGGTGTGGGTCGCGGGGGCTTGCCCATAGCTGGCACCGCCGGCTACTGTGTGGGAGCTCTGCACATTCCCGGCTACAGTCAGCCCTATGAGCCGGTTGGTTTGAAGTATCCAGGATCCTTTGCAGCGCCTCTGCAGGTGCTAATTGAGGCGAGTGATGGCGCTTCAGACTATGGCAACAAGTTTGGCGAGCCACTGATCAATGGCTTTACAATCTCCTATGGATTGTATAATGCAGCGAATCCCAGTGTACGGGAGGAGTATGTGAAGCCCATCATGTTCAGTGGGGGATTGGGCACGATGCCCGCCTCCATGCGCCATAAAAAGACGCCCGAACGTGGCCAGCTACTGGCTAAGATTGGTGGACCGGTTTATCGCATTGGTGTGGGCGGCGGCGCTGCCAGTTCCGTGGAGGTGCAAGGCTCGGGAGATGCCGAATTGGATTTCAATGCTGTACAACGTGGCGATCCGGAAATGGAGAATAAACTGAATCGTGTGGTGCGCGCCTGCATTGAGCTTGGCGCAAAGAATCCCATCTTAGCTATCCATGATCAAGGCGCTGGCGGTAATGGAAATGTGCTGAAGGAGTTGGTGGAACCAGGGTTTGCTGGCGCCGTGATCTTCTCAAAGGAATTCAAACTCGGCGATCCTACCATAACAGCTCTCGAACTGTGGGGCGCTGAATATCAAGAGAATAATGCCATACTCTGCAGTCCAAAAGATCGTGAGTTGCTGGAGAAGATCTGTGCACGCGAACGTTGTCCCATCAGCTTTGTCGGCGTTGTCACTGGCGATGGCCGCGTCACATTGGTGGAGCAAGCGGCGCCAAAAGATATGCAGGAGGCGCTATTGCCCGAGGTACGCGAGAGCTATGGCAAATCACCCTTTGATCTGGAATTGTCCCATGTATTGGGTGACATGCCCAAACGCACCTATGAGCTAGATGCCATACCCAATCCCAGCAAGCAATTGGAGTTGCCAGAGAAACTGGACTTAGCAGATGCCTTGGAGCGGGTGTTGAGCATCGTGGCGGTGGGCAGCAAACGCTTCCTCACCAACAAGGTGGATCGCTGTGTGAGCGGGCTCATTGTCCAGCAGCAATGTGTGGGTCCATTGCAGGCGCCACTCTCGGACTATGCGCTGACGACTGTTTCACATTTCAGTCACTCGGGCATAGCCACCTCCATAGGCACACAGCCCATTATGGGTAAGTGCTTAAGAGTATATGTTGGTCGATCTTTATTTCATTTGAAATATTCCTCTTGCAGGCCTTCTCAGTCCTGTTAATATGGCCAATATGTGCGTGGCCGAGGCGCTCAGCAATTTGGTCTTTGTGAAGATTAGCGACATGGCGGATATAAAGTGCTCAGGAAATTGGATGTGGGCAGCCAAATTGCCCGGCGAAGGATACAAAATGTACCAAGCTTGCTTGTCGCTCAGCACTTTGCTGCAGAAACTGCGCATTGGCATCGATGGCGGCAAGGATTCCCTCTCAATGGCTGCCAAAGTCGAAGGCGATGTGATCAAATCACCTGGCACACTAGTGCTCTCCACCTATGCCCCCTGTCCGGATGTGAATGTGCGCATTACACCCGATCTCAAGGGTCCGGCAAGGGGCAAATCGAGCGCTTTGCTCTGGATCAACATAGAGCAGAGTGCTCGACTGGGTGGTTCGGCATTAGCTCAAGCTTACGCTCAGCAGGGCAAAACGACGCCCAATATGGAGCGTACGGAGGTGTTGAGCAAAGCGTTCCAGACCACGCAAACCCTGCTGGGCGAAGGTGCCCTACTTGCCGGTCACGATGTTAGCGATGGCGGCCTAATTGTGTGCTTGCTGGAGATGGCCATTGGCGGTCTGAGTGGTCTGGCATTGGACCTTAAGGAGGCCATCGCTGGTGTCTCCAAATATGATGCAGTAAGTGACACAATTGGCGTGGATAAGTGTCTACTGTTCAGTGAGGAATGTGGCTGGGTTCTGGAGGTGGATGAAACCCAATTGAAGGATGTACGTTCACGCTTCCAGGCTGCAGGTGTCCCCAATTACTATTTGGGTCAAGCAATTGGCTTTGGTTTGGATGTGGCTCAGGTGCTCGTCAAGAATGGGCAGAATACACTGCTGGCCAAGCCACTGCGTCAGCTATACAAACAATGGGAACGCACCAGCTATGAGCTGGAGAAACTGCAGGCAAATGTGGAGTGTGCAGAATCGGAATACGAAAGCCTCAATTATCGCCAGGCGCCACAATATAAAGCACCTGCTCAACTGCAAGCGGAGCTCGTCTTGAAGCGATCCGCTCAGCCCGTACGCGTGGCTGTGCTCCGTGAGGAGGGCGTCAACAGCGAAAGGGAGATGATGGCCAGTCTGTTGCGTGCCAATTTCGAGGTGCATGATGTTACCATGTCGGATCTGCTGGCAGGTGAGGCGCTTTTGTAATCCCATTGCATATACAATTATCTAATTCCAAATTTCTCGCTCCAACAGGCAGGACGACTCTATCGAAATATCGCGGCCTCGTCTTTCCTGGCGGCTTTAGCTATGCGGATACCTTGGGCTCTGCCAAGGGCTGGGCAGCCAATGTATTGTACAATGCCCGTCTGCAGCCACAATTTGAGGAATTCAAGAAACGCGAGGATGTCTTCTCGCTGGGCATCTGCAATGGCTGTCAATTGATGACATTGATTGGCTTTGTGGGCAACATCAAAGTGGGGGATGAATCGCCAGTTCTACCTCAGCTGGCGCTGCTGCATAATCGTTCGCAGCGTTTTGAGTGCCGTTGGTCGACGGTTCGCATACCGCCGAATCGTTCGATAATGCTGAGCAATATGCAGGATTCGGTGCTGGGCTGCTGGGTGGCCCATGGCGAGGGACGGTTTGCATTCCAGAATGAACAACTGCTCGAGCAGCTGCAGAGTGAACAGCTGGTAACGCTGCAATATGTAGATGATGTGGGCGTGCCCACCGAACTGTATCCCATGAATCCCAATGGTAGTCCGAAAGGCATCGCTGGCCTCTGTTCACCCGATGGCCGTCATTTAGCACTGATGCCGCATCCGGAGCGTTGCAGCGCCATGTATCAATGGCCATATGTGCCGCCTGGCTTCGAAGTGCCTGTCACCCAAGTCGAAAGTCCTTGGCAGCTTATGTTTAACAATGCCTACAAATGGTGCACTGCAGAGCAGAAGTAATAAAGCATTAGACAGAATGTTTGATAAACGCCATGAAAGCTTTCAAATCAACTCAAATATTAATTGAAATTTTCCCAAGTATACAAAAGTGTTTAGACAGCAGAAATACTGTGCAGTCTTAAGCAGACATTCCTCTTTTCATACTTATATGTATTCCAAATACTTCCATAAATTTCTCATTCATTTTGAGACTCTCTGAAGCATTTCATTTCAAACTTCATTCATGCAATCTATGTTTATGCATTTACATTATGATTCCTCATTCTTTTATACTCTTACTTTCTTGATTTTGATATATTCAATAAATAAATTGAAAAACTTATTTCATGCAGTTTATACCTTATTCAACATAAATTTACATTCAATGAAATATCAATAATTTCACGCTTTAAATTGTTTAATTTTCTACTTATTTGTTATACAAATTAAATCTTAAACTCAATGCCTTTGTTTGACTAGTAAAATATATATAAATATACAAACGTCATATGCTAATTAAAAAGAGAACAGTATATAGTCAACAACTTCAGAGCTTAACTAATTTTAAATTTAAGTGTTAATTGGGTTAAGTGTGTAAACAAATTATTTAACTAATTCTTCTAATTCTAATGCGAAATTTGCAGTAGACATTTCAAATAATTTGCCTTGGCGCCTGGCGCATTCATGTACTTGGAGTTCCAGTCATGTTCGTTAATGTGTAGTACCTTGTAGCCCATCATTTCCAGATGTTTGATCTTTAAAGATTCTGGGCCACGCAACGCGGTCAAATCATTCTCACAGAAGGAGTCCAGTTTGAGCAGCAGTATGGCCACTCTGGGAAAGAATATTATTTAGATATAGCTATTATATGTAATCATTAAAAAGAGACTGTGTTCTTACTTAGTTATACGATCCAACATCGTGGCCTCAACGGCTGGTGCTCGCATGGGTCGTTTGTCCTTATCGAAGTGTATTACAAAGTCTATTTGATAGCCATAGGGCGTTGTGTGATTGCAGCGAAAATAATTTTCGTCCTTGAGCAGATTGTGCAGCAGCTGCTTTACATCCTCATAAAAAGCGCCCGGCACAAATTGTTCTAAAATAAATTTAATATACTTTAGAAAAAAGAAAATAAACTAACAATTTATAGGAACTTACTTTTGTTGAGCTGCGCTTCCACATAGTTCTGCTGGAACCAGGGCACATTTGCTTCGGGCAAATCCAGACAAACGGTGCGATTAAGCTGCATCACACGATTCAGCACCATGCCAGGATATGTGGCCTTTGAGTAACAGTTCTGGATCTCATCCTCAATGCGCTGAATAAACTTCACACAGAACACTTGATTGATTAGCTGCTCGGGAATTGCTTTGTAGAAACAGAGCGCAAGACAGGCTTGCACCAAGGATAAGCCACTCATGTGATCAAAGTCGCTGCGAATGGGAGAAGATAGAGTTGATTTAATAGCAGAAATAAGAATTAATCTGAAGACATCTGAACGAGCATTTAAAAATTAATAATACCCAAGACAGAAGATGGAGTCATAGTAGATCTACTTGATATTCTTCTTGATGAAAGAAACAAATTATCAAGGATGTCCATCATCTTCCTGTTAGGTCTGTTAAAAATCACAAACAATGAGGCAAACATCATTATGCTTGCTCTTAGCATACATCAACATTTACAGGGTATATAAGCAAGGGTATATCTGCCACAACTAAACACACCGTATTAAGACCAAAGCCGCATACTCCAATGCCTCCAGCGAAGCAGGCGTATAGCCCAGATTGTAGGCACAGGTGAGCACCTTCTCGACGGTGTCGCCCGTTATGTGCTCGTGCTGCTGTGCCACATAGTTGAACATGGACTCCAATAGCTCGGGCACAAAGTAGTGTGAAATATTGAAATTGTATGCCATTTCGCGCACGACACGTGAATTGAGATCGTTGCACTGCAGAGTTTTGTAGTGAGCCAGCGCTTGATTGTACACCTGTGTGTTCTTCAGAGCTGTCGAATGGGAATGCAGGGAATTAGTATGAGTATAAGTTGGATTGGCATAATTTTGATTGACTTACTTCTGCGATGGCTAAGCGTGCGCACGAGAATGCTCAGATCGCTGGCATTGAGGGGCTGCTCTTCGCTGTTGCTCAAGTGTCGCTCGGCACAGGAGATCAGGATGCTGTCCATGGTGGCCAGCTGCATGGCCAGCACGTGTGGCACATGTTGACGGAAGCGCAGTTCACTAGCGATCTGCATGCCACGACTGAGCATGAAACAATCCTGGATATTGAACTGAGGTGTCATGGCCAACATCTTGCTTAGCAGAATATTGGGAACTTTCTTCCAGTCAAACGGCGTTTGGCCATAGCCCACGAGGAATGCAGCCAAACGAGCAAATTTTGCAGGCAATCTGCCAGCCACATCCTGCTCGATAGCATCGATGCACAGGCGACTCAGCTTACGTTCCACTTCCTGATGGCGATAGGTGCCACCCAGATTATTGTTGAAGTTCATGTAGCGCTGGCAATGGCGCAGGAAAGTCAGTTGTGAGCGCTCTTTGGCAGAGGATGGCAACTCGGCGGCCACCGCTGACCAATAGGCATCACAGTAGCGCACATCCGCAATCTTTAAAGCGCGCAGCACACTGAAGAAATGGCCACTGGCATTGGGCAGCTGCCAGGCGGGCTTGGAGTGCAGCAGTTGATGGAATTGCTGAATGTAGGCATCGCGTTGCTGCAGTGAAGAAAATGGCACGGCGCAAAATAATGCATCGGCTGTTGGCTCCTGTTGCAGTAGAGCAGCTGTTGCCTGTTTGAGTGGCGCCACAAGTACCGCCGGCTCCTGATGATGCAGGAAGGTGCGACAGACGATCTTCAGGTCATTTGACTCGAGGCTGGGTACACAACTGTGTAGCGTGAGCATCAATTGTCGTATTATGACTGTGTTCAAATGAGACCAGCTGGGTAGATTGAACATGTGTAACAGTTTGAGTAACGTCTTGGGCGTGGCACTGCTCAGCGTCCCAGACTGCAGCAGCTCTACAACGCGTTGCTTGAATCGTGTTAATAATTCAGCATCGATTAGTGAATGCAGCTGGAAGAGGCAAGTGGACAGCAGACGTGCATCTTGTTCGCTTTGACAGTTAGTCACATGTTCCTCTAGGTGTGGCATGAAATTGCGACAGACCAGCGGCGTAAAGAAATCTCGTTCCAAATTGATGGCCACCAGCAATCGAGACAGAGCGGGCAAACCTATCAGCTCCTTGTCCACAGCCAACTCGATTATTTCCAGGGCACGCATGAGTATGCGCTCTACCGTCTGCTCACTATTGGGCACGTGCATTTTACGTAGATACAAATAGCAACAGCTTAGCTGATCTATACTCATGGAGGCTACATGGAATGTCAAGCAGGGAAGTAGTTGTTGCAGCTGAAGAGTTAACTCAGATTTCTCGCTGACGGATAGCGGCTGATAGTGGGCCCAGAGTACAGAGATGCACTGTACGCGATGTATGAGTTCCAACTGACTTTGGGCGAACATATCTAATAGCTCCTGTGGGCTGCGTGCGGCAATCAAACGTAAATTGAGTTCGTCCTCGGAGGGAGATATTTCACAGCCATCCAGCTCATCCGACATCTGTTGCTCGTGATCACTACTGAACGTTGCACGTTGCATGCTATAGGTGTGCGTTGCAGCAAGTGGTAGAAATTGCTGCATCTGTTTTGACATTGTCCTCAGCAGTGTAACTTCTTTGATAGGCGGCTTTGCGCCCATGTTTACCTGACGTCGTAACAGTTGGAGTTGTCGCATTTGCTGCATATATTGTAGGCATTTGCATGGTGAACGCGGCACGCAGTTTAAATACATTTGAAAATTTGTAATTTTTATACAGAAAAAATGTGTGTTAAATAATAAACAAATTGCGACTTGCAAAATGTGAGCGCGACGACCAACAGCCGTGTTAGCGCTGCCAACTTGTGGTGATGATGCTACAGCCCTGGTAATGCAACGGTAGTTTTTAAATGTGTGTGCCAAAATGAGTAAAATGAGAACATATAAACGAACGCAGCTATGAAAGTTCAGCGGAACAAAAATAACTGCTGGAACGAAAGGCAAAAACTCTTAGGAAAAAGTCTAGAGAAACACTCTGGTTTCAGCTTAAGCTGAAATGAAACATGCAATAGTAACTCAGTTGTAAAAATTCGGTGAAACAATAAAAATTATGGACTGAAGAGAGCAAAATTTAAATGAGCTCTTGGTGTTCAATTGAGCAAGAGCAACACAGCACAAGCTCAGCTGAACAAGTGCATGGAAAAAATTCAAAAACTTGAAATAAAAGAACTAGTCAAAGAGAACATATGTACTAAGCTCGCAAGTGCTTATGTTCACTCCTCGAACAGCTGATATAAAATATTTTTGTCGTTTATTTGAAAACAAATAATAATTTGGTTGCTATAATTACTACTAATTTGTAATAAATGGTGCAAAATAACGTGACTGTGCTGCAATCAGGCTATGCATATGAGGATGCAAATGATCCAAATGCGATGCGTGCCAATTGCAGCTGCACGCTCATTCGCTGCCGTGATGGAACTAATATCATCGTGGACACCATGACCGCATGGGATGGCGAGCATTTGAAATCTCTGCTGGCCGAGCAGGGATTGAAGCCAGATGATATTGATGTGGTTGTATGCACACACGGACACTCAGATCATATTGGCTGCAATTATCTATTTCAACAAGCGCGCTTACACATTGTTGGCTCCACAGCATCGAAGCATGACCTTTACACTGAGTATACCGGAGCTTTGGATACCCACAGAGAGGTGATATTGGAGAAGACGCCAGGACACACGTTAAGCTGTGTATCGGTTATCGTCCACAATAGTCAATTGGACGGCAGCACTGTAGGCATATGCGGAGATCTCTTCGAGCGATGTCAGGATATAGACGATGCCCATATATGGAAAGCTGCTGGCAGTGAGGATGAAAAACAACAGGCGGAGCAACGATATCGCATGGCGCAATTATGCCAACACATTGTGCCCGGACATGGAGCCATATTCCAATTGGACGATGAAATGCGAATGAAATTGAAAAATATTTGATGTATTTGGATGGAGTTCATTGGGCTTTGAGTTTATTTGATTACTGTTTGAAGAGCAAGCTGTGATATTAACATTATATAATGCCTTTTTTTTTCGTTTTTATAGGCGCTTGTATGTTTAATTCAAATTTCGTCTTGCACTCGTTTCGTTACAAGTTTTTTTGGTCTCAAATTTTTTTTACCGTTTAAGCGAAGCTATGTTTCATAAATCAATAAAGACATTGCCTATTTAAATGCGATACTGTTAGCAAATTCAAGGTTTGGCTACTGCTTCAAAATTTCTCGTTTAGTTGCAGCAACAACTTAATCGACTTTAGCTGCTGCATTAAAAAATTACTACCGAAATCAAATCTATATATATATTTATATATATTGATATATAAATATATATATAAAAAACTAAATATAAAAATATAAATATATATATATAGCACTAGACGCCAACCAGCTCGAGACTGCAATTAAGATCATCTATCGAAGCAAGCCCAATCAATAATTGAATCTTTCGATATCGGTAAACAGGTTCATTTTCTTTTCAACTTTGGCTTACCTCAAAATTCAGTAATTAAAGAAAAAAACTAAATCAAGTCGAAACAGAAAAAAAACAACGTATTAATTACACTGATATAAGCTAAATTTGCATAGATATACATACATATATATATAATATATAATTATATATATATGTATATATATATATAGATATATATCCTTATATATGTATATATATATATATAGATATAATTATGTATATATAGAGAAAAAAACTTAAATATGAGCCAGGCCTCGTCGAGTGCTTTTAATACACAACGTAATCGGTATTATAATCCCGTCTCCCGGATACAATCGTTGATACAAAATCTGGATGCTGAATTGATAACATTATGCAAGCAATGTTCGGTGCCAAAGAATTTATCGAATAGCAATAGCCAATACGATAATATCTTAGCGCATCAATCAGGCAACCACCATAAGCATGCGAGTCTCAATAATATCTTGGCACAGGCACGCTCGGCCCAGAACACGAACTCATCGGCTGGGCTAGCGACGGATGCACATAAACGTCAATTGCGGAATACCTATCGAACTCGTGTTATCGATGCCTATCGAAATCGGCGCATATTTACCGTTTACGGCAATTATCACACAGTTAGGCGAGCGCTAGTTAGACGGGGTTGGCTTGAGAAACTACCGGCTGGTCGGCATGCCAAGCTGCAGAACATGTCAGAGGATTCGCTATTGGAGCATGCGAGACGTGGAAACGACTACGAAGCAGTTGTCATATCGAAAATGATCAATAATTTTCCATCGTTTTTCATCTGGCAGAGCAAGGCCCAACGCGATCTGTTTCCGGAGGTGAAACCGTTCCGGAATCGAGTCAGACGTAGCCAATTTTTAGACTTCTCCACGAAAGTGGGTCTGGTCGGCTGTGCGGAGCAGGAGCGTTGGTTTCGCGAAGATGGTGTCTGTGGCATGAGCTATCCGCGTTTTTATCGCCTCGGCGCCAACAGTATGGAGGAGCGTGCTGCATTCATCGAAGATTATCATCAGACTCAGGCCCGCTGTCTGCTACGCTATATAAAGGAGCACCGTCCAGTCGATTTGATCGATCCTGAGAATGGCATTGTGATGAGCATTACAATAGACTTTGCATTGAACAAAGTGAAGACAATGATCAGGCAGAAGGAGCACTACTCATTGGACGATGCGCGCATCAAACTGCCATCGCCCACCGAAATGATCGAGAATCAATCGTTTATGGTGCAGTCCTCCAAGGTGCTCCACTCTGGTGCCAAATTCAAAATCAATGAGAAGGTCATGGCGGAATATGCGCGTCTGGCTGCCCAATATCTGGAACAAATTGAATCGCTTCGACTCGACTATCGTTGGGATGGTTGCCGTAACTTATGGATTTTGAAACCTGGCTATCAATCGCGCGGTATTGGAATTGTCATTCGTAACTCCCTGGACGATATTATACAATGGACATCGAACAATCAAAATCGCAAATATATCGTGCAAAAGTATATTGGTGAGTCGTTTGTCTGTTGTTGAAATTGGAATACTTTAATATATTTATAATTTTATATTATCGATAAAAATCGATAACTTCCATTGATTTCAACTTATGCTTTATTTAGCTACTTCAGTTAATATACGTAAGCTTTTTCGCACTTGCATACTTCACAACGATTCTACGTCCATTAAAATAGATATTTTTTAATGCCTTTTTAGGCTGCAGGATATTAACTAGTCGAGCATTCCCTACTACTTTGCTCATTGCTATACGACTATTAATCATTTTAATAATAATATATAATAATGATGATAATTTGCCTTATAATATCAAGGAAATATATACACGTCTCTAATGCATAAACATTTTCCCCTCTCTTTCATTATAGAACGTCCGTATTTGATCTATCGCACCAAATTTGATATACGGCAATATATGCTGCTTACGATCAGCGATACACAGGTCACGATATGGACATATCGTGATTGCTATTTGCGATTTAGCTCCCAGGAGTTCACAATGGATGACCTACGGGAATCGATACACCTGACGAACAATTCAGTGCAGAAACGGTACAAGAATAAAGTGAATCGTGATGCACGTCTGCCGAAGAACAATATGTGGTCGCTGGATCAATTCAAATGCCATTTGCGACACGTTGGCGCACCGGATGGGACATGGCAAAAGATCTACAATGGCTTCAAACAGAATTTGGTTGCCGTGGTCTTAGCCAGTCTCGATGAGACGGAATTGGTGCCGAATGCATTTGAATTATATGGCTGTGATTTTATGATCGATGAGCACTTTAATCCCATATTGATTGAGATTAATTCAACGCCAGACTTGTCGGCCTCAACGGAGGTGACGGCCAGAATATGTCCATTGGCACTGAAGGATTGCATCCGTGTCGTTCTGGATGTGCCCCGGAATCCCTTGGCCGCCACAGGTCTATTCGAGCGCGCCTTCCAGGTCAACTACAATGTGAACAAGGAGGTGGATGGTAACCGCCCCTTAGAGCTTAATGGCACTCAAATGAAATTGTTTGACACATTGCCAAAGCTGCGAAATAGTCCGCGGACACGGCTGCTCCGCAAAATCCTGAACAATGTCCGAGCGACGACTAGCAATAAATTTGGCAGGGAAAAAACCAAACCTGTCTTACAGGCACCAGCCAAAATCGTCGTGGGCAAAGTGGGCACCAAAGTAAGTCTAATGTCTATATAACTATAGAGGATATGGGCTCCTTCACAATATTCGTCTGTATCTTGTCTTAAAAGTTGTAGACAGTCAGAGAGGTTTCTAACATTAGTTAGCTCCACTATTTATTTACTATAAATTTTATTAATATATTTTGGGTGCATACCAAATCTGAAAATCCTAATTAACTTAATGCAGAAAATCTTTGTCTTTGCCATTCTTTAAACATGAAAATTTGCTTACTGCAGACTTGAGGTTTGGTAATCAAAATCTTCGAGTTATTAACGAGTATTGTATAGTCGATGCTGCGCAATATATCTATATATTTCATCTATATTTCATCTATATTCACTTATTATACTTTCCCATAGAAACTAGCTCAAGCGGGTTCAAAGATGATAACAGCAACTGCCAAGGTAGCATTGAACTCGAAGGCTCGTGAACATTTGGCATTACAATATACCGCACCCAAATGAGAAACTGAAGAGTCTGGTACGTATCTATGAGCATGACTCAGCTTTTAGATATAGCTAATAATCTATGCATTGCAGAATAGAGAAAGAACCAATCAAATTGTATTCATAGCCACGTCAAGGTTATCTTTGCTGCAATCACCAAAAACTAATCGAGCTGCTAACAATCGACTTGGAAGAAATACAATAACATAACTGATATAACAATTTATTGAACTGTTTTGAGATATATATGTATATAATTCTCTCGGTCGTTTAAAGTCGCCTCTAGCTGATAAACAAATTATTTTTTCAACAAGTAATAATAAAAGAAAGTTAACAATTTTTCATAATATAAATCAATCATAACTACAATAAATATAGACTATGTCAAGTTTTATTTTTATTATTAATTTTTGTTTAAAGAAAATTAATTAACAGCCTCCTCACTATTGAAAACGTCGATCGAGCTGGGAAACTCAATTTGACTCAGCTTACATAATATTTTTATACAACTTTTGGAAACTTTAATAATTTAACAAGAAATTAAAGGTTTTGCATGCTTTGGAAATTAAGATATTAAGCTTTTTTTTTATATAAAAGGTCACACGAAAGAGAGATCTTTTGTTAAGAACTTCAATTGAATATAAATTTTGATCTTATAAATATGGCAAACTTGAATGAATTAAATAATTTCATATTATTCTGATAAACTGCAGTTAAAAGAAAGTTAAGAAAAAAGAATCAGCTGAAAAGAATTTTTAAAATTAAAATTTTTAAATACATAAGTACTTAAAATATACAAACATTAAAAAATTAAATATTTTACTTTATTTAAAATAGGAAAAAAAAAACTCCAAGGCCAAACGCTTCAAGCAGCTGATTCAAATTGGAATTGCCAAAATATTTGGATAAACGTTTTCATACAGTGGGTGGGTAAAAATGATGGTGGTAAGGTTAGTGGTGTAGGTGGTGCTGGTGGTTCAACAAGTGGGCAGCACTGGCACCGTCAATTTGTTAGCCAGTGCAACGTTGCGTGGGCTGATGGGAGGCGTAGAGTGGATCTGGGACTGTGGCTGTGACTGTGACTGGGATTGAGATGGAGATTGCGACTGAGATTGGGTGAGTTGCAGTTGCAGCTGCTCGCTGGAGGCCTGCTTCATGGCGGTCACAATGGGCTCGCCGCGATGCAGCGCCTGCACCGAGATGCTAATGGGCAGCCGCGGGCCATTCGAACGGCGACCAAAGGTGCGGCCGATGGCATGCAGGCTGGCCGAACTCTCAATTTCGGACTTGGTGCGAGCGAAGCGACGCGAGCAATTGCTGTCGAGCAAATTGGGAGCTGCTCTCAAACGAGAGCAGCTTGTGGCAGTGTAGGTATTGCAGGTGTTGCCATTCCCATTCCCATTCCCATTCCCATTCCCATTGATGTTGCGCAGACTGCGCCATTTGCGCTCGCCCATGACTGGTGCTGTGGCTGGAGCAGTGATGGGTTCCTGTTTCTCGAGCAGATTATCGGCAGCCTGATTGGCATAGTTTTTGATGAGTATCTTAAATTTCTTATCCGTGACCTCAACCTGTTGATTGACGAAGCGTGGACCGCAGCTGCGTTGACGCTTCGGCTGCAGTGCTGTGCTGGCAGCTGCCTCAGCGCCCATTGTGCCATTGCGCTTGTGCGTGACGCTCAGGAGTTGCGTAATGGAACGACCCGCTTGCTTGAGCAAATATGGACAGGGTGTACTAATGCCAACTGCAGCAGTTGCTGGTGTTGTTGTTGCTGGGGGCTTAAGTGTTGTAGCATTCGAATTGTTTGCTGGCTGCGTGCTGCTAATGCTGCTGCGACTGCTGCTCAATGGCTCCACCATATACTTCTCCATATACTCCGTCGCATTGAAGGTGGGCATGGCACGATGAATGCGCGATATTGTGGCAGCTGGCACAATGGCCGAACGCTGGCGAAACACACTGCTGGTGGCCAGGCTGCGCTCTTTGCGCTGCTGCTGATAGTAGTAATGGCCATGGCCGTGATTCGCCTTGTGCAGCAGCTGCTTGCCCTTGACGAACAGATTCAGGCCCATGTAGGCGGGCGTGGGCGGCACCACCTGGCGGTAGGCGAGCTCAAAGTTGCCCATATCCGACTTTGGGTCCAAGCGCCGATCGATGACAACTAGCAGAATGAAATGAGTAGAAGAAAGGCTTTAGTCTCTGTTAATATACTTCCATTTCTCATCATTACAGTTTCTCTCATTCTTTAGTTTCCCATTTTTCAATCTCTCGTTCTTCAGTCTCTCATTTTTGACTCTCTCAATCTTCATTCTTGGACTCTTCAGTCTATCGTTATTCAGTCTCTCATTCTTCAGTCTCTCGTACTTCAGTCTCTCATTTTTGACTCTCGCAATCTTCATTCTTGGACTCTTCAGTCTTTGGTTATTCAGTCTCTCATTCTTCAGTCTCTCGTACTTCAGTCTCTCATTCTTTAGTATTCATCATTCGTCATCTCTCACAATCTCATTCAGTCTCATTCTCACTCCCACTCTCCCTCTCAGTCCCAAAGATTTTAACTCACCCTTGACCACATCCTCCAGGCACTTGGGACACATGCGAGCTGTCACACTGGTCGTCGCTCCAAGGTCCGGGCTCGAATTGATTTCTATAAGCCAGGGATAGAAGTTCTCGCATATCATAAAATCGGCACCAAACAGCTCGAAAGTGTTGGGCCTGCGATCCATATTCTCCTGCGATGCCAACATGGTGCCCACAATGGCCTTACGCATACCCGGATATATACGATCTAGCCACATATTCGATTTGCCAATCTGTCTGAGATAGGCCTGAAACGAATAACAATCCCACATGTTCTCGCTGGGCAAGCGCTTATCCCGCTTGCCATTCGTATACTTCTTCTGTATCGCATAGTTCGTCAGATGCACCGATTCATGGTGATTGCTCAGGCTGTACTCCTGCGAACTGAAACGCAGATAACTCTCCCGATAGAACCATACCACCAGCGGCTGTGTGTTGGTTATCAGAAACCATTGACGTATATCGAACTTGGTTTGGAAGACTATGAGAGGTCGTTCTTAAAGAGATATTGAAGGAAAATATTTCGATATTTATTAGGTAGAACGAGCGTGCGTATAGAGGAGTGTTTAAGGCTTCTTCCGCTGATAGAAAGATCTAAAGAGACTTATTAAGGGAGTACAAACTTTTCCTAAGGAGATTCAGTTGAAGTTATGATGTAAGCTCTTAAAGATAGCTCACATTATGATCTACAAGAATACTTTTAAAGTAGCTAAACTCTAGACCTTCTCAAATATTTGTCTCTCTGCCTTACATATCATTCGTTGCCTGTCCTTCAACCTGTTGCTTCTACGCCTCATTCTTTTGACAACCGAAACACATAAAGCAAATTTCCAATAGCAATCCAGAAGCTAAACAATAACAAGAATTGTTAGTAGCTGCGCTTTTAGGCCAACATTTTTATGTTGCATACATGTCTATAGAAACAGCTACTCAGATATATATACACGTACATACATATATGGGTAAATTTATATAAATATATTTATGTGTGTGTGCGAAGCATGTGCGTGCAATGCAGTCATGGGTAAAAAGCTTGCTAAGTTTACGCCCAACTGTTAAGGCATCAAAGCCAACAACAACAACAACAACAACAACAACAATGTCAGCGGCCTGATTTTTGACCCACTTTCTGACGATGTTTGTTTATCGCATTGTTTTTATTCCAGAAGAGCAGGAACTCATTTGCAAGTATGTTAAAGTATATGGCATTTTTTGTACGAACTTTAAATAAAATCTATGAAAAGAGCCGTCAAATTGAGCTGAATTTGCTAATACCCTGTGCTTGTTGGAGACCTTGCATAGGCTATTGCTGACTTATAGTCAATATTTGAAGGTATTTAGAGATTATAGTAATATGTAATTATTTTATATAGCCAATGTAGAAAAAGTTTAGATATAAATGCTGGGTATATTCTAGTTAAGTTTTCTTATATAATATATATATCAGCTTGTATATGTTTTCTATTCAATAAATGATAATTAGATATTCATTCTATATAATTTATACTCCTTTTGTTGATTGTTTATTTGATAGTACGTGGTATCCTCTAGTCAAGCACTGTAGAATATAATTATGTGTAAAAGTCTTACAATTCTTCATAGCAAAAGGATTATATTTTTACAGGGTATCGATTGGTTTTTGAATAATGCAGTCTTTTAAGTTTTGGAAGGGAATTTTTCACTACTCAGTCGATTTTCATATAATTTATAAAACAAATTTCTTATTTGGATATTTTTAAAAGCAACTTTTTCCACTTTCCACTACTTAAAGTTTTTTTTTTTAATGCAAAATCCCTAATTTTGTACAGGGTATCTTCTAGTCATTATTTTTTTAAAAATTAATCTGCAAGTATTTTATGCTTCTTCAGCTAGAGATCCAAATCTTCTTTCAAAATAAGCTCTACAGGGTATCACTATGTAGCATACTGAAGAAGTTATATTTCCAACTTTTCCTCCTCCTTCTCTTCCTTCTCCATTACCTCCTGTCCCTCCTACACTTACCTATATACTTCTGCACAACATAACGACTCTTGGACGCTATCGATGGATTAACGACGGCCAAGATCTTCTTAAGATTATCCATCAGCAGTATGCCACGCCCGCGACACTTATTGGCCGGCTTGACGATCCACAAATTCTGATAGCCATCCAGACTGTATTGGGGCCAATGCACCTTCATCTTCTCGACCAGAGTCATGCAGCTCTTGACCATGTGCTCGAGCGTGCGCTGTCCATCGTGCTGGATGCGTGCATCCTCGTTGACCAGCTGCTGGTGCTGATAGAGAAAGGCATCCCAGTCGTGCTCCCATATCTTGGGCGGATCCTCATAGTCGATGTCGTTGTGCTGACAGCTATCGATGTAGTCCACCAGCCGTTTGTAAGCAAAGTCTATGGAGGAATAGGGTATCTTGCCGCTGGGCGAGAATACCGCATCGGAGCCCTGTTTGTGATACTTGCATAGCATCGCTCGCAAGTAGGCCACACAGGCTGTCAGCTTGAAGTTGTCCACGAACTCGCCCAGCTCCTCGGGACTCCAGACATTGTAGCAACGCGGAAAATACATCTCGGCCATGCCCTCCTCGAAGAACCAATGGAAATCTCGCAGCTGACTGCACAAGCCCTCCTTCGAGGTGAACGGAGCTCGATGGAATTTATTGATGGTCATGCCGGGATTCTTGGCCTGATCGATGTAATCACACTTCTCCTTGCGATTCGTCCACAGGAAATCCACAGGCATATGCTCCAGAAATCTCGACATTATGTTCCGTTCACATTTGAGCACATACTGACGTCGCGTCTCGCCCGCCTTGCGCTTGGGCAGACGCTGTGTCAGATCCTCATAGGTCATCTGGCCCATGGGCAGCACCTTGCGATGCACGTCCAATTTCTCCACCCAACCGCGGGCAAGCAGAGCATTGCGTACCGAGTGAAAGCAGCCACGAATGGTGAATATCTTGTTCTGCTTCGCGGCCTCCTGGGCCTTGCGCCGCAGCTCATTCATGCGATCCGTTGTTATCCAGGTGCGACGTGCTATATAATTAGTGGGTGCGCCTTGTACTCTGCAGTTCTCCTTGTTGTTGTTGTTGTTGTCGGGCTTCTCTATTGCCTTGGGTGTAGGTGTGGCCGTGGGCGCAGCTGCTGCTGCTGCTGCTGCTGCTGTAGCTGGCGTCAGCTCTATGCTGGGCACTGTGAGTGCAGTGGGCGTGGCTGTGGATATGGCCATAGCTAGACGATTGCACAACGTGGCACTGGAGCATTTATTCTTATGCTGCTCCTGGCCAGCGTCAGCTTCGGCGACGCCAACGCTAACTTTAATGCCCGCATTTGGCTCACTGTTCGGACGCGTTTGCTTCTGCAGCAATTCGCGCATAGCCAACGACTAACGAATTCCTCGAAAGAAATCAACGTGAACGCAACGCGAATCACTGACTGACTAACTGACAGCAAACCGTTTGAGACTGGGCCACTGGGTAATTGCTGTCTCTCTCACACTCACCTCTTCTCTCTCCCTCTCTCTCTCTCTCACTCTCTCTCATTCGTTCTGTTTGTCTGTTAATTTTGGGGCGGTCGGAGCGGGTGTCGCTGACTGCCTGGCAACCATGTTGAAGCCAGTCGAGTTCATATTTTCAGTTTCGGCTCAAACGACTCTATTAATAGACTGCAAGCGCAAGCCAAGCAGGAGTTGCTGCCAGCTGCTCTCATAACAGCAGAGGGGGTGTAAGTGAAGGAAGAGCAAGCAGGCAATGGTAGGGAAAGCTCATAGAAGAACTTGGAGTCGCGTCTTAGCATAAGTTGATTTGGCATTGGGTTAGGTCGACTGCAATGAAAGGTTTGCTTGACTGAACCTAGGTCAATAAAATATGAATTGAGGAAAATAATAAAAAAATATTAATAAATATAGAATTGTTATACAAATATTACATTTGTATTTAATAAATTAGAAATATAAAATTTATTATAGAAATAAATAATTAGTATTATAATATATATTTTTTTTTTTTACAAAAAAAAATAATGTTTTTATTTAAATAATATATACTTATTTTATTTAAATAATAATTTATTTTATTTAAAAAATAAATACTTTTTTTTACTGAAAATCTAAGAAGTCTTCCAATTACTTTTCATATTTGTCTTTACTCAGTAATTTTTTTTTTAACTTTACAAAAAAAATTTTAAAAAATTATTAAATTTTTTCATAATATTTTTTTTTATATTTTTTTTAATAAATAAAAACTTTTAAATTATATAAAAATAATTTTTTATAATATGAAAAAAAAATTACATTACGAAAGAAATTAGAAACTTGTATAGATATATTAAAAAATAGGGTATTTATAGTCGATCATTTGGCTAAAATAAATTCAATCAAAGACAATATAAGAGGGCGACAAAAAATTCAAATTCAGGCAAATTCTTGACACGAAATGAAGCAAACACTAATCAGATGATAATTGATCAATTTCAATTATTCAAAATTAGTTAAACAAATTTCATTTAATATAGATAAATTATTATCAGCGATTATTTATAATTGATGGTTTAGTTTTGTAACTGATTTTTAATAATAATAATTTTTGGAAATAATAATCGTTTTTTTTTTTTTTTAATTTAAATAAAAGCACATGCTACTCCATCTGACTTTGCAAGTAAAGATTCTCGTTTTAACTTAAATTTGTCAATCAATTTAGATTTCGTTACAGGAACTTTGCTATTTCCAAAAATAGAAACCATATACAAAAGTTGCCTGAAGTAATCTCTTCTAGAGCCACGAAAATAGGAAAAAAAAAAACATGTTATGCGCGATATTTCATTCTTGTTGTTCTCATTGTAGTTGTTGCTAGTTGTTTGGTATTGGTGTTGGGTTGCTGGGTGTTGGGTGTTGGGTGTTGGAGTATTGTCGTCACAGTGCCTTTGGCTTTGGTGACGACGTCAACGCCGTTGCTGTCGTCAGACGCGGCTCATATGAATGCTCGGGCGAGCGTGCGAATCGTGAACCGGAAATGGCAAGCTTCAGGCGAAAAGGATATGTGTGTGTGGGTGTGTGTGTGTGTGTGTGTGTGTGATTCTTGTCTATTTTTGCAATTTGTACAATGGCAGCCTTTTCAATTATTTGTAAAATAATCAAGTTAACTGTTACCGCAAGTAAGTCAATGTGGAGTAATCGTTGGCGGGGGATGGGCAGGTTCGAGGCAGGCTTTACGTCAGTCGATTATGTTTGCGTGTGGGTGAGGTGAGTGAAGGTGTCTTAGCTGTCCTTACCCGACTGACGTTGTCTTTTTTAAATGTTGGGCCTTTGTGTATTTGGTTCAAGGTTGGTTGGTTCTTCAGCCGCAGAACTTAATTTGCGGCCAGGTTGCGACTTGCTCGATGCTAAGGTGGCAACTTTGGTTGTTTCGGCACGGTGCACGTGGCAACACCTGCTGCCTACACACACACATACACACACACAGACACAGATATACATACATATGTATATACACTCGTCACTGTGTGCCGCTTCTCATGTCCTTGCGTGCTGTTGAAGTTTTCCTCTGGCTTCCTTCTTCTTTTTTGCAAATCTTTTGTTTATATTGTCTTGCAAACATAGCCTCGCTATTTAGCTTTGTAGAGCGGGAGACAATGCTTGTTGTTCCTCTAGTTGTTGTTGTTGTTAGTGGAAAGGTAATTAATTTCGCTTCAATCGCTGAGGTAATAAAATCAGCTTAAAAATAGTTTTGCGCTGCTTGCTAAGCCAACGATATAAAGTTAACTCCAACTCATAGTTAAGGCGGATTCGGTTTAAAAGTTTAGTATTGGGGTCACGGATGTTTACAATTTTACAATTACTAGAGAGGGTGAGAGGGAGAGGGGAGAGCGTATTGCTAGAGTAGGACAATAATTTATGTTAAACAAGTTGAAAACTTTTAATTGAGCACATTTGTAAGGCATTTTTAATAGCATCTTAAGTATGTCAAAAAAGCGAAAATATAGATGCAGTAATTTTATAGCTTTATTGAATATAAATTAACAAATAAATAATTATTTAATGAAGTTAGTTTGAAATTGGGACATATTTATGTATAATAAAATATCTTCTAATATCTAATATCTTTCTAGCATTCACTCAGCCAAATTTAAGGTCTTAGTTAAATAATTTTGTACAGATTTGTGTCAGACTTTTAATTTATACTTCTCATTGTAATATTTCTAACAATACTGCAATCAACATATTAGTTTTATAATTAAAATATAATAAATTCTAAAAAATGTTTTTAGTTCACATATATTCATTGCCAATAAGAATATATATGGACTAAAAATCTTTGCCCAATAAACACCCATTTAAGTTATTCATTAAAAGGCGCCTAATACCCTCGCTAAGCTCAAATCCTGCCCTGTGTTCAAAAATGCAAATCTTACGCACAATGCATTGAACCCCAAACTGCAAAAGAACCTTGCGCTAAAATAAAGCTTTCGAGCAACAGCAGAAAAGCTTTTTGGCTTCAACATTGAAATTCTCTGTTAAACAACATGAATAAAGAGTGAGTGCGTGCGGTGAGGGAGAGGCGGAGTGAGGTCTCAGTGTTTGCTCGGCACAGGCCGAACGAAATATCAACGAATGCCGAATATCCATGCGCACGAAGCATTCAAACCGAACCGAACCGAAGCGAGCCGACGAGCGCGACGTATGCAACAAATTTATACAAATTCGTTGTGCTTGGAAACTGTGAAAACATTCATAACGGTAAACTCCAGGCGCGTGGACGTGTGTGTTCTTTTCGTTATTCCGTTCTTAGCGCTCTATCTCTGTCACGTCTTTTCGCTGCTTCTGTGTGACTTTGTGTATTATTTCAGTGAGTGCCGCTTCGTCTCGTGCCCGCTCACAGCTCACTTCTTACTGCACTTAAACAACAAAAAGAGAAAAATAAAAATAAAAAAACAAATTTCCTTCATCTGTTTGCCGCGCTTTTTAATTTTACCTTGGACGCTGGAAACAAACAAAATTGTCAATTTTACAAGTGCAACAAAAGAGAAATAAACAAAAATTGATATTTACAAAAATTTATATATTTTGCAATGTGACTATAAATTGTGTGTGTGACACACCTACATACCTGCTCAAGTATCAAAAACATAAAAAATTTACTTCAAAAACTTTTCGAGCAGTTGTTCCAACATCGCTGATCAAGGAGTTTCAGCTAGCTAAAAAACGAAAACATTTGAAAGTAATTGAAATTTCTATCCAAAGTGGGTCTACAAATCGAATTTGGATTTGCGCAAGCGAAGAGCAGCTGCTGCAAAGAACAAGAAATGGGAACTATTGGTAAGTGAAGAAAGATAGATATTTACATATTAATATGATTTATTTATGTATAAATGTATTCCATATTTATTTATTATAAATTTCGCATATTTTATTATTGCATACATTGCTATGAAGAAATATCTTACACAGTTGAGTTATTTATTTAAGAATATTAAAAAAAAAAAAAGAATCAATCTAGGATTTAGAGATATGATCAATAAGTCCAATGTATGGGCTCAACGCTAAAATAAATAAATAAGAAAAAAAAATTAGATATGATCTTGATTAGGCAAATATATTTTGAATTCATTTGGAAACTTTTTTTTTGGAGAGGATTCATAAATAATATTATTTATTGATTTATTATTTTCACCATTATTTCATTTAATGTATAGTATACTTTTTTTTTTTTTTTTTTTTTTTAATTTAAAATTGTAATTAATCTGATGCGCCATAAAAAATGTTTAGGGAATGAACACAATTTTTTTTTTATTTTTTATACCAATTTTTTATTTTAAAAATTACAAATAAAAAAAAGAAATGTTGTTTTATTTAAAATGCACAATGAAGACTGTTTTAAATCTTCGTAATAAATATTTGACTATGAGATTAATTTCGATGTTTTAAATGTGTGAAAGTTGAAATGTAAAATGATTTTAAATAGAATTAAAATTAATTAATTAACACCTAAAATTTCCAATAATTTTTATGAGGTATTTTTCAGAAAATTCTTTATTTCATTTGTATATTTATATAATTTTTATATTTATAGATTTTAAATATAAAATTATTTAAATTTGAAATTAGCTATAGAATAGGTTTAATTTCTTATAGAAATTTTCTTTATATTTCTTAGCTGCTTAAGCTTAGAAAAGAAAGAGATATCGCTGAAGCAGTGCATAAATTTGATGTGCCTGTACTTTAATCCTCGATCCATTTCAATATATATATATTTTTTATGCTAATCCACAATACAAATTCCAATGGCCACCCTTAAAACCCTTTGGGCTTGATCCTGTTGCTTACCTTTTTTTTTCGCTTTTGTGATTTCTGATAAACTGAAATTCAATCCGTGCTATTCAATCCCGACATAAACCCGAATAATGCTCTATAAATAGATCCAATTGAAGCCGCTTAACAATGTACATAGAGTAGCTGGAAGCAGAGATTCCCTCTTTTATTTTCTTCTCTGTTTGCCTTTCTTTCGCTTTGCCTGGGCTTTCAATTAATATGATATGGGGGCGTTGGCCAACAATGGGTGTTGCCATATCCTGTTGTGTGTTGTTGAGTTGTGCTTGCTTTTCAATTATCCTAGCTCTGAGCGCGCTAAAAATAAACTCAGCACGCACAATAATAATAACAACAACGACGAGAGCAACGGCAATTTTGCGCTTTTCCACATTTGCAGGGTGAAGAAAATGTCAAACGACGTCATTATGATAAACATGGTCTAGAGCTTTGGGCCACGTTAATACTGCTTATCCAAATATACGAAAGATAAATAAAACCAGTGAAAAGTGAGAAAAAAAGAAAAGTATATATATATATATAATATATATAGTCAGTGCCCTAAGTTCTAATCGAATGACGCACGCGACGCCACTGATTTCTATGCTATAGTTAAAAATATATCCTATAGAGACGCTATGCATATACTTAACAGATCTCTCTGTGTGCGTCTGTGTGTGTGTGTCTGTGTGTAGGCGTGATTGTGTGTGTTTTGTCCAACGTGTTATCCTTGAACGGCAGCAGTGTCCTTTCGACCAGCTCAAACGGCCATGTTTCAGATACAAATGCGCTCTGATTGCGACGTGGGCGGCAGCAGGAGGCAGCAGGAGGCAGGTGGCAGGTGGCAGGAGGCAACAGGAGGCGTGGTCGGCAGCCACTTGCCTCAATGGGTTCGTTGTGCCATTGTCCACGAGAGACGGTTAGTGGCTGTGTGTAGGCGGTAGCTACAAGTGCTCAATTCTTTTTCTTTCCCTTTTTCATCTGAATGCTGCTACTTTGTATGCCATTTGTTGTGCGTGTCTCTGCAACTGTCTGTGTATGTGTGTGTGTGCTTGTACGTGCGTGTGTGTATATATATGTGCTCCTATTAGACACGCTTGATATGCTGCCCAATGCTGCGGGTGCTGCTGCTGGTTTGCCTGCTCAGCAGCCTCGGTACATAAAACAGAATTTCTTGTTGCCGTCAGCTAAAAGTTCAGAGTTGAATGTGACCATCGATTCTGCACCAAAAGGGACATTGTTTTAAACAAACACTGTGCAGCAGTGTTTTAAACAACATTTTGCCAGCTGCAAATGTCAAAGAGTACAAAGAAAATATCATAAATACCCTGGGGTTGCTTGTCTTATTGTCTTACTAAATTTAATTAGCTAAAAAAACGAATATACTTTAATTTTATTTATTTTTTTAATTAGTGAAAAAATAATATGAAAATAATATAAATTAAAATAATAAACAAATCTTTAAAAATTAAATAAAAACAGTTTTATAAAGGTACAAAATCTTTTGTATTATAATTTTTAGTATAATTTTATTTAGTAAAATACAAAATTGTATTGAAAATTTACTTAAAATTATAATTTACAATTTATTTCATATTAATTTAACTAAGAAATATATATATTTTAGTACAGTAAATAGATTTAAATTTTGTATTTTAATTGAAAATTGTTTTAATATACATATATATTTTTTTTTAATATATGAAAGATTTTGGGTAATTTTTTTTCTATTCAACATTTTTTATATTCAATATTTTGCATATAGTATAAAGTAAATTTCTTAAAATATTTTCTATATAGTATGTTTTTTTAATGTTCATACTTGATTTTTATTTATATTTTTGAGTTATACAACAGTGTTTCGTTTTTGAAAATGTTAAAATTATTCATAATATATTTGTATATATTTGTCGAAGATTAGGGTATATCGTCATGATGCTAATTTATATTTGCTGTATTTGCCACAGACATTCGTCATGTGCCAAGCACTTTCTTAGCCGTGATATAATCGACTTTACTCCAGAATTTTTTCTGCTTAAGACTGACATTCAAGCATATCAGTAATCGTTACTTAATCTCTCTCTCAACTCTCTTTCTAAATAGTAAATTCCATGAATATATGCTAGTTCCATGAAGAATGCTTAAGTTCATTCAAGAGTGACCTTTAAGTCTTCACTCCTATTCGATGCTTTCGCATTTCACATTTATTTACATGTTTAAACATAATTATACGGTAATTGATTTTCATTATAAACCAATTTGTATTAATTTAGCAGGTGAAGCGTAAATTATCAGATGGCCTTCAGGAATTCTCTTAAACACCCACATTTCATAATAATTGCTCTGCATATTTACTCTTGACATTTGCACGAAAGTTCAGAGGGAAATCGCTGTCAGAGACAGCAAACGAAATTATAAACCCAGCACACAAAATAAAACTGAATGTGAATTGCTCTGTAATGAGAGACGAACAATATTGACAGACTGATGAGAGATGAATTTTGGAGGGGGGGAATGCTTGTATACTAAATACATGGACAATTATTGTGGAGCATTGTGACCTTTTAATAATGTTTAATGTGAGGCCAGACAATGGACATTATTCAGTTAATGGCCAAGTTAATGACTTCGCTAAGCTGTAATATTTATAAGGGCAATGGCAAGGGCGCTGCTCTCTGTAATTGGAAATAGAAATAAACACATTTATTATTATACGAATTCGGAACTGCCATCAATAATAGTAGTCGACTCACTTATATTCGGCTAACATATGTCAAATTCTCAATTTTCTTGTGGCTACACTTGAGCTTCTTGATGGGACAGGTGGGAAGGGGCTGGAGGCATTTGCAGTAGACAAATGTGCTCATAACGAGCTCAGCGAATTCCTCATTCGAGCTGTCCGTCTTGAGCAACTCGCGATAGTCCTCAACACTCTCCAAACTGATCGGATCCAATTGATGCAAATAGCATTTCATTTTCAGCACTGCCGAATAGAAATAATTAAATATATCGGTCATCATGAGCTTATGCGATTCGATGCTGCGATGATATTTATCGCCCAAGATGAATGGCGTCTCTAGACTACGATCCAGCTGATGGTAGACCTTATAGAAATGCTTGCATTCCAGATGAATGTTCAAAATGCCTTGCTTCAAGCTGTTGCTATTGAACGAATATATATGTTGCAAATCATCCATATATCAATATATAGATTCATATGTCAAGGTTAACATCTTACTTTGATGCTCGCATCACCTCGAACTTTTCCTCATACTCATTGATTATCGCCTCTTCGGCAGAGAGCGTGTATACCTCGGGATAGCGACAGCCTGGCGCTGAGCTAATCAATATCAAATATCTTTGCGTCAACAGCCAGACTCTCTCGATGATAATCTTTTGTGTCTCCAATTCGCATTGATAGAACTGATAAAAGTCGCAGAAACGTTTCTCCATATCTATCAATAGGCCCAGCACTTCCACCTCCTTCTCATAGTGCTGCTTCAGCTGAGGCGTCAAGTGGGCCTCATCGTCTTTTGACATTTTGACATGCAAATTTATTTAGAGTCGTGTGTTTTTTTATGAAATTTTTAGACGACATTTGTCAAGTCAAAGGACAAATTAGACAAGGCATGTTACATGTAATTTTATTTATTATTTATGGCAAAATATTTTTTGATTTCTTAGTTTAACTTAAATTAAAAATAACTGTGAATTCTTTGAAATTAAATATAAACAGAGCAATAAATAAATTTCTGCCTCTGCCACTGAGAATATTAAAATTTTTTTTGGCATAAAAAACTATCTTTAAAGCTTAAAAGACTTGAAGTACTTTATGATCTTTGGATTTAATTAAAACTGATCAAAATAAAATATATATTTTTAAATATTTAATTGACATCAGATTTAACAAGTAAGAATGCTCTAGTCAAGACGGCTCGACTACGAGATACCCTGAACCCTGCAATAAAAGTGTTACTCTTCTTCTTTACACACGTATAAGCGCGCTCTGCTGTCGTGGCTTGGGGGTGGGTTGGGCTGAACGCTTATAACTCCATTTTTAGATGAACGATTTTAATGAAATTTTCAGAGTAGATTAAGAGTATTTGAGTGCATCTATGTGCCAATTGCTATTGCAAGTCTCTAGTATTTGAAATGTTTTTTTTTTTTTTTTTTTTTTTTCAATGCATACAATACTACATGCATAAGTATTTTTTTTCTTATTTACTTAATACACTTATTATTATTATTTTTCATTTTTTTTAATTTTTTTATTTAGTAGGAAGCATCGGAACATCTTTCTACTCCATTATCTCCCTTGGATCACACATTTAATTATACCCTGAGCCCATTGAAAATGGGAAATCAGGGTATAATGGTTTTGTTAAAAGTATGTAACAGGCAGAAGGAGGCGTGGCAGACCCCATAAAGTATATATATTCTTGATCAGGGTGACGAGAAAAGTTGATATAGCCATGTCCGTCTGTCCGTCCGTCCGTCCGTCCGTCCGTCCGTCCGTCCGTCCGTCCGTATGTATGAACGCGTCGATTTCCGAAGATACAAAAGCTAGAGAGTTCATTCTTTTTGTGTTAGGTTCGTATATTGCACGCGCAGTACGAGTTTGTTTCAGAAATTCGATAAATTGTATATTTCCAAAGTTATCGATAAACGAATTTATCGGGAACCAGTTATAAAATTCTAGCTAATTCATCTTTAGAGTTAGAGTCTCCAAGTCTTCTGCATATATATAGATACTAATTTAATACAATTTCGGTTTTTGTCAGATTTTGGATTCCGGTCCCCACTTCACCCCACCACCCCCAAATATGAAAAAAATGCATTTCAAATACTAGAGACATGCAGTTTAGTTTAGCATATAGATATGAATATCATAATCATAATCTGAAAATATAAATACGATTCTCCATCTAGAAACAGAATTATTAATCATCAAAGTTTTCTCATCAAAATCCATGCGGCGCAACAACAAAGGCAGAGAGAGACAGCAAGACGCTTGCAATGCTTACACACATGCATACACACATACATGCATGCACGCGTAGATCAATGTCTATGTGTGCGTGTGGTTTTGCATGCGTGTAGAAACGAATCGAATAATTCTTGGAATATTATTCGTTCGAAGAAGGGCTCAGGGGATTTCGTAGTCGAGCAGTCTCGACTACAGCTTTCTTACTTGTTTTATTTTCATTTCATTTAATTAATTTCATTTTATTTTAATTTCAGCACTAAATAAAATATTATGATTTACATACATATGTACAAATGTATGTACAAATGTGCATACATATAATACGCTTTACGAACTAGCAAGAGCAATCAAAGGCTGAATTGCAATAAGAATAACGGCACAAAGAGCCGTAGCAAAAAAGTTGCGTTTGCTCTGCTCTCATCTCGCTCTCCTTTTTCGGCTATCGTTCTGTCGAAGCTTAGTCGTTCAATTCGTTTTGAGCTATTGCTACCGCTGCAGATTTGAACACAGCAAACTCCGAGAGCAGAGCAGAACTCTTGCGTTCGTTCTCTCTTCGTTCGACTATGGCTCTGCTCTGGCTCCCGTTATAAACGAGAGCAGTAGCCAGAGAAAAACGAAAATCTACAGAGTAGCGTAGCATTTTGTTGAAAATGTAAGCATTAACATAAGCAAACATGTAATCTGGCATCACCATACAAAGAATGTAATTAACATTCTATTCTGTTTCACTCTTTATTAAACCACTAACCGAATCACATCGTTTCACTCTCGTGGGTATTGCAACGCAAAGTCAAATTACCCAACATTGGTTATGGGCCCAGAGTAATCGCTATTCGGTTTAAAAATATAAAAGTGTTTAAGAGCAAAGAGTCGTTTTTAATTTTGCTTAGTGGTCAATAGTTAATATCGTGTGCGAATTAACGAGGAATTGCAAGCAAAATGAACATGTCGTACCAAATTGAAAAGCTTGATGAAAGTAATTACGGCGTGTGGCATATGGCCATGGAAAGTGTACTAGAGATGGCCGACTTATGGGAAGTTGTCTGTGGAAGATATGAGGGTCAAGATGATGCAGCAGCCGCAAAATGGCTTAAGGATGATAAGAAGGCAAGAGCATATATAACCCTAAACGTAAAGCCATCTCAGTTGATGCATATTAAAAGGTGCACAACAGCCGAAGAAATCTGGAAAAAACTCAAAGAGTTACACATGCCAGTTGGACCGATTCAAAAGGTGCAAGATATCAGAAGCTGATCGATTAAGCATGCAAGGAATAATCGTCACTTATATCAATTATTTTGGAATATGATAAATTGGCACAGATATAACTCTAAACGACGAGTTAAAGGTAATTATCTATGAGCAGTTTACCAATACGTGAAGCTTTATATACTATATTACGCGCGATAGTTGCCAAAATTTATCTGTAAAAATCAATTAATAGAAGAAGGCACACGAAAGTCAAGAAGGCAGAAAGAGAGGTTAAAGCAGAAACGCAAGCTGTGTATACCCACGCTCAAGACAAATCCAAAAACGGAATAGAAGTTTAACGGAAATGTTCAACTGCGACAAATTTGGCACCAGCAAGCGAATGCAAATCAAAGAAGAGGAACGAAAAGAGGTCCGACATAAAGAAAATGAGCAACGAACAAGCAAGCAGCTTAATGCATAGTTTCGCTGGAAAGCAGAGAAATAGCGAATGGTGCGTAGACAGCGGCGCAACATCTCATATGTGTTGCGATCGCAACTGTTTATAAGCTACGCTGAAAAAGAAACGCCGATAATCTAGCTGCAAAGTATGTTCTGCAAGGAATTGAAACGTGAAAATAAAAGGAGAAAACTGCATAATAAATTTAAAAAATGTCTTGATGTCCCGAACTCCATATAATCCTCAAGCCCCTAAATAAAACTCCACATCATTTAAAGGCAAAGTGTCGATTATTAAAAACAATAAAGGCGAAGTGTTGTTAAAAGCAAACGAAGAAAATAATCTGTATTTTTCATCAAAACTCCAAGCAGCTTATACATTCAAGAGATATTTCCCGACATCAATGGATATGATTGGACACCTAAATTTTAAAGATTTAAAACAGCTGAACGACAAACAGCTAGTGCAGGTATAATGTTGACAATATGCAAGTGCAAATGAATTGTGATACTTGTAACCATCTAAATTAAGTCTTTCCGTTTAATCGAAAAATAACGAAGTACAAGGATGTGTTGAATTAGTCACCAGAGTAGTGGACCATGAATGTCAAGTCTTGGTGAATCGTTACTTTGTAAATTTATTGACGATTACTCGCCATGATATTTGTCTATATAATGAAAGCAAAAAACGAAGTCTTCAATAAGTTCAAGATGTTTAAAAGCTTTGCAGAATGCCAAACAGGCAAGAAAATAAAGGCTTTACGCAGTGATAATGGCACGGAGTATGTCAATAAACAGTTTACTGATTTTTTGACTGAATGCGGTATACAAAGGCAGTTGACAATACCCTATACACCTCAGCAAAACGGCGTTGCAGAGCGTGCCAACCGGACAATAGTAGAAATGGCAAAAGTCTACTAATCCATGCAGATTGGTGAGTTTTTGTGGGCAGAGGCTGTCACAACGGCAGTGTATTTGCGCAACAGATGTTCCACAAAGGCGTTAGATGGAGGCACCCTTTCGAAATGTGGAGAAATCGGAAGCCTTCTGTAAAGCATTTGCGAGTGTTTGATCTCGCGTATTTGCTCTGGACAAGGCTAAGACAAGCAAATTCCAGGCAAAAGGAAAGGAGTACATTTTTGTTGGATACTCATACACCGCAAAGGCATACCGTCTGTACGATCCGGAGAAGCAGAGTGTCATCGAAAGGCGTGATGTTAAATTCGTAGAGGGTGAGTTTGACACAAAAACAATTGAAAATTGAAAGACACGAGTAATGATTTCATGACGATCATAATAAGCCTTGATACACCGGAGCTTCCAGGTCATGAGCAGATGACACCGGATGAGAGTAGCAGATCAGAAGAAGGGCAAGAGAACGAAGAGAATCCAGAAGTTGAAAACAATAATAATGATGCTCCAATAACGCGACAGCAGCGCGGGCCGGGCAGGCCTAAGATAATCCGAAATGGTCAACCAGGACGACCAACGAAACAGTACCAGACGAGGCTCAACAGTATATTTGATCAAGTAGACACAGAGACACCCCACTCAGTCGACGAGGCGTTGCAGAGTCAATATGCGCAAGAATGGAGGGAGTCTATGCAAACAGAGTACAGAGCACTCCAAGAAAACGGCACATGGACATTATGCGACCTACCTCCAGCGCAAAAGGCGATTGGTTCTAAATGGGTTTTTCGAATCAAACGCGATAAAAATGGAAATGTCGAGAAGTTCAAATCTCGCTTAGTTGCACAAGGATGTGGGCAACAATTTGGCGTAAATTATTTGGAAACATTTTCGTCAGTAATTAGATACGAGACAATTAGGATGCTTCTCGCGATAGCTGCAGAAAAACGTTTGTATATGCATCAAATAGATATAACAAATGCATATCTAAACAGCGAGCTTCATGAGACTGTGTATGTGAAGCAGCCTCCAAACTTTGTGGACAACAGTCAACCTAAAGCAGTTCTAAAACTGAACAAGGCGCTTTACGGACTTAAGCAATCAGGGCGTGTTTGGAATAAAACGCTTGATGAGGCCTTGTATTCCATTGGATTCAGCAAATGTAAAAACGAAGCCTGTTTGTACACCAAAATGACAGAAGAAGCATTCAGCTATATTGCCATCTACGTCGACGACTTAATCATCGCGTGCCCAAATAAAGAAGACATAGCAATGATTAAGAAGAAGCTTGCATCGAAGTTCAAGATGCATGATGGAGGCCCCATAAGCTATTTCCTAGGCATGGAAATTGAGAGGGACGGTGAACTAGGTTCAATTTCGCTATGCCAGAAATCACACATTCAAAGATTGCTGGAAACATACGGCATGAGCAAATGTCGGCAAGTCAATACACCACTTGATCCAGGTTTTCAAGTTGAATGTAGTGACGACAACTGTAAAAAGGTAAATAAAACCCAATTCCAGTCACTAATTGGTTCCCTTATGTATTTAGCAGTGCTGAGCCGACCTGATATTTTGCACGCAGTATGCAAACTATCTCAAAGAAACAACGATCCACATGCAGAGCATGAAGCTGCTGCAAAACATATTCTGAGATACCTGGCAGGTACGATGGATTTGGCAATCACATACAGCAAATGTGATGCATCAGCAACTGGATACGCCGATGCAGATTGGGCAAATGACAGAAGAGACAGACGCTCATACAGTGGCTACGCGTTCTTCCTCGCTGGCAGTGTATTCTCTTGGACTTCAGCAAAGCAGAGTGTCGTTGCTCTAAGCAGCACAGAAGCAGAATACATTGCATTAACGTTGGCAGCAAAGGAAGCAGTCTATTTGCGAAGACTTTTAAATGAGATTGGCTGGTCAACAGATGAGAAGCCAATAAAGATCCGTGGTGACAATATCAGTTCGCAACACATTGCACAAAATCCAGTGCATCACAAACGGACAAAGCACATAGATATTAAGTTCCACTTTGTTCGTGAAAAAATACAATCTAAAGAGATAGAGCTTACATATGTGAATTCAAATTGTAACGTAGCTGATATTCTTACCAAATGTTTACATAAGTCTAAGCATAACTATTTTGTTAAGTTACTTGGTTTATCCTAGTAAAAGATTTGTTAGCTAAAAAAGAAAGATTATATGTAGCTTAAGAAGAAGTGTTGAAAATGTAAGCATTAACATAAGCAAACATGTAATCTGGCATCACCATACAAAGAATGTAATTAACATTCTATTCTGTTTCACTCTTTATTAAACCACTAACCGAATCACATCGTTTCACTCTCGTGGGTATTGCAACGCAAAGTCAAATTACCCAACACATTTTCAAACGCTGTTGACATCAAAGTTAAAAATGTTTGTAATACCCCACTTGTACATATTCATTTATGCAGAGCATTTTATTTAAATCAAAAACGCAATTCAATACACATCAATCGTTTTGTTGTCTACTTTAATTAACATATCACGTATACGCTTCGCTGTGCAGCAAATTCAAATTCAAATTCAAATTATAATATGCAATAGCCTTTAGCCATCATGCGATCGTACCTCATTTGATCACTTTAAAAAGTACAGGGTATTTTTGCAATCGAAATGTCAATGCAATTCACATAAATCGATTTAAAATAGAATTGTCGAATACAATTAATAAATCACTAATACATCATGATGTAGCAACATGTGATGGTCAATCTAAACAAATATATTTATATAAACAAAAATATATCTATGTGCACACACATACATACATAGATCTCTAAGACAGATTAATGTATGTCTTTGGGTAGCAAAAGTCAGCCAAGCAGCGAATAGTTCTTCTGATTGATTTCAATTAAATACAACAAGATTTTGTGCACACGCGAAACCAAAAGCGTAATTTAAATTGGCCAATTTTCATATATGGCCACCCAGCAATGAAATTCATAATAAAATGCGTACGTAAAAAGCAGATAAGAAAGAAAGAGAGAGAGAGAGAGTGGGAGTGAGAAAGAGGAGACGGGCAGAGTGAGCAATTCTTTATGAAGTGCGAAGCCAATTGCCGCTTTTGAAATCTCATTTCAACAGTAGACACTGTATATAAATAGGCGAGCAGCATATGGCCAGACAGCATTAGGCTATGCGGAAATTTGAACTTGCCACGCCCACCGCACTCAATAGCATTACTCATGGTATTTATGAAATATTTCTAAATATTTCACAATATTATTCAAATAAACAAATAAATTGTTGTTTACCCGGCGCTAAATGCGCGCGTTAATTAATAAATTAGAAATATGGTAAAGAATCGAAAAAAAAAAATAAATAAAAAACAAAAATAAATTGAGTAGAAATTGAGAAATGCCAAAAGGTAAATATACGAATTGGATATATGCACTATTAGAGAAGCATATTTTGAATTTAATTATATATTTTTATATTGCTATATGATATTAGATATAAATGTAAAATATATTTAAAATATATAATTTTATTTTAATAAAAATTTTACTGAAATTAATTTTTTAAAAATTTCTACTGATTTAAGGTGCAATATTATCTCTTCGACTCATCTCTATTAATTCTGATTGTGAATTATAATTAGTTTAAATATCTTTCGAATAATTAAGAATCTATATTCAACTGACTTAAAATTTATTTAAAAAAAATCTATATAGAATTAAATAATTTTTTTATTTATTAATTACTTTAGAAGTGTATTTCCCCAAGTTTTCTCTTCAAGCTGAGCAGACGCGTCTAGCGAGGCCTGAAGGCCTCTGGCTTAAAAGAAAATTGTTATTTAAAATTAATTCTTAGTAACAATAAATAAATAAATAATATAAATATTAAATTTTCTCTACCTTTCACTATTATTCTTGAATTCTTTTCGCTTTCTCAATTGAATTAAAATTTTTCACTTTCACTGCTAAACCACTTTACGTATTCTGCATGCCCTCTGCATTGAAATCAAAGTGAAATGTCGAGTAATGGAAATGAAATTGGCAAAAGCGACGCACATTTTGCACACATTTCAATTAAAATTTTGTTTATGAATTTTAATTGGCATTTGCTTGGCGAGCACGCGGCGTATGCGCGATGTCTTCGTTGCTGTAAGCCAACGCACATCTGTCTGTCTCTCTCTTTCTCTCTCTCTCTCTCTGTGTGTGTGCGTGCCCAAGCTGTTTTTTATCATCAGCGCCAGCTAATGGGCCACTCTGGCTGTCGTACTGTTCGTTCGTCCATCTGTGCGTTCGTCTTGTCTGTCATTCGTTTCGTGTAAGTTGGCTTTTGATTGCCGGCCTTTCAGCGCGTATTTTATGCAATTTATTTCAACGAGTTATGGCAAATACGCCTCGGCTGGGTCTTATGAGTGCTCGCTCTTCTTAGCCCATTGAAGTCCAACGAACCAATTCAGTTGCTTAATTGCAGCGAACTGCTGCTGCTGCTGCTGCTTTCTGGAGTGTTTGTCTTTATCAATAATAGTTGAGTTCGCGGAACAAGGGCTAAAAGGTCTTTAATTGCTTAACTCGATTTATGCAGAGACTTTTTGAGCGAATTGCAATTTACATTGGATGGAATCTTAATAGAGTTTTCATTTCTGATTGTCTGTAGAAATATGAGTATTCTAATTGAATTTTTAATGGAATAGTACAATAGAAAAGTCTGATATTGTATTTCAAAGAAAATATGTTCGTTCTATTGAGGCAATATTTTACAAATTAATTTAGAATTTATTATTTAAATTATTCATTTTTTTAAATTTTATATATATTTATTTTTATCAATTATTTTTAATATAAAAAATGTATGTATATAATTAATATAATAATTCTTTAATGGAAGTAAATATAAGTATTCATTTTTTTATATATCAAAATTTTTTTTTAATATAAATATAATATATATCAATTTTTTTTTTAATTATATACACATTTAAAATTGATAAGTGATTATATATAATTATTATTATATAGAATTTAAAAATTAAATATATTAAATATATTAATATTTATTAAAAAAAATATATAAATATATGAGCAATAATATCTATGAAATGCATAATATATTTTTAACTTATATTATTTTAAGCAAATTTAATGTTATTTTTTTATGAGCTTCTGCTTCTGCTCCTCCTATTTTAGTTTTAGCTCTTCTTTTTAATAGCAAATGTCAAACAGCATTTTATTTGGCTTCGCTCTTCAAACTTGATTTATGCTAATTTCGTTTTTGATGCGTTAAAGCTAAAAAAAAACTTAGCAGAAGAAAAAAATTGGTATTTTATTTTTAATGTGCTGCCATAAAAATGAAAAATAAATAAACCAAAAAAAAAAAAAAAAAAAAAAAAAAATATATATATATATATATATATATATATATATATATATATATATATATATATATATATATATATATATATATATATATTTATATATATATAATCGCATCCCGTGCAATTCCCCAGCGACCGAAATGCCATGCAGACGTTGAGCATACGACGCGTTGAACCATAACAAAAAGCAACTAAAGCAAATCGAAATCTTGTTTATATGCAGCCAGCACATATTGTATGCATTTTAAAGTGAAAATCATTTTGATGAATGTTAACAGTAGTTTTTCTTCATATGTCTGTTGGATTTTTCAATATTTTCTATTCTTTTTTTCCGAATATATACATATATATTAAATATATATATTTTTTTTCACTTTCTACGCGTTGAGCCGTGGCACAAGGTCGCCGTCGCCTGTCGGCGCGAGAAATATTATGGCTAACCAAAAGATAAAGTATACATATATGTGTATGTGTATGCCTGTGTATATATATGTATCTGTATCTGTATATATGTGCATTGGGAACAGGTCTGTTAGTCGCTTTTTGGCCAACTGTTTGTCTGGCTGGCCGTTCGTCGCCTGGTGCGTTGTGACGCGCTTTTTGCCATTGACACGCAATAAAAATATATGTACTTAAAAATTATAAAAATTAAGCATTGATAATGTGCACATTATATTTTTTTATTAATTTATATATTTTGAAGATTTTTGTTTGTTATTTGTTGTTGTTTGGGCTGAGTCAAGGCAAAAGCTAAAGCAAGTTCTATGTGAAATATATTGACTAATTCCGAGCTCTGACTTATAATTATGTATAGCATTATAGATTTTAAAAACCTTTAATAAAAACAACAAAATATATGTAAAATATAATATGCAAAATTAATAAGTTAATGCTATAAAATCATCTTTATATCAAGCATTTTATTAACCAGAGATTTGTTTGACAATTTCACCTTTATTTATTTACTTGTACAAATCTTAAGCTTTTAAGCATACCAAAGTCTATAAATTAATTATGATTTAGAAAATTTGCACTCTTCTTTCTCTATATGAAAATAATAAAAATATATTAGATAACCAAAAGTATATATAGATAACTGAACAATAATGTGTATGCAAAAATTAAATTTGTTAAATGTAATTCTACGCTATAAATAAACTGAAATATTTAATAATTAAATATTTAATGTTCTATTAAAATAAATAGACTGAAAGCAGAAGTTTTCATTATTAGACTAGAAAATACTACTTGTTTCTTCAGACAATTTTAGACTTATGTCTAGGCATCTATAGGCCAATATATACAGTAATATATAAATGACGTTTACTTAGGCCTTAGGCCTTCTTTATATATCATCATAGCATATCATATACAATCATATACTTATCATATCATGCTAATTTAACTACCAAATTTATAAAGTTTTCTATTTTCCAAATAGTCCATTTGCTTTAAAATAAACTTAATTTATGCAAATTATTAAATTTTTGCAAATATTGAAAATATAAAATTTGAATTTCAAAGAGCTAATATAAAATTTGACAAGCAATAAATAAGCCACGAAAATATTAAGCGAAAGCAATAAATGTGCACAAATCTTCTATAGATTTTGCTTCTAATTGATATGAAATTTTGTTGCCACCTGATGATGATACAGGTTTGATCGCTCTATATGTGTACGAAGATTGCCCTGACTGCCGACTGCCTATACATAATTCGTATTCAGATCCTAACTGAAAATTTCACTTTAATGTTATTTTCGTCTGTCGTAGAAAGACATGGAAAATATTGCGTGGGTGTTTTCGTTGTCTTTCACTCACTCTGTCACTCTCTCTCTGTCTGTCTCTGTCTCAGCTCTCTTTGGCATCTCCTGTGCTCCTCCTGAGCAGCGAATTTTATTTTTGTTTTTATATACTTTTCGTCGGCTTCTTCTTTATTTAATAAATTATTAATTTTCGCTCACACACATGACATGAGGACGTAAATGCAAATAAGTAAAGTCTGCGAAAAGTAAAGGAAAAAAAAAAAAAACAAAATGAAAGGAAAATTGAATATAGTATAAAGTAGCTGAGCTATATATATGTTTATAGATATATGTATATACGAGCATATAGCTGTTGGCTATTCGCACGATATTTGATTGAACATTATTGGACTAATTTATGTACCTGGGCCCAGACCAACGCACAGCAAAGGATGACACAAAATGTAGCTAGAAATCCAAAAATATATTTTGATTTCATTGCTTGGAATATTACCGAAAGAAACAAAAAATATGTATGGAAGACTGTGAAGGTGGCAAAGCCATAAAAGCGACTCAAACAGGCTAAATATAAATATAGCAGCAACATTAGCAATCGATAAACTCTAATTGTTATGCTAATCAAGCCAAAAAATAATCATACATCCAGTAATTGGTGCGACGCAGTTCAAGTGCCATAGAAACCGGCTTCAACCGGTGCCAATAGCCGGCCGAGAACTTTGTCAGGTTTCGTCTATGTGTTTGACAGATCTCTCTCTCTCTCTCTCTCTCCATCTCTTTCTATATTTCTCTCACTCTCTCTTTTTTTCTTTCTTGTATTTATATACACTCTTGTATACCCTATGCACGTGATTGTTGTTGAAGCTATTGTGTTTGTGTGGTTTTCACTTGATTTTTTTATTGTTTATTTTTTGTTGTTTTTTGTTTTTCTTTTTGTTTTATTATTTGGTTTTTCTTTATGTTTGTTTCACAATGTGTTTTTCTGTTTATTGAATTGACAATTTGCTTGTTGTTTTTATTGCTTTTTCGTTTGCTGAATGATCTTCAATGAGATCGGTTTAGCAAGTGGAAATTCCTTTGAGCTTTCTTATGTATATATTTTTGAAATAGATTTGAAGTACTTAAATATGACTCAAGTATGATATGAGCATTAGAATATACGCTAAATATGAACCCGAATAGGTTAAAATCCGACAAATATTGACTAGAAAATATTCTTATTTAGAGCTGAGTTACCTGAGAATAACAAAGATACGACAGGACTAGCTGAAACTCGAAAATTGTTAAGATAATTTATAAAATAATATAATATAAAATATATATGATTAGCTTTTATATTATTTTTCTTCATAATCTTCCTCTTCATCAATATATATTTACCAATCTTCAAGTTCTGTATTTGAATTACCTTATTTAAATAATTTTGGGCTGCACAATATATATGTTTACCATCTCAGTCTAAACTTCCTGTTCACACAATTTATCGATCACTTAACAAATTCCAGTTAAAATCACATTAAAACAAGTCGAATCTAGTTAATCATATCCGTTTCCTGAGCAACATCTGATTTAAAGTTTACTAGAAATTGCAAACATAATATTATGATTAGCATTACTTACAATTATTTACGACTGTTGCTCCACGAAAATGAGCAGATAAAATGCCAGAAAAGACATTAAGCAGTGCACTCGGTCTAGCACAGCAATTGTTTCAACAGTTTTTATTTATTTATTTAAGCACCGACGAGCACTTATTTTTATTTATTTGTGTTCATTGCGTTTCCACTTTTCTGGCTCTTCGGGCCAAAACCGATCGACCCTCAAAGATGGTTGCTAGCACAAATATATTTTGGCGAGTGGCAGAAAGTGGTTTGCTTATTGATACTGCCAACTCATGGTAATGACTGACTAAAATATGGCTAAAGTTTATATTTCTTGATCAACAGCAATAGTCAATAGTCGTATGCATGCCTTTCAATCAGTTTCTCTAATTAAACTCTATCTATGCGAACAAGGAATCTATTGGACATATATTTGGTACTTGTTCCATAAATTTCTTTCAAATAATCAAGAGTTTTATAATAGATACGAGAAAATCATATGCAGGCTACACTCCTGACTGTACTCCCATAAATATGTTTGCAGCAATCGATCATTTTTCTTGTCGATCGATCAACTAATTAAAGAGTATTCAGCTAAGATGATTATTATATAATGTGACAATTATTTATTATATAATTTACTAAAAAAAAAAATCTTAACAAAGTAATTTGTATCGAGCACTTAAGTAAATATTAGCTAGAAGCTAAAATGTCAATTCAGGGTATTTGCTAGTCGTGCATTGCCCACAACAGGTGTCCTCACTGCCAATACGTACAATGACTTTTCCAGCGACCCTTAAAATAAATCAGAAATATAATTTATGTTGATCGGCTGGCGTGTAATACATTTGTAAGTCATCTCAACAGTTTTTACGATTCTCACAATATTATGATTACATTTTTTATTAATGATTATATATTTTCGCTTGGCTTTTACGTCGGCGCTTGCCTTGACCTTACCTTGAGAGCCGGCAGCAACAACAATTTTACTTTTACAAGACTCTGATTTTGTTCTTTTCTTATTTATATTTTACTAATTTATTTATTTTTTTTTTTTTTGCGCGCGTAATTAAGAATTTTTGAATTTTACCTATGGCTGCTGCCGCGACTCATGCTTGGCGCGTACTATTTTTAACAAATTTATTTACAAACATTAAATATATCATTAAAGCGGAACTATTTAAATAAATTATGGAAAATAAAGCGCTGCGTGGGCGTCAACAACATCTACGTACGTATACGTATAAATTTATATCTATATGTTGTGTACTGCTAACAGCCACTGTGGCTGTGTGTGTGTGTGTGAGTGTGAAAAGTTTTGTAGCATTGCTGTGAGGCCTCATTAGCCATGACATGCACTTGATGCAGGGCCGCTTGTCAGTTGTGTTGAGCAAAAGTCTTGAGAGATTAGGCCAGGTCAAGTTAGCTGTCTCTCGCTCTCTCGCTCTCTGTTGCTCCCTCTCTGCTGCTTAGCCTGCTTAGTCTATCAATATTGTGTACACGCCTCTTTTTGCTAAAAATATATTTAGGCATTGCCTGCTGGACCCAGCGGCACAGCAATCAAAGAATTATACGAGTTTTTATAAATAAACCCAAAACAAAAAGAAAATCAATTACATATATATTTATATATATACGTCTCGTCGCACAAAAAAAAAAAAAAAAAACAGTTAAGCACGCGAAACACAATTCTATATATATTTGTAAATATATATATAAATTGTTCTTATATATATAAAATTTGTTATTCTATTGTTTATTATTATATTATTATATTTTTCTATTATTGTGTTTTTATTGCCTTTCTTTTCTTCTGTTTTCCTTTCACTTGTTTTCGTTGTGGGCGCGCAACGGAAATTTCGTTTTACACTCACTTTATACTACTTAGATATTTAATTTTATTAGATTGTTGTTTTTGCTAGGCGCAAATGCGCAAACGGAAGACTTTGTCTGGAAAATAATTATGGTTTGAGCTATATTATATTAAAATAGTGAGTAATCAACATATTTCAATAATATGTATTTCAATAATATGAATACATATTTCAATAATAATATAATATATATTCCATTGAAATATAAAGTTATCAATTCGAATTTTTTCTAAAATAATATTTATTAAAAACTTTAAAAATTGTTAAAAAAAATATCTTATTTAAAATTTTAATATATATTTTTTATCAAATTAAAAAATACTTATTAATAATAATAAATAATAAATAATAATAAAATTAATTATTAATAAAAAAAACTATCTTATTTAAAATATTAATATATATTTTTTATTAAATTAAAAAATACTTATTAGTAATATATAAAATAAAAAATAATTATTACTAAAAAAAACTATCTTATTTAAAATTTTAATATATATTTTTTATCAAATTAAAAAATACTTATTAGTAATATATAATAATAAAAATAATTATTACTAAAAAAAAAATATCTTATTTAAAATTGTAATATATATTTTTTATCAAATATAAAAAATAAAAAATACCTATTAATATATATTTATAATTAAAAATTGTCAATACATTTATTTTATCATTAAAAATATATGTTTTGAACAGTCTCAAATTTTAAGATTTATTTATTAATGATTTAATTTTTTTTTTTTTTATAAAAATTTAAATGTATATTTCATACTAGCAAAACTATTTGGCACTCTGAATTTTTGCAGCATTTTAGTTTTATTAATTGCTTAAAACTTCTTAAAATAACTAGGTCAATAAATTGCTTTTAGTTTCTATCATATAGCAAAAGGTTTTTGTGCTTTATCAAGAACAAATCAAAGCTATTAATTATAATTATTTATACAATATTTATTGTTTATAAAAGATCCAATGTTCAGCCAAAAGTCTTCTGGTGAACATTTATAATAAATCTACAGAAAAAAATTAAAAAAATAAAAATGAGCTGCTAAAATTAGTAATCACTTCCATAACAATTACTAACGGAAGATAGAGTATCGTAATCCCTAGAAAAGAAAAAAGAAAAAAACAAAAGCAAACAAAATTTTGGTGTTGTAAAATGTAACAAAAAACTATTATTGTTGACCTAAATCTGAAAAAGTATAAACAATTCATGCTGTAAATAGAGAGTACTTAAAAAAGCAAGAAATTGAAATGGAACTATGTAAGGTATATATGTATGTATGCTAGGCTATAGTCAAATGATCTCTTTTGCTAGATCTGATGTATAATCAATGTTTAATGAGCTCGGCCACATCAAAAGATAAAAAGCTAATCGCATTGCGCCATTAAGCAGACAAATATCAATTGTAACAACGCAATGCTATGGATATATATATGCCAACTCATACTATATATGTATATATATATATTGGTTGGCTCGATATCGCAGACAGCACGGCCGACATCTGTAGAGTGCGTTACGTGCTCGGACTTGGCCAATTTATCATCATATTCACGTTGATTGTGGCCAAAGTACTATACTAGTCCCAGACTTCTAGTAGCAAATCAGCTATATTTATATAGATATATATATATATCTAGATATACAGATATAGAGATATATGTGCGTGCCTATAGGTATTATTTGTATAATAATAAAACTACAACTCGTTGGAAGACGCCCGCGCGGCTGCCTCGCAGCATCCAACACTGCATGCGTGTGCGTATCTGTGTGTGTGTGTGCGTATGTGTGTGTGTAGATGTGGCACGCCGACCGACAACGACTCGCCAATTGACGTCAGCAATGCCCCCAAAGTCACAAACTGTTGCGAGCGGGTTGCCAAGCTGGCGAGACGAGGACCGAAAACGAATTCTACCCCATAGCAGGAACCCCGTTACGGAGGTAGGTTAGACGACAAGGGAGGTCAGAGGAGATTGATTGTGAGAGGGGAGGCGCTGGCTGGCGGGAGGTAAGGTGCTGGCTGGCGCGCACTCATTTTGGCAGTCAGTCATACAATTTGATGCTGCGCCACCTACCCTATATATGCATATATTGAGCGATTTGTTTGTGCCAACGATATGGGTTATCATAGCTATGTGATGTGCCTTGAGACAGCCGAGATAACAAAGAGAGAGACGAAAGAGAAAATACATTCAAATGGAATTATGAACATCATTAAAAATATATTGATGGCAAATCTAGACTTCTTATCTATTCCTATTAGATTTATACATATTAATTGTATCGAAGCATTCAATATACAGTTTTTTATCTTGAATAAAATGTTGCCAAACCTAAACTAAAACTTGATCAAATTAATTAAATTGATTTTTTGTTCTATAGAAAACTTTAATTCTTTTGCTAAGTCTATCAAGTCAAAAAAAAAAAAAAATAATAATAATAATAATAAATAAAAAAAATAAGAATAAAATTAAATAAATAAAATAAAAAATAAAATAAAATAAAAAGATAGATAAATAAATATAAAAAAAATTTAAAAAATAAATTTATTAATTTTAAAAGATTATTTTTTAAATTTAAATCATTAAAAAAATTTAATCAATTCAAATATTTAATAACACATTTGTTTTTAATATATAATGAACTTTTCTTTTTTTTTTTAATTCAGTTTAATGAAATATATAAAAAAAAGTTATTTTCGTTAAAAATGTTACATTCTAAATAAATATATTTAATTTGATGTAACTTTTACTCAATTATACATTTTTTAATACAATAAGTTAAATAATTAAAAAAAAAGATATATATATATATATTTTTTTTAATTTTTATTAACTTAATAAAACAAAATTTATTTTTTTAGAAATTAATTAATTTTTTTATTAATAATTATTAATTTATTTATCATTATTAATTTATTTATTATTAAATTTAATTATTTAGTTTAAATAAAAGACCTTAATTTAGTTTAATTTAAATTTAATTTTTTTTTACTCAATTATAGGTTTTTGAATACAATAAACTAAAAATAAATTTATTTTATTTTCAAATTAACTCTAAAATTACTTAGATTAAATAAATGTTCTTAAATTACTTTACTTTTAATTTAAATGTTTGTTTATGCAAATCATCTATTTTATTTTAATGGTCTCAATAATAAATCATAATATATAAATATATAAATGTGTAAATATATAAATATATAAATACATAAATATATAAAGGGCATACAGCATTCGATATATGTAATAGTTTCTTCTCCCCCATTTTTTGGACTTTACGGTCGCGAGTATTTCTCATGCGTAGTGCAGGTCGATCTCCTGACGCCATTGTCGCTCTTCTTCTTCTATTTATAGTTGTTGTTATTTAGTGCAATTACATTTCACAATTCAAACTATCTGTCCAACAGTCCGACCGTCTGTCCACCTGTCTCGCTGTCCATTTGTTGGCCCACTGTTTGGTATTGCTTTTCAGTTCATTTATAAGGAAATTTGTTTTAATTTTAGCAACGCGAAAAATGCATTTTTTGTTCGCCTCTGTTGACCCTTTTGACGGCATCTATTCTTGGCATGCAAAGTGTTTGCGTTTCTATTTTGTATTGCTGCTGCTTTTTGGCCAAATAATTGAAATTGGCTTAACGTATTTCCACTTGTGTTGTATTCATATGCCCAAGCAGCTGTGGCGGGGCCTATAGAAGTGGCAGGCGGCGGCTTGGTTCGAAATAAAAGTGAAAGTTTGATTTATGAGCACACGCAGGCGGCTGTTCGCTGGCCACTGGCTGATGGCTCTTAATGATTTATAATTAGTTTCGCGAGCTTTTGTTTTCCTTATAGTCTTTTCAAGAGACCGGGATTCGTTTGGCCCCTGGCCTCGAGCCAATCAATTCTGGAACGGAAATAGAAATTCAAATAGAAAACAAAAATTAGAGTAGTAGCACTAAAAATCTCACTCAATCGCTGATCTATATAGATACAGATGTCTCCATGCTGTGCGGGGTTAATGGGCTCAATTTTGTACAGATTGTGGGCCAATCGCCTTGTGACTGTGTGTGTGACGCAAGTGTGTGTGTGTGTGTGTGTGTGAGTGAGTCTTTTGCACGTCATTATATGATTGATCTATTAGCTAATTGACTAATTGAGACTATACTTTGTTTTATTGAATTGTTATTCGATTCTTAAGAATTTTATCGTTTATTTATTGATTAATAAGCAAGAATATTTCAGTACGAGCATATAGATTATCAGCAGGGAACAAGTTGTTATTAGTGTGGCAATAGGTGCTACAGAATTTAACTAGAAATCAATTATAGATTGAAGAGTTTGAGTTGAAGAGCGTATTATGAGTTATATCAATTAGATCTAAGCTAAACAAAAATATTTAAAATTTGTTAAATTTTACTGATTTCAGTTTCAAATATATCGCTTTTCTTTAGGGAAAATATTGATTGATATCAAATGTTTTATCGATTGCAATAGTTAATAATGTCAAATCGGCTTAGATCACATTCATTTCGACTACTTTTCGATATATATCGTATTCATATAATCGCTCATTTCATATCGATCATCATGCATACATATATTAAAAACCCGCCCATTTTATCGCTAGTAATTCCATTTACAATTTGCATATTCTGTAACAGCTCATAAATCACAATATCTTTATCTTGCCGAACAACTATAAACACGATTTCCCTATCAAGCCATAAATTCATAGCCCCCTCAATGCATCGTACACCCACTTTTGAAAAGAAATTAAAAGAAAAACCTGAACATTTCTTCGATCGACCATTAATTTGTCTGAAATATCCAAATATTTTCTTAGCTGTGTAAAATGGCAAAAGAAAAAAATATAGGAAAAATCCCGAAGCCTAATTTCTGTGTGTTGGCGGCGACATAAAATGAAAATGCGAACGAGCGAAAAATAATTTTCCAAATCTCAAATCACATCACGCCCTATAAATGCTTCAGATTCGTTGCCTCCAGCCTCCTCCAGGCAGACTCTCGCTGTCTGGCGATTTGCTGTCTCAGTTAAGGCGAAAATCAAATGATTTTTCGCACTGGCCACACAGCATTAAATTAAATGGCAACATTTTAAAAACATTTTCTCAGAATTCCCAAAAATCTGATTCGTGACTAACTAAATGAGAAACGAAAATAAGAAGTGTCTGACGTCCGTAGACGAATGATACTTCAGATTTGCGCAGGTCTTACACTATAATTTCTTCCCTGAGTTTTTTTCCGTTGATTTTCTTTTCTTTTTTTTTCTTGCACACATCAGACAACGCGGCGACATTTGAAATTCGCTTTCGGCGTGGGCGTAGGCGTGGCACACCGTTCGAGGGCTGTAAAACAAAGCGATATTCTATGTTAAATAATTCGAGCCAATTCAACAACTACAAATGTCACATAAAAAGCTAAAAGCAAACATGTTCACATCAAAAGTGCCTTATAAATCATAATTACAAAAATTATGAATATATATAGAAATATCTAGATAGTATATAGCATATATCTACACACATATAGCCCACACTTCTGCCACGACGAGGGCAATTGCTTTTTGGACAGGCTAAAAGTAAAAAAAAGAAACTGACTCTGACACCAGACACCTGTCTTTGGGCAACAGGTTAAGGTCAGCATTTGATAAACTGCATATTTTCTTGCTCTCTTTTGCTTTTATTTTCAAAGACATTTTTAACATTCTTCAAATTGTTTCATACATTTTTGTATATCATGTGAAACATATTTTATTTCAATCAACATTTAGTAAACATAATTTATGGCATAAAAATGAGTGAAATATCACTAGGTTTGATAGACGTTTATGCTGAGTTATTGAAACAATTAGTTTTGCCTTTTTTTTATTCTTTTATCTATCAGATATCTTATAAAGATAAAATGATATATTGAGAAATTATAGGATATTTCGTGTAACAATAAATATAATAAAATGGGATTAAGCTAGAATGAATGAGCATGGGATTATGTTATCAAACTTTATTGCTTTAGCATTCCATTCATTTCATTTGAATCATATTTTAAACTATGTTTTAATCTCCCTTATATCGCTTCATCTTCATCAAATTTGATTGCATTAATTTTCCATTTTAACTTATTTCACAATACCTCAAAAGCTCATTCCATCCACTTCTATCTTATTAGATATAATCCCTTTGTCACTTGATTGCATTAGCATTTTTTAATACATAATACAAATTGATTCTTCTTTATTATATCTTATAATCTATGAATTATTTCAAAGAATAAAATGCTACTATATGGGTCAGAAAGATAATGAAAGAAAATAAAATAGGATAGATAGAGAACATATTAAAGTGCTAGACTAAGAAATACTCTGTCTAGATTATTATAATAACATATAATATAAATAGGTAATTTCTTAAATATAAATTTTTATTATTTAATATTATTATTTTTTATTTTATTATTTAATATTATAGATGACTTTTTAGTTTTAACTAACAACAAGTTTTCCCCTCTTATCTCTTATAGAGAAACGCTCCTTCTCCTTTCGGCTGCGTCGCTCGTTTGGCGATGGCGGCAGCACCAATAGCCGCAATAGCAACAACAACAGCAGCACCTGCACCAATCACAATAACCAGAAGCGTTGCAGCACACCACTGACGCCGACCAGCACCAGCACTGGCCGACTGGAGGTGCCTGGGGCGTCGGTCAGTCGACGCAGCAGCATTTACAAGAAGCCGGAGAAGAACGATGGCGGACAGATACATATGATACCCGATGTGGAGCTGCCATTGATGACATTCGCCGATCAGTACAATATCGAGAAGACGCTGGCCGAGGGCTGCTTTGCCAAGATATTGCTGTGCCGGCACAGGCCGACCAACACCACGGTGGTGCTGAAGGCGGTGCATGCCGAGCTGACCACGATCAAGGAGTTCCAGAAGGAGTTCCATTACAACTATGAGCTATCGCATCACCATCATATACTCAGCGCCTATGCCGTGGCCTTTCAGACTATGGACTATTATGTGTTTGCCATGGAGCATGCGCCATATGGAGATCTCGCTTCGAACATCGGACCAAATGGTCTGCATGAGACGGCCTGTAAGCTGATTGCGGAGCAGCTGAGCTCTGCGCTGGGCTTTATGCACTCCAAGAATCTGGTGCATCGTGATCTCAAAGTTGAGAATGTGCTGGTCTTTACGCCGGACTTTACACGCGTCAAGCTCTGCGATTTTGGCGCAACGACCAAGAAGGGTCTGCTCGTGCACAAGGTGAAGCACACATGGACCAGCTGTGTGCCGCCCGAGCAACTGGAGTTGATCAAGAATGAGCGCTTCCAGTGTTTGCCCATCAGCGATTCCTGGCAATTTGGCATCTTGCTGTACAACATTCTGACTGGCAATCCGCCTTGGCTGTCCGCCGATTGGGTTAAGGATCAGGCGTACGCCAACTTCATGAAATACGAGCAGCGCAAGACGACCAAGGTGCCAGAGAACTTTCGACGTTTCTCGCCGCGCTTGATGCGCTGCTTTCGCAAGTATTTGACACACGACACAGAGGAACGGTGCAAGATCACCGAGGTGACCAAATACATGAAGGATCGCTGGGTCGAGTGCCGCATCTCGGCCTCGAAGTCGGCCACGCTGATCTCGCCCACGCCGCACGATCAGGACTCGTGCATCTATCTGAATCAGCGCGAGGGACGCCTGTCGGGGGATGAGAACAAATTGCGCTTTAAGCGCATGATGTCCAGCTATGGCCTGGATGTACCCATTGATCAGGGCATGGTGCGAAAGCGCGTCTGGGATTGGCTATCCACATGCGATGCTAGCTTCGATCCAGAAGTGGAGAGCTTGCATGCATTGGAAATGTAATAAGCTGCGATATATTAAAGAGAATTTCGTCAGATCCATGAGGTCTGTGATCGATGGGATCTCTGACATATGAGATCTCTGATCTATAAGATTTGTGAGGTCTATGATATCTATGGTTAATGCTGATAAGTCAATCTTTTCAAACTAAAAAGAAATATGTTCTTTGGTTCAAATGGACCAAAACTGATTAAAAATAAAAGATATTTATATATAAATATTATAATACTCATAGACGAATTTTGCTATGCATATGATGTAACCACATATTTAGTAGAAACTTGTACCAAATAAACCCCATGGGGTATAGAAATATATCTAGTAAATATTTTGTATATCCAATAAGGGCAAAGCACGTCAACGGATAATCTTTCCACTAGTGTTACCTTTCTAGTCTTCCGCTACGATGGTTTATATTTAAATATGTATAAATATATATCTATCTGTATGTAGTTTTATATATGTGTGATGTACGCGTTATTTACTTTATATGTCAAATACGATAGCAACTAATGCAATTATCTAGAATTTAATACTTATGTAAGAGCAAGAATATATGATATATCTCTATAATCTATGTACTACTATATACGACCAATTATTAGCTAAGTGTTGTCTTATCTATGTGTAATTCGATTATAACTAAACCCTATACGATTATATTCTAGACTTTACCCTGTATCTTTAACTACTACATCTATCTATGTGTACGATCTTGTATATAATCTTACTATATATATGAATATATATGTGTATTTATGAGTACTACGCTATATGCCATATGCTATACTACTTTTATATGAGTTCATGTACACGGAATGATGAATGCAAAATCAAATATATAAATATATAGAGAAACTTAAACTGAGTTTATTTCTTGATGTCTTTCTAATAATATAAACAAATATTATTTTTATTTAAAATATTTTCTACAGCAAAGAGAAATATATAAATCTATATTTAGACAGGTTTTGGTTTAATTTTATTGATTGTCTACAGTTATCTATTCGATTCTTATTTTCAGTTGCTAAATGTGTTTAAAGGAATATGTAAGTATTTAAATTTTATTTTATTTTATTTTTAATTTTTAATTTTTCCAAGTTGATTTCGCTTTTTATAGGTAAAAAAAAAATATATAAAAAAAATACCAAAAAATCCAAGACCATTTATATTTATATAAAATATATAATATCTTACGTATATATAATTATTTACTTATATATCCATATACATAGTATAATGCTGCCCACAATATTAGTCGTAAAAGCAAAACTTTTTCTAAACATTTTCACAACCATCATAAAAATTTGCGCAAAAATAAATTCGCTTTGTTGTTAAATGTGGCACATTGTTTAGCAAAAATTACGACGCATACAACAATGGCAACGAAATCTACAACAACAATGAAAACTAACAATAAATATTTATTATTTGACGCATTAAAAACGAGTGAAAAAAAAAAATCCAAAATTTAATTTTTGCTAAAATTTTTAATTATTCAATGTTTAGAATAGATTTACGTATAGATTTTTGCCAATAGTTTTTCGCTTTCTGAAGGTTGACCAAAGTCTAATGTCAGCGGCGGTCAGGGCTTTTAGTTTATGTGGCTAAAACAATGGAATATTTATGAATGGATGTTCTTGCTGTTGTTGTTGCTCTTGTTGTTGCTGCACTAATTGTTGCCGTTGTCTCAGCTTTTGTTTGGGACATGAACAGGATGTGACGCAGTCGTAAATCTGTCTCTAATAAACGGCAGCTGCGAAGGTTGATTAAACAAAATGTTGAACTTGCTGCTGCTATTGCCTCGTCTGCTGCCCACCTTCCTTCCACTGCTTACACCTGTTGACCATCTCCGCTGTGCTTTTTACCTGGCTGGCTGACTGGCTGGTTGGCATTGACTTTACCTCACTCTCGCTCTGTTTCGTGCTCTGTCTCCTTTCTTGTAATTCAATTTTCATTTAAATCAAATAAAGTGCTTGTCCGCTGATTGATTGATTGGCTGATGGATTGATTGGGTTTGTTTGATTGACTGGCTGAACGTTCATTTACCTGTAATTAAATTTCAGTACAACGTTTGCCACGTGCTTTGCTTTTGTTTCTTTTTTATGTTTTCTTGTTTATTTTATTATGCAAACAAAAAGGTTACGAAAATAAATTGTTAATACATTGAAATACCCTATAATTGTGGCGTACAGTATAGTTGGCTGTGATAGCTCTTTGTAGAAAATTACGCTTCAAAATAATGATAAATAAGATAAATAAATTAAGATAAATAATATCTTAAATCTGCCTGAAGGCCTCTGTCGCTCAGGCTTAAAAGAAAAGTGTTACTTAGAATTATTTCTTTGTAACAATAAATAAATAAATGAATAAATAAATAAATAAATAAATAAATAAATAAATAAATAAATAAATAAATAAATAAATAAATAAATAAATAAATAAATAAATAAATAAATAAATAAATAAATAAATAAATAAATAAATAAATAAATAAATAAATAAATAAATAAATAAATAAATAAATAAATAAATAAATAAATAAATAAATAAATAAATAAATAAATAAATAAATAAATAAATAAATAAATAAATAAATAAATAAATAAATAAATAAATAAACAAATAAAATATCTTGAATTTAAATTAATTCAATATATGTATAGTGAAAAAAACAGTATTTAATTTCTAATTTGCATTTTGAAAAAAAATAAACTATTTTTTGTTTATTTTTAGTTAATAAATATATAAAACAATTATTTTTATATATTTTGATTATTTTTTAGCGTATTTATTTTTATTATATTTTTATTTTTTTTATAATTTTTTTTTTTTGTTATCGTATTAATTGTATTTTTTAAATAAAAAATATTTTATATTTTCATTAAAATTGAAAAAACTAAACTATTTTTTTTTTTAGTTTTTTAATTAATAAATATTTAAAACAATTTTGTGTATATATTTTTATTATTTTTAAAGTATTTATTTGTATTATATTATTTTTATTTTTTTTTTATTTGTTTTTTTTTTATCTTGTTTATTTTAATTTTTTAAATAAAAATATTTTATATTTGCATTAAAATTTTGTATTTTAATAAATATATTTTATATTTTATTTTAAAATTTTAATTTTATCTGAACTCTAGCTTACCTTCCTTACCTGCCAGCTCTTACCTGTCACACCCTGCCTTGGGCATTTATATTTTTATTATTTATTTACAGGGTACTGATACTCAAGAGTAGACAGATTTTATGAGCTTGGGATTTCTTCTCTTTTTTTCATTGTATACCTCGTCGCGCATGTTAACACTTAAATGGATTTTTATGGATTTTCGAGTCTATGTGAGAAGTCAACTGAAATAAATTAAATATAAAAAAAGAGAAACACATTTGCGCTATTTATAGATATAGATAGGATCTGCATATTTAGTGGGACACGCGTCGGCAGAGTTTTTGAGATCCAGCAGAAAGTCATTTGTTTTCGTTTTGCTGATCGGAGAATTGCTCGATAAATATTAAAATGATCCCATTTAATTAGTTTTTATTGGTGTAAAACTGTCCGAAATGCAAAACATGTTGTGCCGCGCGCATAAATTAAACCAAAGCGCACAAAAATAAGTTTTTACGATGCCCGCCAAGGCGTCAACTTATTTTCTTTTCCCTCCACCCAAACCTCAGTCGCCCACACAACAACTAATGCGAATTTTCATGAGTCGCGTCTGGTTGTTGTTGTTGTTTTTGTTGTTGTTATCGCGTAATTTATGAGCCGCATTTGCCATTTCGTATTCCGTTGGAACTGCTGCTGCGAGTCTCTTTTTCTCATTCTCATTCCCATTCAAATGCGACATTCACATGGAGAGACGTCCCTAAAAAGTATGCAACAGTTTTTTTGCAAGCACAGAAAACTGGAGTAAAAGTTATTTTGGGCTGTGCTTCCTGTACACATTACATATTTATTATCTAGAAGATGTATGATATTTTTAAATATTTATATATCTATAAATATGAAATATAACAGAGTGCATTATTTATGGCCATATACTTTTGTATAGTATGGAATATTTGCGCCTCTTAGCAATGTAACTTCATTGTAAAGTCGCTTGTCTAACTTTCTCAGATAATGTTGTTCTCTTTTGATGGTGGAATTCGCCAAATTATTATAAGAATTCATGACACAATAAACAACAACTTTTGCGCCTGGTCGTGATATTTTTCCAGCAACCATAATATATTTCTTCGTCTCTGCAAACAATACCTCGAACTGTCATTTAGCAAACTGTTGTATAGATAATAATAATTATTATTATTATATTATTATTAAGCCAAAGAATAGCTGTCCCAATGGGCTGTAGTTGTCTACACTTCAAAGACTCTATACATATTATATTTGACCTGATTGTCTATATTAATTTGTAGTATTAAACAGCTGATCATGGCTCTGCCTGCTGTGCCAAAAATAATCATGAAAGAAATGTCTACTAAAATTAAGTTTATATTTAAAATATAATTTATCTATTATTTTATTATCAGAGCTCGCAAATAATATGTGTCATTCACTCACACTTTCAGAAAATGCTCTGAGAGTGAGCGCTTGCGTCAGTTCTTTAGCGATTTTCTTTGTGATCGGTCAGATAAGGAGAGAGTGAGAGAGTGAGAGAGAGAGAGAGGGAAGCAGAGCTCAACCGATTGCATTGGTTCTTTAACGAGCTCGTTCACGATTGGCCAGAAACCTTTTTTGTTTTTTTTTTTTCTTCCGCTTGATTAAGTATTGTGAAGCCGTCTTTTGTGTATGTATTAGTTTCTATGCGAGACTTGTCTTCGTTAAGCACTCAATAGCGTACGTAAGTGTATATGTGAAAGTGCAGATCCATTGCATAGACTCTTACCTACTTATTGAGTCTCTTGAGCGAGCGTCAATCGTATCGCTACGTAAACGATATTCACACGAACAATTCAACTCAAGGCGCTCAAACGAAGCGCGAAACGAATAGTTCCGAAGACTCTAGCTGAGCGCGTTTGAGCATGATTTTTCTTTGCTTGATCTCGTGAACAGAGTTAGGTATATACGAGCTATATTTTATTATGGTTGGCCTAGCAGAGCTAAGACTTAAGTTGTAATTAAAGAGATTGCAATCTCTGGCGCTCTTATTCGCTGGCCTTCTGCTTGCTCTTTTATAAAACGATATTTTCGAGTAGCAACTGATTATTGTTGAGTAATTAATTAATTTTTATTGTTAATTGATTTCGAAATGAAATTTGTAGAGTTCAATTTAGTGAAATGCGAAGATTTCTTGAGTTAGATCAGGAATTATTTAATATGTCCAATTTATTACATTTTTAATTTGTTAAAAATAATCAATTTCTTATTGATGCAAAGTTGGAATTAAATAGGCAACATAACTATATACAGATGTATAAACATATGTTTTTATTCGTCAAATTTCACAGTGCAAAAACTTTGATTTATTTGCCTGCTTATTTACCTTGACTTGTGCGCTTAACTCCTCAAGAATTTCTTTTCTTTCCTTGCCCTTGGTATACCATTTAGGAATTGCTTTCTTTTTGCGGTTTTGCAAACATTGTTCGCTTGTCTATTTGGCCAGATGCTTTTTAAATAAATAAACAATATACTTACCTGCTCAAAAAAAAACTAGTGTAAATCATTTTTTATTGTTTTCAAAAATTTTGCATTTCCATAATATTAGAAGCAATTGAAATAATTGCTACTTTGAATCAAATTCTGCAGCTGGCATGGCATATATATATTCCAATTCGCAGTCTTATATGTATATTTATAGATAATTTGAAACACGTTTAGTCGAAAAATGCATTAAATAATTAATCTGTTTATTGAATGCAATTAGATGCCATGTGTCTGTTCGTATGTCTAGGTAGCTCTACGTCTATGGTTTGTGTCTTGGCTGAATGATGCAAAAATATATAAACGATGCGAATTGCTTACGAGCTAAAACAAATATGGTCGCTAGATGTGTGTGGGTTGTGAATCAAATCTCTAAAATTTACAAATAATGCATATGTTTATATAAAAAAATGTCTATATAGAATATGAATAATGTGTGCGAAAAAGAGTCGAAGCAGAGTCGACGTCCCAAGTAGATCAGGAAGAACCATATTCAGTCGGTTTATACATATCCATATACAATCTCTCAGACACTCAGGCCGATTTCAATGGTATACGTTGTTTGATTACCTATAGAGAGGGGGAGAGAGAGAGAGAGAGAGAGAGAGAGAGCTTGATAAACATTTGTAATTCAATTTCTTTTCATTTTCTTTTTCTTTCACTTGTTTACAATTAAATACTAATAAAGGCGAAAAATCAATTAAGACGCGTGTGAAATACGTCAGAGTTGGGGCTAAATTTAGAAGAGCCTATTAGCTAGATGTGCTTCTTTTTTTGCTTTCTATCGATCCAGCAATCGATCGATCGTTTATTTAGCTCTATTTATAGGCGGGGGCGTGAACTGAATCATCAGAGGGTCAAAACAGTTGGCGCAGGAAATGCGTTTTCCGCGTAAAGCAAACATAATAAAGAGAAACACGCACAAGCCAGAATAAATGAAATTAAGGGCGGTGGTAGGGTGAGGTGTGTAATAATAAGACGAAATAATGCTGATTAAGTGACGAAGAGCAAATACTCTTTTGGCATGAAAATATAAAAATATGTATTAATATATTTATATGTATAAATGGAGAGACATATGTATAATATATATAATCTTGATCTTTCAATTGGAAGAAGAACTTTTTTTTTTTTTTAATTAAATTTTTTATTAATAATATAAAAAATTTATTTTAACAGACAGCTGCAGTTTTGTCTACTCTCAGATATCGTATTACATTTTTTGCTGCAGCAGCTGAGTAAACAGATTTTTTTAGAGAGAAAAATACAGAAAATTGCCAGAGAAGCAGACTGAGAAATGGAGTGAAATGAGTTTGTGGAAAGAGAATATTTGAAATTATAATTATTATAATTATTAAAAAATATTAAATTGCAAATATTTGTGTTTGGCTCTCTCATTAATTTGAACTCCTAATTTAGACTATTATATAAAAATTGTTGTATTCTTTACTCTGTCCACACACAATCTCTTCAAGTCTTCTCTATAACAGCTAGGCACACTCATTTGTTAGGGCAACAACAGAATCAATAAAATTGTTGATTAACTAACCTCAGAGCACATGGTCTTGTAGATCTCGTCGGTGTCCCAGGGCCCACGTTCGGGCAGTGCGATGCCACGCCTACGCAGCTCCTGAACACAGTCCGTTAAATCGAAAATGGGCAACGGATCGATGCTGGCCTTGGCAACCTTGCCAGCCAAATACTCGACGTAATGCGTGCTATTCGATAGGTGAGGAAAAAAATAGGGAGAAAAAAAAAACAATTAGCTTTGTTTTTCTAGACGACGTATGTTTAAAATTCCATTAACCCACCGACACATGCCCGCATGCTTGTCGGGCACCTCGTTGTTGCACACTGTGTCCACTAGACCCTGTGGCGTCTCCTTCTGCAGTGGTATGGGACAGCGGGCCTGGGCACGGGCCTTGCTCGAGCTGCTCGGCTCGTTGTCCAGCTCGACTGGCTCCGTGTCAAACTTGACGTTGTGCTCTTTGAGCAGAAACTGCAGCTGCATCGGTATCTTATCCCTCAGATAGAACAGACAATTGCGCGGATGATGGGCATGCAGACCCAGCTTGGCGCAATACGGAGAGATGGTGCACTTGGCGCCCATCATGAAGGGGCGAGCGCAGCCATAACAGAACTCGAATTTGCACTGAGTGCAGGTGAAGTGCATGCAGCCACCCCTGAAAAAAGTAGCCGAATATAAATATATAAAAATATATATTCTCTCGTAAAATCTGCGCTCACCTGGCCAGCGAATAGCGAAATTTGCATTTGGGACAATCGATGCCGTTCTGTGCTAAATGCTCCTGCACACCCTGTGCCTGCAGTTCCGGATCGTTTTCCCGCTTCCATTCCAGATAGGCCTCACAGCTGGTGCCCTCGTGCTGTCGCTCCCAGGGCTTGCGACACTGGGCACAGGTCACCGAGCCACAGTCGGGGCATATCAAACGCTTCTGCTTGGGTCGGGCAAAGAAGCCGGACGAGCACTGTATGCACCACTTGAAGTTGGGATCCTGCAGCAGTGTGCGATCACGCAGCTTGCGCTGGAACAGCTCATGCACATCGTTGTCCAAAATGCTCTTGAGGAAAATATCCAAATTGGAAAAGTATTCCAAATGCTCATCCTCATGCTGCAATTCGTTGCTCAGCTCGGGCAGCTTGCAGAACGGGCAGCTGCAATCGTTTATGCTGCGATCGGTGATCTGTAAGGGAGCAGCAGTAGAAGAAGAGTAGAAATAATGTTTAACTAATGTACTCTTAAATTGATTTTAAAATTAAGTAGAAGTAAGTATAGACTGCTAGAAAGGCAGAGTAAGAAACGATCAACAGATCGGCTGGAATGAATAGTGAGATAGAAAGAAAAGATTTTGAGATCATCTATCGGATTGAATATGAAGGAAAAAGGAAGAATAAAGGATTATTTGATAAGAGGTTTTGGTAGAATATATAAGATCGATCCGCGGCAAAAGACTTTTGAAAAACTGTTGAAAATGAAGTTGTTAAAAAAAGATTTTTGAATGTTCGATCAGCAGGTTTTAAGAGAGGTAAGAAGTAATTTCGAAATATGAAAGAGCAACTTATGGAAAGATCGCACGATCGGAGACAGATCAATAGTATGCCAACATTCAATTCAGCAACTTAATAAAATTCTTGATAACATTCTCTAGCATCCTCCACATAGAGCATATTCGCAGTCGATCTGAAACTGAACTCACCTGTACGGTGAAATAGCTCTTGGCGCATTGCTTGCAGCATTTGTGGGTGCACTTGAGCATGGAGACAATCTGGTTCATGGGATAGTTGTTCATGCAGAGCTCACACTCCTGCTGCAGCATGGAGATGGCCTGATCCAGATCGGAGCATTCTTTGGCAGCCCACAAGGCGACATCCTCCTGGAACTTCATGTTGACCAATGTGGCAGCGATTTGTGCTTCCGCAATGCTCGTCACCAGCTGCTGTTCCACATACTTGCGTGCCAGCACCTGCAATTAGGAGAGATTCAAACCAATTGTATACACACTGAGCTGCTCTTGAGGGTCTACACACCGCCGGCTCCTCAATAACTGGCTCCTGGACACTCGGATAGGCACGAAAGACTGGTATGCTGAGCTTACGCTGACGCATCTCTGCCCGCAGCGAAGCGGGCAGCTGTTCCTCTTCATCCTCCTCGCTGGCCGAAGTATCGTAATCATCATCCGAAAAGCACGTCTCATGATACTTCTTCTTGGGTATACGCGGCTGACTACGTGGCTTCAGCAGAGCATTTACTGCAGCACTCGTGCTGGGCCCATCATTCAGTTGGGTATTCGTATTGAATTTATTGATGGCATCACTCAGGGATTTCCTATTGCTCGGACTGCTCTTGAGTGGCACGCGACTGTTGCTGGCTGCACTCGATTGAGTTTGCTTTTGCAGATACTCTTGCTGTATGCGCTTGACCGAGGAGATGCCCATGGGTGCGGAAAAGGACTTGGAACGCATTGGCAATTTCTTGTTTGTTGTTGTTGTTGTCGTGTTATTTGTTGTTGTGTTGCTATCAGTTGCTGTGAGCTTGGGTATCTTGCTAGCCTTGGGTGTGCTGACTGCTTTGGTTGTCTTTTTGGTGGGGTTTACCTTTTTGGGTTCTTCCAAGACTGTTTCGCTGGGCAGTTCCACTGGACGGGTCTCGGAATCGACAATAGGTGGATCGCTTAAAATGGGTAAGCCAATGGATGCTTCCGGTGCAGCAGCTGTCTGAGGCTCCGTTTCTAATACAAGCTCTGCAGGCAGCTCAGCTGGTCTGTGTTCGGTAAGAGGTATGAGCGCGGGCTCCGGCGCAATGGTCTCAACAACTTCGTTTCGATTATCTTCAGCTTTCTCTGTAGAAGTTAGAGCAGCTACAATTGGCTCAGTTTCGGCTGTTGTGCTGCCTGTAATGGAAACAGTTTCAATTGCCTCATTAGCAGCCGCATCTTCATGATTTGTGGGCGTGACTGATGAGGTGCTCGTGACTGTTTGTTGTATGTCAGCTGTTGGCTCTGCCACTACCTCTGCTTCAACTTCGTCTTCGAATTCATCCTCTTCCATAATATCTTCGATCTCAGTGCCCTCCTCATCATGCAGCCCGACGGCACCGCTCGAAGCCTCCTCAATATACGAAGCTTGCTCGTTGTAGGTGCCCTCTTCCTCCTCGCCCTCGCTATCATACCAGTCTTCCTCTTCGCCCTCATCGTACTCATCGGAATAGTCCTCGGAGTAATCATCCTCATCCGTTGACTCAAACTCATCCATGCTTATCTCGTCCCGCATTTGTTTGATCAGACGCTGCGTGTCCTCAACAAGTTCGCTCAGATTCTGCTTGGCTGGATCGCCCGATGGTATGAACTCCTTGAAGACCACCGGTTCGACCTCTTCACTTGAATGTGAGCTGATTGTTGTGTTGCTGGCCGATTGAGCGAGACCCAAGTGCTCCATGGGCTGCTCTGCATTGAGTACGAGCAGCACCTCAGCACTATCTGCTGACTTAGCTGGATGCTCTTCACTATCGAGACTGTAGAGCTCTGTATCGGAGGGAGAGTCGTCAGGCAGTTGCTGCTCTTCACCGCTGAACTCTGCTGCATCTTCGAAAACTTCCTCGGAGACCTCCTCACTGGGTGTAACAACAACGGATACTACAGTTGGTTCAGCCTTTGACATGTCTTGCTCTGCATTTTGTTGTATTGCGGAGGCATTTGTTTCATTTGCTATCTCAAGCTCAACTGGCGTATTATTGCTGCTCTCTCTGTGCAGACTTTGTGTGCTTAGAGTTCTCACGGGTATTTTCGAGAAACGTTTGGGACTGCGCTTCTGATTACTTGTCACAGCAATTGTTGGTATCAACTCAATGGTGGTTGCTGTGGGCGGCTCTGTTTGAATTGGCTCAGCTGCGAGGGATTGAGTTGGCTCTGCATTGAGCTGCTGAGAAGCTTCGGGTTCTTGAGTCTGTTCTACAGGCTGATTAGGCATTATAGATTGAGAGAGAGATTGAAAAGTCTCGCTTTCAGCGTTAGCTGAGCTGGCATTTAGCTGCATCGCAGACAAAGTCTCTGATTGCTCTTCTTTTGCTTCCATATCAAGTTCAGCTGGAACTGTTCGAGTTTGTTCTTTAGCTTCTTCAGCTTGTAGTGTAACAGGAAATTCAGCTTGTGATGTAGCTGGAGCTAAAGCTGGAACTTCGGCCTGTGATGCAGCTGGTACGTCAGCTGGAACTTTACCTTGTGATGCAGCTTGAGCTTCAGCTGGAACTTCGGCCTGTGATACAGCTTGAGCTTCAGCTGGAACTTCGGCCTGTGATGCAGCTGTAAATTCAGCTTGAACATTAGCTTGTAATGCAGCTGTAGCTTCAGCTGGAACTTCGGCCTGTGATGCAGCTGGAACGTCAGCTGGAACTTTAGCTTGTGAAGCAGCTTGAGCTTCAGCTGGAACTTCGGCTTGTAATGCAGCTTGAGCTTCAGCTGGAACTTCAGCTATTGCAGCGGGAATTTCAGCTTGAATTACTTCAGCTTGTCTAGCTTTAGCTTGTGCAACTATTTCGGTTTGCTCGCGATCTTCAGCTTTTATTATTACTTCAACTTCTGCCTGCGCTTCAGCTTTCGGTTCTACCTTGACTTCAACTGGCTCAGATTTTATAGCTTCTCTTTTTGCTTGCATTACAATTGCTTGGGGTTTCTCTTGTACTTCAACTGCAGACTCTGTGACTACATCCTCTGCCTGCTCTTTCTGTTGCTTTGCTTCATTTTGATGCTCAACTTTCTCTTCATTATTTGGCAACTTATTTCTGTTTGTTGGCCTTTGACTTTGATCCCGCGCTCTACCCTTTTTGGGTAGCTGCGACCTTTTATTTCTTTTATGCGCTTCCCGACTAGTGCTGGGCTTGTCATCAAGCTTAGCTTGTGTCTCGCTTGTTATGGGAGTTTTCTTGGGCTCGCTTGAAGCGCCTGCTGCCACAACGATCTCTTCTGGAGTAGTCTCATCCTTAGCAGCGATTACTGGACTAACTGCTAATGTTTGAGCTGACTTTACTATGGTTACTTGCTCTGCTTCAACCGTTTCTTGTTTAACTTGTGGCTCAGTTGCCTTCGCACTTTGAGCAGCCTCAAGCTGCTGCACTTTGCTCGCTGAACTCGGATTCTTCTGCTCACTCACAACATTTTCGGTCAATATTTGCGCTTTGGGCGCCAAATAGCTTGTGTAGACAATATGCTCGGCATCTTCGAAATCATCCAGTTCATACTCCAGCGCATGCACTCTCTCCACGCCACGATCAAATTCTAATTTGAAATTTGCTATTTCTGTGGCATAAATGAAATTGGGAGGCAACTCCTCTCGCATGCTGCTCTCTCTTAAGTTGGGCTTAATGAACTCTTCCATTATATAAACGCCCGGATCAGGCGGTGGTGTTGCTTCCTTTTGAGGTATGGCCTCAGTTGGAGCAACTGCTGCCGGAGCTTGGGCCAGCTCTGTGGGTTCCATTAGCTCTTGCTCCACCTGCTGCACCAAATTGGGCACAATGTCCTGAATATGCTGCCAGACAAAGTTCTTGACATCATCACTGGACTTCTCTGGCAGAGCCGAGGGTGATTTCAGTGTGCTAATCGGACTCTTGGTAAGAATACGCATAACTTCCGGATCCGTTTCATATTCCTGATCGGGCTTGCCCTTGAACGTCTCCAACATCGTCTCTATGGAACGCAGCACTTCCTGGTTTTGCTTGGCTTGATTCTGCTCCATATTGCCAATCAGTATTTCTAGATTCTTCAATGTGCCGTCCTCCAGCTGATATGGGCTAGGCGTGGCATAGGCAGACTTCGTTGGGCTAGAATTCTCATCGAATGAATAAGCTAAAGCAGGACTCTCACTGTTCTGCATTTGCAGACAGTCCAAAGCGTGAGTGTTGAGAAACTCATGGATATCTACACGAAAAGATGACGAACAGAGTCAGGGGGAGAGAGAGAGAGAGAGAGAAATGTGTGTAATGAAAAGTAAATGAGATTTGAGCTACTAACTAACCCGATTGATTATCTACGGCCGCACTTTCATTCTCCACGCCATTCGGCGAGCCCCAGATGCGCATTAGAAATGGTTTAAGCTGTGTGCGATTCAGTTCGACCAATGCCTGTTCCACATTACCTTGATGCGCCGTCAGCGCATTCACAATGTCCTCACTCAGAAAGTTGCCCTTCGCCGCGAGTTTGCGATATTTTTGCTGGCGCTGCTGAATGCAATCGGCGACCGCCTGCCAAACATTTCCGCCCGAACTTCGCAGTGCTTCCCTGGCCTCGTTCTGGGAGATGGTGCCAATGGTATTCTCAGCACGCTCCTGGCCATATTTCGTGGACAGACTTTGCACGGTTTGGACCAGCTTATGCCAGTTCTCACGCAGCCATTGAATGGGATGGATGTCGGGTCCACAATATTTGAGTGCTGCTTCGAGCTCTTCAACCGTAAATTTGTAGAGCTCCAATTCCTTGAGTATGATATGCATTTCAATTTCGGGATCTCTAGCGGGTTCATGCTTGTAGCCAACGGATTCATGCGGCAGATCGAACGGCGAAGAGGTTTGCTATGGACGAAATGATGAAAGAGATTCTCAAGCTGAGTTGGATAACGAATCTTTGACTTACATGCTGCAGCATTTTGAGGTCATTTATGAAATTTGGTCTTCTCGTCATTTGATTGGAAATACTTTCGGTATTCCTCAAATCGTTGGAGCTGCGATAGCGCTCGTTCTCCTGTGTTAGCTGTGAGCTGCTGCGATAATAGGGCTTACGTTCCATTTTAATCGGTTCGGGTGTGCGGAAGCGTTCAGGCTCCGGCTGCATCTCTGGCTGGCCGCCAAAGGGCACAGCATCGTAGGTCTGCAAGAGTTATTATTGTAGCTATACTTGTATTTAATTTCACTGGCTTGTTACTTGTGTCGAGATGCTTTGCGGCGGTGGTGAAGTACCCATTTCACGTGCCTCCATTTTCGGCGGCAACTCGCGTGGCAACTCGCGTGGCAACTCGTGTGGCAACTCGTGTGGCAACTCGCGTGGCGGTGTTCCGCCACAGCCCGTGGAGACTTTCTTTGATTGCTTTAGCACCTGCTCGGCCTGCGCCTGAATGCTCTCATCCAGCGTATTCCATATGTTCTCAACCGATTCTGGAAGCATACGGATGAGAGCTTTAGTATAACAGAACAACAAGCAACAAAACAAAACTCGGGTATGTTTTTTTAGTTTGGGACTTGACTTTGTATTTCTTTATCTTTTAAATGCGTTAATTGTATTTGTTACAGTTGGTTATAGTATATACGGGGGGTGTACAGTGTTTGGAGTCTTTGTATTTGGGTTTGTTGTGTTATAAATGAGAGGCAGGCTCAGCTCTTGGTACCCTCGAAAAATGAGATTTTCTTGAGAATCCTACCTTTGTGTAAGAAGCCCTGGCCTAGCGCGTTATCTGTTTGATTTCCAGCCGTGCTCTTCAGCTTGGACTTGATGGCTGTTATGGGTTTCTTGATGGCGCTGCTGACGGCAGTGTTAGCTGTAGCTGCTGTTGTCTGCTTGGGTTTGGCTGCAGCTTGAGCCTTGACTGTGCTTTGGCTGGCTGGCTGAGCGGCCTTCTCGACGGTTGGCTTTGTCGTTGTCTTCATGGAGCTCTTGCGCACAAGCTTCGCTTCCGACTGCACCTGCGCTGCCTTAGGCTCAACTGCAGCGGGTTTAGCTGGTGTATTGGCAGCTTCCTTGGGCTTCACAGCTTGCTTGCAGGGCGTCTTGCAGCAAATGGCACAGATTTTGATATTTGGTTCGTTGACAAATGTGCAAAATTGGCACTCCCATTCGTGATCGGGTGTCGAGGGTGGCGGACCCAGGTCATCTTCTGCAGCATCCAGCTCAGCTGTGGCAGCTGCTGCTTCTTCTGGCTTTTCCTCTTCAGTCTCTGATGCTGTTACCTCCTCCACAACTTCCTCATACTCCGATTCGCTGTGTTCCTTTGGCTGGGCTGGCGTTTCGATGACTTTCGGCACCACAGCCGCAGCCTGAGTATTCTCATCTTTCATTTCGGGCTTGCGCTTCGACTCGGTCTTCTTGACCTTTCGTTGATCGGCCTCTTGAAGCTTCTGTTGTATTTTAGCTTGTACTAAAGCGCGTGCACCCGAACCCTCCGACTCCAGATCCGAGTAGATGCGACTGGTTTTGGGCACCTCCTGCTGTTGAGTGCGCTTCAGAGTGTCTGCATTCGAGTCTCTGCGCTCGGGCAACCATTCGCTCTGCACACTCTTTGCTATAGAGCCACGACGATCCCGAATCTTGTGCTGCCTGCTGCCAGCGTGTCGCTGCTCACCGTCCAGCTCATCATTGCCCCCGTTGCCGCCGTTGCTGATGAGCTGCGAGGCACTGGACATGCGTCGCTGTCGCTGATGATGCTGATGAGCGCGCGAGGCGCTTGTCATGCCCGATCTGTTCGAGACTAGGGAACGTCGATCATCCTGATCCGAGTCCTCATCATCGGTTAGCTCGTCATCCACATAGCTGCTGCGCTTGCGGCGCATCGACATGGACTTGCGACTGGGTGTGGGTGAGGCAGCATAGCGAGCGCGCGAAGCGGCACGCGAGGCAGCCGTGGGTGGCATGCCCATAACACCTGCGAAGCCAACAAGTTGAAAGAGTTGAATAAACATTCCAAACTAAGTTTACTTTACGCTGCGCTCACCTGGATGCATCATGGGATAGCCCGCTGCGCCCGGGTACATGTGCGGCATAATGCCACGCTGCGTCATGAATACAGGCGGCGGATAGTGCGGATGTTGCTGCTGTTGCAAGAGCTGTTGCTGCTGTGGCAAGTAGCCGGCGCCCACGTTGAGCGATAGATTCGAGTTGTTGAACTGCTGCTGCGAACCGAACTGAGACCACTCATCCTGTGGATGGAGATGTGCCGGCCAATTGGCCTGTTGACTCTGGCAGCCAGCGCAATTCAGATGCGCCATGGACTGAGCCTGCATTGGGGGCAAGATAATGAAGAGGAATGGATTAGTTAGGATTAGAAAATGTGAATGTGAAAGTCGTATATGAAGGTAAATGGCTTGATGGCTGTAGAAGTAAAAGTCATGTTAGATCAGTTCTTAAGCAGAGCGAGTAGAAGGCTTGTAATAAGAAAACAGTCTCTAGAAGATAATGAAGAGCAGGGAGAAAATGATATACAATAAAGCTTCAGATGCGATAGTATTTAATAAGTATTTAAGATAAGGAGTAATTCGTAAAGAGAAGAGCAGAGATTCTAGAAGTCCAACGAGCAGATATCGTAGCTCGTTAAACTGTTTGCGCTCTGAGCAAGTGACCTCGGTTCTTATCGTTTATCGTTTCTTTGCTGTTGAGCTTGTCTTGAGAACTGTTCGTGTGACGAAGTGCGACTAGGGAGAGATACGATTGACGCTCTCATCATGAACTGAGCGAGCAAATAACTAGTTAGGCAATACAAACGATCTTCACATTCACATACATACGCTCAATTCACGTATGTGTTTAGGAAGCACAACATTCGCATAAATGATTACGAATGAGCTCATTAAAGAATCGATGCAAGCGCTTGCTCTCAGAGTTTTTTCTGGGAGTGTACCTAAAATACCCCTATTTGCAGAGAGATATACGAGAGACAACAAATATCTGAGAGCTGTACCTAAAACTCGTAAGAAGATTCGTATTTATGTAAAATTGATAGAGAAAGTATTGAAGAAGAAGAGATCGTTCATTAAGGGCCAAATAAAGACAGAGTTATATTAATATAAAGAGGTATTAATATTTGAATAATTAGTATTTAATGAGTATTTAAAATTAGTATTTAATAATGAGGATTAATGCGTACATAAAGGATTAAGTTGACACTATTCAATATTAAGTAAAGAATAATACTATTTAATTTTAGGAAATAAATATAGAGGAAATAAGAGTTATAAGAAACAATTTATGCTCATTTTTGCTAATTAAAAATTTATATATTATTTGATACAAGTTTTGCACTCTTTCAGAAACAACTTAAACCAGTTTTAAATTAAAAAGAAGAACAGAGAAACTTGAAGTTATATAAAGCCAAAAAATCAGTCAATAAGCATCAAGTTTATTTGAGTTTTATTTGAGAATCAAGTGGAAAGCGTATAAGGAAGAAATGAGTCAAGTGCATGTCATATGAAAGATGAAAGAATTGTGTAATAATCAGGTAAAACTCACCTGTTGCATGCGCTGATTGGCTACCCAGGCGGAGCCAATGGGCTGGTTCTCGGCGAGCGGTCGACGTGGGCTCAGGCTATTCAAATTGAAGACGGATGTGCTCATTTGACGACGCTGAGCACCAGCGGCCTGTCGTCGTAGTTGTTGTTGTTGTTGTTGTTGGAACAGCAGGGAATTGTGAAAATTGTGTGAATCATCGGATAGATCAAAATGCGATGAATTCAAACCGGATGACATGCTGCCGGAACGAAAATGCGAGGGCGATGGTGAAATGTTTGACCAATGCTCGAAGTTCAGCTGCTTTTAGTTTTCAGATGCACAAAGAACGAGAAAGAGAGAGAGAGAGAGACAAAGAGAGAGAGCGAGAGTGTGTGTGGGGCGAGACAAGGACCAGACACACACACACACACACACGAGACGAGACGAGACGAGACGAGACGATATATCAATGAGGGATAGTTGATGGCTGGGTGGATATGGCACAGATGTGGCCTTACCTGATCGGTACTGCCCGCCTCATGCTGAGCCTTCTGCTGGCGATAGCGCTGCTGCAGCAGTGTCATGCGATCCAGTGTGGCGTTCGCCTTGCTCTTAATCTTCTCCAGCTGCACCGATGGCGGCCGGCTGATTGTGTCGAATACTGATTTGGGCGTGCCCGAGCGAGAGGAGCCGCCGCCCTCGCTGGGTGCCGTACGTGGCGGCTCCGGCAACGGTCGACTATTCATTTGCGGCGCAACGGCTGGGCCCCGCCAGCCGCCGGAGGACTTGTGCGAGGGCGTCGGCGAGGGCGGTGGCAACATCTGCAAAGAAGTTTTTCGTTTTGTTTTTCGTTCTTTGGATCTCTTTGGTTCTTGGGCAGGCGGCATTAAGGTTGTCTTTTTCTGATTTGGTTGTTGTTCTTGTTTTATTGAAGCATTCAAAATTGTTTACAAACTGGTACTAAATAGATAGCTCTAACTACACCGATCTACACCCAAAGCTTGGTCTAGTACAAAGTTTGTTTTCGCTTATATTTTGGGGTTTTTTTATTATTGTTTTTTTTTTTGTTTTTTTTTGCTTATGAAATCGTGCAGTGTCGTACCTGTTCCTTGCGGCCCAGAAACGGTGTCAACAAACCACGTTTGCTGCGTCGAGGTGGTGCAATCGGTGGCGGTGCTGCTGCCGCTCCTCCAGCACCCGCCTTGGGCGGTATGGGTGGTGTGCCCTGTTCGGCAGCCTAAATAACAATAAATAATATTTAATAAAATGTTATGTAGAATGTACTTTTGTAGCTCACCTTGCGTATGTGCTGCTTGCGCTTGGGATGCTTGTGGAACATGTCGTCGCATGAGGCGCAAAAGATTTGGCCAGCGCACTCGGCACAGGTTACCCAGGGATTCTGCGATCCACAGAGTGTGCATTTCAATTTGTTGTCTATATAAAATGCATAGGTTTATAAGAAATTCGGATTAAAATAGGAAGATTCGGAATAACATTCGGAGTAAATTCGGAGTAAATTCGGAGTTATTGTTTAAGTACCATTTTGAGTATTTGCTGGAAGAAGTTGAGGACAAGCTTCAACATTAATTTCAGATAACATTTTCGGACTAAAATTAGGACTAATTATCGAAGCAATATACGCAGTATTGGCCAAAACTATTCAGGTCGATTTAGGAGTACATACTCTAAGCACAATTTGGAGTAATATAAGGAATAGTATATAAAAAGATTTCTTGAGCTAAAATTCGCATGTTAGACAAAATGTCCTACTTCAAATTATTGGGAAATTCGGAGTGAATTTCGTAGTAAAATATATAAAAATAAAAATATCTAAAAATGGCAAATTTAATAATAAAACTGTTTGCTCTGCTATACTAATACTACAGTCAAATATCACGATGATATATACGATCTTTACTCCATCTAATTCTATACTTCCGATACCAGTTTCTTTGTCTATAAATTTGGTACTTTGGATTCGTTCCACTTGCCTGGCGTTTTGGTACGGATCTGTGTAGTTTTCATGGGCTCGTTTGAGTATTGTTGCTGATTGGAGAACTCGATGACTTCGTAGTCGGGTTCGGGTGTGTTTTTCGTTTTGGGAGGCAGCGCCGGCAGCTTGAGCTGAGCTCCATTCATCGCAGCATTGCCATTTGTTGGCGTTGGCGGTGGCTTGGGTCCAATGCGATCATTCGCTTGATTCTAAATGAAAAATACCCAAATTATATTACCCAAAGTAGCTACTCTGTTAGAGCTTCTCTTCTCTTTACTTCGATTAATACTCACCACCCAGTCGGGCATTGTGCGTACGTTTCTGTTGAGCAATTGGTGTGACGTCATCTTTGCTTGTTGTTGTTGTCGTTAGCTTTGTCGGCTACAGTTGTTGGCTTGCTTCGGTTTGTTCTTCTTCCTCTTCCTCTTTTTCTTCTTATTTCTATTTTGATCTGCTGTGGACATAATTTTTGTGGCGTATTATGTAAAAAAAAAATAAATAAACAGTTATAAAAGATATTAAAATTTAATGCAAATTTAGCAAAATTTATCAAATTTTTATGTTCAGTTTGAATGTGTTTAGACTAGAGTATATAGTATATATATATTCATTTGTATACAACAAAATTGGGCTATGACTAATTAATAAATAGATATTTTTAAAATTATTTTTATCTGTTATCTATTTAATCTTTATATAGCTTTAAACTATGTTTTTTCTAAACAATTATTAATTGAATATATACATATATCTCTATAAATATACCTAAACACTTCAAAGCACTTCATCTGCAATTATACACGAGTACAAAATATATACATTTATATATATAATATATTCACAATTTGCCTTAAATATTTTTAGTCTGCTCTGCCAAAAAATTGTTGAGGCAAGTTTCTTTCGTGACTGCAGTGCGAAATGCAAAACGCCCAAACGCTGCCAGAGTTGTTCCACGAATAAGCCAAAAATATAAATATAAAATAGGCCAAAAATGTTGTTGCATTCGAAAACAAGTCGTAAATGAAAGTTGAAAAGCCGGCTGAGACATACTCTCTAGACATACATATATTATAGCTCAAGTTATTAAAGATTTATTAAAAATATTTCATAATATATTATCATTTATTAGTAATGCTTATTCTATATATATTGTTATTTATTATATACATTAATTATATATGTTCATGTTTATCACTACACATCCTAAGAATTTGCGGTTACTTCCTAACAGCGCTCAAAAGTAGGCAATTCTTTTTTTCTTTAAAGAGTTTAAAGAGTTTTTAAATAAATATTTATTTAAAGAAATATATATACATAGTTAATTCAATACTTGATTCTAAATTCACAGGGTATCTATGCGCGTTGCTTTGCTTTAATGTTTCACATTTCATTTTGTTTATGAAACGCTGCGAAATAAGCAAAAGGAAATAATTCGTGTGACTCAATTATCGAGCTGACAGCTAGCCTAAGTGGAAATGAATTTTATAGAGAGAGATATGAAGAAATATATGTAAAGAGATGAGAGAGGGAAATTACGTAGTAGAGAGAGAGAGAGGAAGAGTGATCAAGAGAAAGAAAGAAAGAGAGAGAGGGAGACCCGCTCTCTAAACGTGGAACATGTAAAGAGAGCAAAAGTAAAGAGAAATTTAAAATCAAGATAAAAGAAAATGTAATAAAAACAGGAGAGATAACAGAAATAGCATATATAGAGTTTATAAACAGTGAGTGAGCGAATGACAGAGAGCGGGAGCGAGAGACAGAGAGAGGCGAACCGCATATAGAGCATAGCTAATTCATTGACGCTTCTTGCACGACAGATATAGATCATGTTGAAAGTTTAGAAATAGGAAATGTACTCTGCACACGAGTTTACGAAACGTTTCTTGTTTTTTTTTTTCTTTCGTTCAGTTTTTGCTTATATGCAGTCTGCAGAATCATACTTATATGCGATAGATATGGTCAGGCATTATGAGATATTTTAGGAATACTTAAGATAAGCTATATTTTTGAATGGGAAGAAAGACAAGATCTGAATATGAACATGAAAATATAAATTTAAATTATTGCACTTTGCTTTTAAAAGAGTTTTATATTAAAATTGGTATTTACATTGAATTTTAAAATTTTTTAATTTAATTAAAGATAACTTAAAATACTTTTATATTTATTTTATTTTATTTTATAATGTTTACACATTTATATGCTTTGTTTTGGTATAGATATGAATACGTTTGAATAAATATGAATACATATGAAGTTATAAAAAATAAAATCAATGTAAACCTTACTATTTGAATGCATTTTTTTTTAATTTTTTTTTTTATAATAAATATGAATATATACATACAAATTCAATGAATTAAAATTATACCATTTTTTCAATTAATTTTTAAAATTAAAAAAAAAGCGCTAAATTCTCGTTTGCATACTTTGCTTTAGTTTTCATTTCACTTTATTTAAAGAAATTTTATTTTTTTTAATAACAATTTTCAGCTTCATGAATAATAATGCATGCAAAATCAAAATTGCCAATTTTATGAAAATTACTTCAGTATCATTTTGTAATTAATTAAAGCAAAAAATTTCCCTAATTTCTTGCTAAATATTATTTTAGATAGTACTTGCCGCTCTTTCCAGTACTTTTAATTATAGCTCAAACAGAACCGGTTTTATTTCTAACTTCATATGCGCATTTTGCTATAATATTAAGATTTCAATTCTGACTTTTTTTTTGTTAATACAAACTTAATCTTTGTTACATATTCCATATTTATATATTTATAAATATTTTTCCATTTTCTATTACATATTTTAGTTTCCTTTTACAATTGAATTTCAATGCGATTGCATCTTTTATATAGTCATGTATCTTGTATGTTGTATCTTGACCAACGCATTTTCCACCTGTTCCTCCTCCCGCTCTGTTGGCAGCTGCTAGTGGCAGCTGCCCTGGGAGCCAGCTACACACACCAATACACTCAAGCAAGCACACACAGACACTCACACGCACACTTGAACGTGCGCACAAAACTATTTTTAAACACTTCAATTTCTTTGCCCAAAAAAAAGAAGATTTTTTTTTGCGTTTATTTTTGCACAATTTTTTTAAAAACATTTTGCTTGTTTCTTGTTGCTGCTTATATTAAAAATAAAATAGAAAAATTCAATTTGCGTGTTTAAATTTTGTTATGATTATTTATTGGAATCTTGTGAAATGTTATGAACTTTCAGCCAAAGTGTTTGTTAATTCCGTTTGAGTTTAAATTTAGTTGAGTTTATTTATAGCACACACTTTTTGTCTGCTTCTGCTTCTTCTTCTTTTTAAATATATATTATACATCATTGGTTTATTAGCAATATTTGTTAATGAATTTTTGACTTGATTTGTTTCTTTTTATTCTTGCTTTCTTTGGGCTCATCTCACTTACATAATACGAATTTACTTGCCACGTCGCGCCGCACTCAAAAAATGTTGCTAGCTGGTTAGCCTTATATATATACTACATATATATATATATATATATATAATATATATATAGTGCTATGTGTAGCCGCTCGACATGAAATAGTATTTTTATATATGTTTTTATTTTTTGCTACGGTCTCGTTCGGCGATCGTCTCCCAACAAACTGATTTGTCTATTCGCCATCCAAACAACATTTTCCCCCAGTTTTCAGAGACGTTGTCGCCGCAATAATTTTCTCGCTCAATGTGTCTCCGTCATCTATGCTTTTTTTCTTACTTTGTCTTCTCTTTATTTTATAAATACTACGTAGCCTACGTATATACAGACTAGCTTATCTGCCGCGTGTGTTCAAAGTTTGTGAGTAAATTTTTTGTCTTATTTTTCATTTTCCCTTCTGTTGTTAAACATTTTTTTTTGGCTGCATTTTCTTTTGCATTTAAGTCAAATAATTTATGGATTTTGCGTTACGTTTACTTCCTGTATTTGTCTTTAATTAGATTGTATGCTATAATTAATTATTTCAATATTGTATTTGATATACGTTGGTTTGCTTAATTTTTTAAACTTTACTGGGCTTCTTTTATTTTAAAATTTAAAAAATAAATTAAGCACTTTTTTAAAACTTTTTTGTTTATTTTATTAAAATTATTATTATATTCTTGCTTTTTGTCTAATTTTGATTTATATAAATTAAATATTTTTATATTTTTATTTAGTAGAATTGACGACCCTATAAAAATACAATTTAAATAATTTTCTCATCAGTTCGTAATTTAATAAATGGAATAAAAAAAGCAATTAGGCAATAATATTAAAAATTATAAAAAATAATAATACAAAAGCAAGTGAATATAAATAATGATTCATTTAATTTTTTAAAAATTTTCCCATAGTAAATATGTCGGTTTCCTAATTAAAAAAAATTCATTTAAATATGAATTATACTTTAGCTTAATTGATAAACAAATAAATATGAACCCCCAGGGTCACACCTGGACCTTGACTTCGCTTTTGCTTATATAGCGTTTATTGCATATTTTTAAATATTAGATTTGTTGTATAAATCAACAAGTTGAAAAGTTAAGGAATTTTGTTTGCTATAAATAATATGCTAGCACGCTTCTAAAGCGCCACCTGCCGGCAGAGTAAACACAAATCAGAAATAAAGAAAACAATAACAATACATTAACCGTTATGTACAAATAATATTTATTTATAAAATTACGCAAAGCAATTGCTGATGCAAATTATAATCATTATTAGCGGCTCGCGACAGGCTCCCAATTTGAGTGAGCGCAATATGTGGTATGAGCAATGCCAATCAAATGTTGATATATTCACACAAACTAATAATTATATGAGTGTGTGTGGGTGTGCGGTAATAAGTGCAAATTGAGCTAACAGTAATTGACATGCAAAACGGATTTGCCAAAGAGCTCAAGTCGAATGTGAAGCAGAGGGAAACAGACGACCGAAGCTCAATAATTGCAAGCACGCATTTTTCGATAAGTCTGCACTCTTCACTCCTACATAAGCCTTGGCCTCTGGCTCTGCCTGTGCCTCTGCGTGCGCCTCTGTCTTCACCTCTGCCGTGGTCTCTGACTCTGACAGTGGCTGTGCCTCTGCATTTGCCTCTCTCTCCCACTACTCTTGCCTATGCTGGCGGCAACCACTAACATCACGAACACATTGACTTGGATTCGACCTTGCCCGCTGCTGATGTCGATGCGTTGCGTCGACGCTGACTGCGTCTTTCAATCGATGCTCGGCAGAATGTTTTACAGCTGTTTAGCAGCCGAGGCACACATCGTGTGCGCTGCGTTCGGCTTTTGGCAGCTGTTCGTAAACAAACAAAATGCCGGCTGTTGTTAGTGTTGTTATTGTTGCTGGCCGCGTGAGAGCTTTGTGAAAGCTTCTTAGATATGATTTTCTCGCATGCGAGAAATGTCGCTATTCACACGCGGATATTCTTAAAGTGAAAAACCAATTTTTTGGCTGCATTTGCGCAGCGCGCGTTGCAGGGAAAACAAGTGATACGCGTGTGGAAAACTTAACGATTTTCACGGCACCCTACAGCCCGCGCGCCCCTTCCGCTGAATAAACAGGAAAAAACGAAAAAAAAAAGTTATTTGTTCGCTTTAGTGTAATATTAAAGTAGTAATTGTATATTGAGGTCTATGTATGCGTGTATTTATATACTCATATATGTATAGACATGTGTGTTTATCTGTATAGGTGTTGTAATTGAATTTGTGCCTTTAATCGTGTCCCGTGCGCATAATTTCATTTGCGTAATGCTCATAGACAATAAAAAATTCACAGCACAATTCAATTTAATATACTAAATGCGTTTCTATGGATTAAAATACATAAGTGTAAATGAAAATGAAAATAAAATGCCTTGGGAAATAATTATAAATAATATATAAAAATACAATTAAATTGAAATGCCTTCATAAAAAGATAACAATAAATATTATTAAAATAAAATAATAATATCAACGATCTAAAACTAACTTTTATTAATAGATTTTATAAAAATAATAATAAAACAAACTCAAAATATTCATAAATGTTTATTTACAAAAATTAAATTTTGAAAAGCACTTAAAAAAACTAAACTAATCAACAAATTTAAAAAAGCTACTCTTAAAAAACTAAATTATTAACTATTTTTAATTTTTAATAAATCATAAATAAATATAATAAACAGTGGATAAAATTAAATATAAAATATTTTAAGTTTCACTGGAAAAGCTTTATGAACAAATTTAAATCAGGAAAAAAAACATATTTAAAATATTAAAAATAATATATACAAAAACATATTTATAAAAGAATAAATGAAATATTTAGAAAACGTTAATAAAATCTTAGAACAATAAATCAAAACATATAAAAAGAACTAACAAAATATAAGCAAAGAACTACAAGAATAAGAATTCAATAGAAAACAAACTATCAATACACATGAAACGAGAGAAAAAATCTTTGTGGAAAATGCTTTAAATACCCAACAGCTGTATAAATGTTAAACTAAAACCAACTACAAAGATTATTTCCTGTCGCAGCTAAATTAAAAAATAAAAACTTGATAAAACATAGCAAAGAAGAAGACGACGATGCTTAGGGCAATGTCGAGACGAATTGCTTTGTGCTATATACGAAAAATCGATACTTGAAGCCGCAGCTGTAGTCGCCGTCGTCGTCGCCGTCAACGTCGCAGTCGACATCAACGGCAACGGTCAGCGTGAAACGAGACGCAAAACGCTTATTAAATGACGGCTATAAATAGCCTAAGCAATAATAACAACTAGAACAATTAGAGAAAGCAACTAACGAAACGTGACAACAATGGTCGATGCCAAGCCACCGCCCACTCGCACGCCCACACCGGGCACACCGCCGGCTGCCTTTGCCGGTGAAAGATCGAAAATTAAATTATTTATGGAACGAACACCGAGCATCGGGGCACTCAAATCGAAATTTTTGACAGTGCTGGGCAACAGCAACGAGCTGCTCAATGGCATATCGAATAAGGTAAGGCCTTGATAATGAAAGCGCTCTCGCAAGCTGTCTGGCTGTGTGGGTGGCAACAGAATATACAGAATAGCAATAACAATAACAACAGACATTTTGATAGTTTTTTGCTTTTGTTTTTGCTGCTGTATTCGTTTGACCTTCACTTGGCCCGGATATTATTGTTGGGGTAGCTGCAGCAGCAACAGCAGCAACAGCAGCAGCGCCAGCTGCAGTTTGGGGGTTGGCCTCAGCTGTTTTCATTGTACTTGACTCTATGCGGACAGCGCTGCGTAGCATTGGCTGCAGCTCTGTCGCTGTGAAATTAATTAAATTGCGCTCCAGCACAAACGAGTTAAGAGTAAGTGGTGGCACAGCTGTTGCTGTCTCCTTTCCTTTGCTGAGCTGTTAATTATGGATTATGTCGTTCGCTCGTTTGCTAGCTGTGCCTATCTCTTTCACACCAGACGTGCCTGTGCTGCTGCAAACGGCAAGCGCCAAAAGCAATCAATTTAGTTGACTTCCTCCTTGAGACTTGCCAACTGCATTCGCTTATCCAAGGCCAAAGGGCTTACTACATAAATTGTACTTTTGTTTCAAATGCTGTCAAACAGTGATTGATGGCTTTTTATATTTGTGCACTTCACACTATTATCAGTGCAATTTTTTTTAGCGCACTTTAGTAAATTACTTGTATTATTTGCAACCAGCAAGGGACCATCGTACGACAGGGCATAACAATAGAATAAAAGGAAATTGAGTGGAAATAAATTTGAATTTTTTAATTCTTTATTATTTTACTTACTACATTTTTTATTTAAATTTATTTTTAATTTTTTTTTTTATTATTCACGATCAGTTGGCAATTAGAATTTCATAGTAGGGTGGCAACATCGTTTACTAATGGCAGCCATTTTTTCCATTTACAGTTAACTTTGAGCAGCAGTAGCAGCGATTCGGATTATTGCGATGACGATGAAGAAGATTTGCCCAAATGTAAGTTTTGCCGAAGTGAATAATAGTTTAATTCAAAAATTATTAACAAATATTCTAATTCATTCAACAGTTGATGAAACAATTGATTATACGAAAATCGATTTCGAGGGACGGCGCGTGAAAGCACGTCGTGCGCATGAGGAAATCATTTCGAGCCGCTACAGACAGCCGAATTTGGCTCCACGTAAGCTCAACTAACTGTAATAATATCGCTTAAGAGACAAATAGTATATATGTATACATAATTTGTAGGTCCTCGCTTGGAGTGCTCTCGCTCCCGGCATGGCAACCACAAGCAGCGCTCCAGTTCGGCGTCTTCGTCGAGCAGCGGCAGCAGCAGCGATGACAGTAGCTCGGTTTCGTTGCCGGAGCAAACGGCTGCGCTTTCTCATGAGGTGAGCAGCACGACACATTCGAATTCTCTTGAGTCACGTCATTCGGGTGGCTATGAGCGACATCGACCCACAGCGGGCGCACGTCGCAGCGAGCTGGATATGCAGAAGGATATGCAGCGTATAAGCGAGCTGCTGGAAGCTACTGCCACAGCCACGCCTCCGCAGATCGACGTGCAGCCGCCCGTAGAGGGCGGCACAGGCACTGGCTTAATCACACGCCAGCCCTGGGGCGAGGTCGGTTCCATTCGCTTGCCGCCTCGTAGCCGCACTTCAAATAGCAGTACATTGACCAGCCTTCGGGACGAGCCGGATCACCTGCAGGCCAGCCCGAGCATGGAGTCCAGCGACTGGCGCAACTTCATACGCTCAGAGTCGCAGAACTCTGTTCCATCGTGGGCTTCCTCAATAAGTTTGGATTGTCGTGCGGGGGAGGAGCCCGTCAAGGAATTCATGAAGCATTTCACTCATCTGCTCTTTAATAACTTGGCCGCTGTTAACCTGGAGCTCAAGTCAGAGTTCGGTGTGCTCCTACGCCTGGAGATGGGACGGCTGTGGTTCACTCGGTTTCTCAGCGAGCAGCGCAACAAATCAAAACGTATGGAAACGTTGACCTTCAATGCGGTTGCTCAATACTTTGCCTTGGCTCTGTTTGAGTGTGGAGAGTGTGAGGATTATGCGCCAGCAGCTGTGCTTATGAATCTCTGTTTCTTGTTCTATCATGAAGGTAGATATGCAGCTTTAATAATATATAGAACTTTTGTGCTAACTCTCTTCCCTGCTTTGCAGTTGAAGTTCCTGGCTGTGATCCTTACCGCGAGTACTTGTTCATATCGCTGCGCCAGCAGCCGCTCTGGCAGCAGCCGCGTTTCTGGAACACCATCTTCCTCGATTCCATACAAGCTGAGCGTGAGCATCGGCTCAGGGCGCAGTTGCGTCGGCAACAACGTAAACAAGCCAAACAGCAACAGCGTATGGCAGAGGCTGATGCTACAGTGACTATGGAAGGAGTGCCAGGCACTGCAGAAGCTGCGCCAGCTCGCAAACATGGCGCTGAATCCCCCTCCAGCTCCTCGCATCCGATGCCGCCACCAACGGCGGCGGCGACTGCTAAACGCAAATCCAGCAAATGCAGCTTAGGCCAGCCGCAGCCCACTAACGAGCAAGAGGATATTGCATTTCGGCAATTGAGGTGCGTTGAGAATGTGAAGTGAGACGAAAAAAGAAAGTTTGAATAATGTGGATGAAATTGAATGAATGAATGAATTCCTCATTCAATCGTTGAATGAAGTCCCAAAAGCAAAGCTTATTGAACTTTGTGAACAACAAAGTTGTTAATCTAGATTTCTGTAGATATTCGCAAATTGAAGTTTTAATCAATTTATTTCTCTCTTTCAGTGCCTTTACCTGTAACATGCACACCCTGGGCACCACTCAGGATGTGTGCCTGGACTTCCTGAAGAAACATGTTGTGGCGCTCAACCTACCCAAGGGTGAGTGGACTATATATAAATATATAATTATAAGATTGTATACCCTTGTCTAACATACCATCTAACATGCCTAACTAATATTCCTACAACGATATTACAGAAAAAGCCAAGCTAATCAGGGATAATGTTTACCGAATGTATCATGAGACCGAACTGTGGGGCGCTCAAAATACTTAACGAGTATTTGCTCAGCCCAAAACGAATTCCCAACTTGTTTAATACCCTATCTGCACTTTTTTCGACTATAAACTATACTATAAAAGTGAAAAACGTTTCAAATTTCGTCTCAGCAAAATTAAAATTTTTGAATTAAACTAAAACTAATCTTTATGTAGTTACAAATTTTTAATCACATTGTTGAACTATTGGAAATTGAATGAATAGCATACATAATAATAATAATTAACAAATAATAATTAACAAATATGAAATGAATACAATATTTATATCCGCGAATTGTGATAATAATATTTTGTGATTACTTTATACTAAATAAAAATATATTAAAAGAAAACTAAGTTTTTCAAATGAGATAAAGAATAACAATTAATAATCCCAAATTCACAAGAGACAACAACAAATAATGAACTAAAGAAATATTCTGTAATATCTGTAATATAGGTACAATAATTCCCATTTAATAAAACCTACTAATAAAGTTTAATAATTTAACTAACTATTTTTTACTAAACCAAATGGATCAAGGGTTAATCAGTAGAAAAGCTAGAAATTTTGAAAATTTAAAATTTAGCTAGCTTTAGCTATGGGAGAAGAGTAGAAAGTCTTCGAAATTTATTATACTATTATATTATAATTGTTTACTATATGAGTTTAATAAAATTATTCAAGCTGCTCTATTTCATAATTTATTTGATTTTATACAACTTTGATATATTCCACTGCTATTATATATTGATTTTTGGAGTACTTTTGTATCGAAACTTTGTGTCTCTTAAGAAAATATATTGTTATTGGAGATGACTTTTAAAGCAGAGATTTAGCTAGGAGTATTGTTTTTATCCTGTCATATTAAAATATTTCATTATGTATATTGTATACATCGTGAAATTTTGAGTCTTAATTGATAACATTTACCTAATTCATAGCCATTGAGATTTATATTTAGTTCTTGAAACTTTTGACTCATTGTCATCAATAGATTTCAAGCAACAACCGTATGAAATTATTTGTCTACATTTATCATTTATCCACTTCTTCAAATAGTCGTTTATAATATGAATTATACCAATTTCCTTATAACAAAGTGGCTTCAAAATATGATTGTTATAAACAAATAGAAAAACGTTGATATTCAGTTGTTTTTTGCTTTTGTTTCGAAAATTCTTATCAAATAAAATAAAATATCAAGTTTAACATTTCTAAAAGGTAATTATTCATATAGATTTGTGAGCCAGCAGTTAACTTGTAGTTAGCTATAGTTAACAAAAATTGTTGCTTAAAATAAAGTTGAATTTGTGCTCTCTAATAATAATATAACATAAATTTTGCACATTTGTATGTTTAGGCATATAAATGCATTTTATTTTTGCAAAATAAAAAAAAATAAACGAAACTATTGCATGAGCCCACTATAGTTGTAGTTGTAGTATATGCAGATATATATATACTTAACATATATATATATTATATATATACAACAAAATGAATTCGCAGCACACCAAAATATGTCTTCGTTATTGTATGTTCGCCTTAGATCTCGCTGGCTATAAAAGCTACATAGTAAATGTTTAGTTTTTATATTAATTTTGCCAAGTTTGCGCTCTGGTTTCTCCCAAATTTCTAGGCTTGCGATGAGGTTATTCGTTTGCTCCTGGCAATAGTTCATGAAGTAGTTGTCGCTCCATAGTGTGGGGCAAGATTTGGTTTAGGCCTCTACGCCTCGCCTGTGGGCATACGCGTTTGCTTGGTCAGATCGTATTTGTACATGAAGACGCGTCCATTCGCGTCCGCTGCAAAAGTTTTGTCCGTTTGCCAACTATGAAAATATATGTATATATATATATTGATATATATAAACATGGAGTTATTTCATTTGATATATGAGATATCTACGATCTACGCACTGCTTGGCTGCCGCTTGAGCTGGCTCCGGCTCGATGTCTTTGTGCAGGCGCAGAATGTGCTTCTTCAAGCCCTCGCTGCGCACGCATGCCTTGGGGCAGTGCGGACATTTGTAGGGCTTCTCGCCCGTGTGCTCCAAAATGTGCGCCTTGAGATCTCTATTTTGGGCAAAGGGCTTGGGGCAATAGGGACACTTGAAGGGCCGTTCGCCCGTGTGTCCACGTATGTGTCTCTGCAGATTATCGTTGGTTGCGAATGCCTTCGGGCAGTGAGGACAATTGAGGGTCCTTTCGCTCGAATGGCGACGGATGTGCTTCTGTAGATTGTCGTTGGTGGCGAAGGCCTTGGGACAGTGCGGACAAATGAGCGTCCTTTCGCTAGAGTGTCGGCGTATGTGCTTCTGCAGGTTATCCTTGGTAGCGAACAGCTTGGGACAGTGCGGACAACTGAGAGTCCTTTCGTTTGAATGCCTGCGGATGTGCTTCTGCAGGTTGTCATTTGTCGCAAATGACTTGGGACAGGTAGGACAGAGGAAGGGTCGCTCGCGATCGCCAGAGTGGGTGCGTGTGAGATGCACCTTGAGATTGCTGCTCGTTGCAAAGTCCTTGGGGCAGTGATCGCACTTGAAGGGCTTTTCGTTGCCGCTCTGACATCTGTGAAAGGAATTGGAGAAATTATTGGCAAGATCAAATTAACTGAGCAGAAAAAGTTATCCCACTTCTTCAGTGTTTGCTTCTCTGCTGCTTGCCGTTGTTTATTGTCCATGCTGGCATTGGCACTGCTTTGCCACACAAAGCTCATGTCCTGCTCGATCTTGACCAGGCCTAAATCTCTGTGTCGCATCGTCAATTGCCAGTCCTGATTCTTGAACATATTGCAAATGGCCTCGCAGTGCTCCTCCTTGACGCACGCCACATCTATCGTTTGCGCCATCACTTAATAACTATCAGTGTAACTAGCACAACTCCAAATCGTTGTTTCAATAAGAATTGATCACTTTTTTTTGCAATTTTCTTAGGGTAAACAGCTAAAAGCTGACCAAAAAATTCCGATGAATTTTTTCTGTTCGATATATCGACAAACTGTCAGCACAATTGTGATGTGCGCACAGCTGTTGCAAGGCATAGGCAAGTTGGCAGGGCCAGTTATGGTATTTAAAATCGGGGCCATACCGATTAATTTCGTTTGCTTGTTATATCGACAAGATGTCAGCACTATTGCATGATACACATGCAGCATATCAGCGGTGTTGCCATATAGTTAAAATTAGGAAATAGTTTTCGTGTTTGGCGCCAATTTTAAAATATTCAAGTTGCTTAATGTATCTACTGAATGTTAGGATTTTTGTTCTTCTGCTCTATGCTTATAAAAATACAGTTTATATTCTTTTTTATTATATTTATTCAATAATGCAACAAAAAAGAATTTACTAAAATATTTCCTTTGCTATAAATCTCAAAAACAAAGCTTAACACTTTAAAACAAAAATATTTGCCTGGAATTTGCATTTGTTATTGTTTTCGTTGCTATTACTATACTAAAAATTGCACTAAAGTATATATATATAGAAATAAATATATATATATGCAATACTTTTTAATACGTCTAATTGGATGCGCGGATATTGTTTATTCATAATTATTGGGAAAATGTGATAAAACATTTTTTTGTTTTGTTTTTAATGTATTTTTTAGAAATGAAAAGATTTCTGTCGAAAATTTTGATGAAAGGCATTAATAACATTTATGAAAATATAAACTAAATACAACTGACAAATTAATAATAAATGTTTTACACGAATTTACAAAATTATAAATTAAATATTAATTTAATGATTAACTTAATAGCAAAAACAAAGAAAAGCCGGAAGCTATATTTAACAACAATTGCAGGTGTACAATTTTAACTTTTGTGAATATTTCGCTTAACATTTCTTATCTCTTTATTTTTATTTATTAGATTTTGCTTTGTTATTGACGAACGTCGATATTATTTTACTTTTCTCTTTTTTCTTCATATAAATATATACAATACATTGAAAATTTGAACGCTCTTTAAAAAATGAACTTGATTTGTTGTTCTGGTTGTTTTTTACGTTGGTCTCGAATTTCTTCACTAAGTTATTTTTTTTTTTTAATGGCAATCACACAAGGTCTTCTTCCTCTTCTTGTTGGTTTAGTCAACCAACACCTGGAAGGTAACCGAACCCATGCGATCGCGGAAGCTACCGCTATAGATGATATTTTTAGCCCATGCCCGGCATTCCACATCCAACATGAAACCCTTTGGTGGAGCCTTGATTTGCACAGCAACAATGGGGCTTAAGTAGCCAGGCTGGTTGAGGTAGGGATAGTAGTAGATAGGAAAGCCTTGTCTGGGATAATAGCTGATGTTCTGGAAATTCTCCTTGTCCTTGCCCAAGTGGCCGTTGCACGAGACCCAGATTTGCTGACGCTGTAAAGAGTGAAGGGAATTAAATATTTAGTTTAGTTTGATTGTAAATCAATAAATAGTTTACACAATGATTGTCAATCAATTAGCTGCTGATTCTACAAATCATTCAGTCAATAATTCATTTATTTACTCTGTCAATCAATCAGTCAATCATTCATTCAGTTATTTAGTCATTTCATTCACTCAGCTCAATCGGTCGAGTGCAACCTTATTTATAGATAGATCTTTACCTCATCAGCAGCCGTATTATTAATGACATTTACAAGACTGGAGGGCATCTCACTAGTGGCCGCTTCATAGCAGTCTGGCACCCAGCCATAAATCTTGTTCAGCTTTAGAAAGATGCAGGGCTCGGCAGTCTTGTAACCATAGTTATTCGACGCTGAGCACGGTCCAAAGAAATCCGTATTCACAACGCACACATCGTTCGGATTGTGGGCTTGCTTGAAATCACAATGTTTCATCTGACGACCCTCAGTATGATTATAATCTATATGAAAGATATATATTAGTATATACCCGAATTTGAATGAAATTTTGTACTTACCCTTTAAGAAATCATCTATCAAATCAATCCAATAATCGCTCTCTGCCGGCTTCTTCATATCGAATCCAATCACCGAGCCACGCTCGGTCTGTTCGCTCAGTGGTCGAAAGCCCAGGCCGGGATTGGTGCCAATGAGCGATTCACCCAGTTGCCACTTGGGCTTGTGATTGTCCACAGTGGACAACAAGCCCTGCATGCATATTGTAAACAATATGGCGAGGACGATATAAAAGATCAAATAGAACAAGAACAGTTGACCTGGAAAAGTCAGAAAATTTAGGAAATTAGTTTCAAATAAACAAATATATAGATACTCGTATATAAGAAAATAAATCGATAACCGATAGATGGACTCAGAGCTTAAATATAACGCTTAAATTTATAAATATTTGTTATCGATTTAAATTGTAGTTTTTAATACCAAATATGATTGATTTTATATGAATGATTAATCGAGTATTGATCAATATTCGATATCATTTACTAAAAGTATTGTTAATTTCAATGGATTATTTTTAAATATCATTTATAAGTTTATGTTCAATCGATAACAATTATGAGCGATAATATATCAATATCAATATTCAATTTAAAATTGTTTGAGAATCAAATATTGCTACCAAAAATTTCCAAAACTAATCGATAACAATTCGAGTGAATAATCAATAGCTTAATATAGCTTGCAACACTTTGAAGAAATGGCTGTTGGTCTCTATAAATTCTGTATGCGAGGGCGTTACATTCCTGTTGTGGCACAATTGAAAACCGGATAGAAACCGCAGTAAATGCAGTAATTACAATAAAAACAACAAACAGAAAGGAAGAAGAACAACAAATGGAACCAACCACAGAAAAGCGTATATACATACAACTATACTCGTATCGTATATAGCTCTTTGTATATAGGTCTTATTCGATTGTGTTTACGATTATTTCAATGTCAATAGCATTGACGACTCGTCAGCTAGTATCCAGTTTTTGCTCGTTTGCTACAATCGCATTGAATGGATGCCTAACCCGTAGTCGTAGCCCCAATCCCTGCCCCAGCCCCAGCCACAGTCGTAGCGCCAACTGCATAAATAACGCAACGTTGGCAGCAAACTAAAAAGCGAGACTCGCGTTTTGAATTCCCAAAACACACAAATTAATCGATCGATGAATGAATATCGAATACAATGTCGAGTACAGCAGGCAACAAAAACTGAAAGCGAGAAGAAAAACAAAAAGCGTTGAGTACAAAATCGAAAAACATCTATCAATAAGTAATCAATGTCAGCACACGACTCTCCATATTGAATAGCTAAATTGTTTAGTATTGGGCAGCGGCCGCTACTGACCTGGCCTGTTTCATTATATTTTTATACAAAGGGTTCCAAGAGGCTACAAAGGCTATAGTCTATGATGCTACTAACATCGTACATAGTTTGTCTTCTCAACAAATCTCATTAGATCTCGATCTATGTACGTATGTTGTAATCTATCGATTTATTGGTATATCGATAATTGTCTGATTCAGCAATAGCTTGGCTTCTGCATGTAAATGAGATAAATACACCTTGCTCCGCCTTGACAACGTAGCGTATCTTTCAGTCCATCAGTCTGGATCGTTTGCTGTTACCAAGCGCCACTAAACTGAAAAATAAATGAATCGCTTTCAAGTACAAGGAAATAAGTTTGGCAATGACCACACGGGGTTGGCAGCTGGCGCAGACACCCGTGCCGCTGGGCCATGACGCCAGTCAGTCATTCTGGCTGTCTGTCTGACTGGCTCTTGCTCTTTCTCTAACATTCTCCCTCTCTCTGTCCGTCCGAGGTGGGCGCCTGCAGCGCGTGCGTTACCAATATCAAGGCGTATGTACTACGATTAGAAGCAAGCCAACATTCTTATGTCTTCACCAATGTTCAATTACATGCACACCAACATACACACACACACTCTATAAGATATAAATACTTTTTGCCTTGTCTACGACTGTAATCGATAAATTTACTTCCAGCAACTTGCATATGACTCGAACAATCAGTGAGTTCAATATGATGGATAGTCCAACTGTAAATGCGATATATCTACATATATATCATCGTGTGTGTATATATATTCATTTATATCTGTGTTATATATAGTCACTGGCCTTTGTATCTTTTTCCAGCCTTGATTTAGATCATTCTGGTCTGCAGCTAGTTCGAGCTCCCTTGGTGGTCAAAGCACAGACAAATGCTTGTCATTCGTTATTTACTTTTTCCACAATTTTCCCCCATTTTCCACTGACATTTACATAAAACTGTCTTCAAATTGGTTGGCCCAAAGGAAATTACTTTGCACACAATTAGTTTGGGCCCCATTGTCATCCCATGCAGAGTTTGAGCTAGTTCAGAAGGTTACGATTGAGTAAACTTTATAGAAGATAATTGGGATATGAAAAAACTTTAAGGGAAGTTATAGAGTTTATACTAATGCTTTCTCGTTCAGATAATATCATAGAATCCTTCAAATCTTCACTTGGCATCGCTAGAGCTAGATCGAAACTGAACTGCGTAGGGTCAAGTTAGGTTCAAATTTATTTGTAAAGAAATCTTAATACATTATTTTTCAAATTCCTTCTCTAGATCTCATTTTGAATCAGGGTAGCTGAACTCTTTGCTGTTCGTAATAATAATTTCAAGAGTTTTTGGCTTTTGCCGTGTCTCGTTTAGCTATTTTCGTACTTGACACAGAGCAAGCCAGAGTGAGAGCCGATGATGAGAGTGAGAATATATGAAAGAGCAAGAGATGTGTCGAATGAAATATATTTCAAGGCAAGCTGCCAAATGAATGGCATTATAGAATCGGGCCAACAAGCTGACGCATGCGAATGTAAATTGAAAAGCAGAGAAAACATAATTATTATTGCGATAGAATTTTCGAACTGAAAACTGAAATAACACAGACATTGGCTGGCGAGGGCAGAAAATCTGCAGCTAAAATATATAGCTAAGGAAAATATTATAAGAGCAAAGCAATTTTGAATAGAGCAGGAAGCGAGTTGGATATATGTGCATAAATCGGAAATAATAGCAATCTGTCATAATGTTAAGTTGAGACTATAGATAGGAGATATAAAATATAAATATTTAAAAATAATATTACATAATAGTCGTGTATATATGTATATAAAATATTGTTATTTAAATTCTTGCAGAACTAATTCTGATTTTTCTGATTTGTTGTATTACATCACAAAAACTTGTATAATTAATTTTCATTTTGCTATAGTAAATTTCATTATCAAATCTTCAAGAGGAGAGAGAGAGAGAGAGAGAGAGAGAGAGAACATAATGACTGAAATATCATACACAATATATAATAATAATAAAAACTGGAACTGCAGTATCTTTTAGCATTCATCATGTCTATAACTACAGCTATCTATATAGCTCACTTCAAATATAAATGCTCAAACGTAACATAAACATTCTTAAGCTAACATCTGGTGTTATACATAGATACGTATTGATATCTTAGCGGAGAATAAAAATTGATTTTTAGAAATAAGAAAAAAAAATTTTTTTAATTATAAATTAATTTGCTTATCTTTTGCATAAGCTAAAAAAAGCTAGGAAAATTACTTTAGTATTTTTAAAATTTTTTTTTATTTTTCATTTAGCCAAACCAGTTGAATTCAGTTTGCACAAGTCACATTGAAAGTAAGTGTGGGACTATAGGGATTGACCACACCTCTCTCTCTCTCTCTCTCTCTCTCTCTCTCTCGCTCTCTCTCTCTCTCTCACTCTCCTTGCTACGCCCATCGCCCTATAGAGTTGCTTGCCTAACATTTACATAAAAAAAAAGTCGAGTAAGAACCGTTATGTTCGTAACAGTAAATACGATTCATCTGGAACCTTGTTTATGGCTCAACTGCAATCACAAACATAAGCAAAGGAGCTTGTTGTAGGTGCGGGAATGCCGCAGGGGGGCTAAGGCTTTGAGTAGGGGTTGTGCAACCAGACGCCAAGTTTTAATAATAACACTCAAGCTGCGCTGGTGCTCTGATGATGTGGTAAACAAACCTAAAGAGCCCGCGACCTATATAGAGCATGTTGAGCACCTTCAGCCCCCACACACACACTCCAACCCAGCCCTAGCTTTGACACGTTTGCATGTCCAGTTGCTCGACATCTGAACGCCTCAGCGAAGGCCAAATAAAGTTAATAATTCATCTGACCGCTGAACGCACATATGGCTAAAAAACAAAGTTAAACACAGTGGAAACTCGCTAAAGCGCACAGGCAACTATTTATTTATGTAATTTATTTAATTATGATTTGAAATGATGAATTTTTAAAACAATTACTAAAGAAATTTAGAAACACTTTAGCTTACTTTATCCTAGTTTATTCTCTCGTCTACTGCTCTTTATATAGAGTGTTTACTTACACTTACATATATATATGTATGTATAATGTTGTTGTAGTTTTATGTTAGCTTTGGCTAGTCGTGCGATTTCACACCATTTGTCGCGGGAGTCCCAGTTGTTTAGCCCCATCGACTAGATAAATGTAGGAATTGTGTTTGCGCTATGAGCTTGTTTACTTGATAAATATATATACATATATGTAGAGTAGTATATTTTTTTTATATGTATATACATATATACATATATGCTCATAATCGATTTAGATTCCATTCAGCCAGTAGCATTGCGGTAAAATCCTAAATGGTTTTTACAAACTTTGAAATTTAAGACAGATAATCAGCAAATTATTACATATATGTATATAGCTAATGGTTATAGATTGTAGAATATATAGATGTAGAATATATTAATTTTTTTATACCACTCAGGGAAATACGGCTAACAGGACGCCTAGTTAGGCGTGTGTCTTTCCTAGAGACTTAAAATTTCTAATGTATATTCCTAAGCATCAAGAGCATATCCTATTTTATAGAAAGAGGAAATACTTCCTTAGTCTATTGAAATCTATAATTTAATTTAAAGTTTTAATTTTAGCTGGAATACTGCAGATATATTAGTATTTGATTTGAAATTTAGGAAATATTATAGAAAGCGAAATATTAATAATAATTAAAAAAAAAAGTATTAATCATTATTTATTTTAATAAAATATACTCGATAATTTTCTTGACAGTTTCTCTTCAATTAATCAAACTTCTGTCGAGATTAGATCAGCCCATAAAAAAATAAATAAATAAATAAAAATTTGGCAAGCTTAGTAAGCTTTATGGTCTTATAGCTAACCTAGAGCCTCTTAGGAATGCTAGTCTCTCTTAATGACTATCAATTAGTATTATTTAGTATTATTTAATACTATTTGTTTACTTGATCTATACTCGACGCAACCAAAACTCTTTCTAATTGCTATACATTTAGCATTTATTAAATCGGCTTAGCTTCAGACACTGAACCTTGCTCCAGACCCAGAATTGGCTCTCATTTGCATGTGTCGAGGTAAGCGTTGAGTGCTGCCTCTTAGTTGGCCCCGCACTCAAAGGCGTCTCACTTGAATTTTTCTTGATTCATGTGCCTCAGGCACAATGGCTCTCAAGTTGAAGCGAGAGATGGAGCGGGAAGTGCCAGGCAGAGCAGCAGATGGCAAGCAACAGTTACTGCTCGCTCCCAACTGCTGTGCGTATGTCATCAGTATACTCATTAGAGCAACTGCCTCCATCGCTCCGTGAGTCTCTCCCTCGCTCACACTTTCTGTCTATATCATGATAGACAAACATTTATGCGCCAATTCAATCGAGGTTTGGGGCAGCTTTGTTCTTGGGGCCACCCTCAAGGCGTTCTAAATAGCGCGCGTCGCATTGGCGCCTATTTTGTTATGGTCTCCACACTCGCAAAACACCCAGCCCCTCCGTCATAGCCAGCAGTTCCCCTCGCTTTTCAGCTCATACGCTTGGCGTGGCCAAATCCTTCGTGTGTTTAGTCCAGGCACACCCTTTGCCCATGCGTCATCAGCGTCTGTTTTCATTTCTAAGTACTTGCAGGACACCCCCCACTCCCTCGGTCCCTCCCACTCCCTGTCTATATAGAGGCGTGTGTGTATGTATGCCTACGGCATACTTAAGTGAATTAATTTCACATATTATCCCTGTTGCCCACTTTTCGCTTGATTGGCTAAACGTTTGTCAATCTATTCAACTGGGGCCCAAATAATTGGCCAAGTTTTTGGGCCACTTTTGTTGCTTTTGTTTTCGAATTAAATTAACTTTTTTCTGCATTTTTCGGATCAGCGAAAAGTTCATAAAAACTTGAACAGTTTTATTGCAAAATTCTTTTAATTTGAATTGGATTTTTATGAAGAGGTTTTGAATTAGATTTAATGCAGATATTGATATATTATGAAAGAAATTATTTTATAGTATTTATTTATATTATTTAAATATTATTTATTAATTTATATTATTTTATTTTTATAAAAATGTTGTCAATAAATATTTTTAAAAAAATTGTAAATGAAATTAACAAAAGAATAATAATAAAATTTTTGAGCAAAAAGAAATGAATAAATAAGAAATCAATTATGGAAATTTATTTTTAAAAATAAATTTTTATTATTTTGCTTTCTTACATATTTATTAAAAATATATTTCTATAATTTCTTCCTTTTTTTATTATTTCTTTTTGCTGAATAATTTTATTATTATTCTTTTGTTAATTTCATTTAAAAAATTTTTTTTTTAATATTTATAAAAAACATTTTTATAATAATAAAATAAACAAATAAAAAAGAAATTATGGAAATTTTTTTTTTAAAATATGTTTATATTATTATTATTTTATTTTTATTACATACTTATTAAAAATATATTTTATCAAAAATACATTTTCAAAAGATAAAAATCTTTAAATTTTAACTGAGCTGTTATATAGATTTATTTTCTATAAATTAGGAATTTATTAATTTAACTTTTCAATGTTTTGGCTCTGACCTATGCCACTTGTTTATATATAGCAGCTTTAATCTGAAGGCAAAAATATAAATATATTGAAAAGGTAAAAGCTTTGAACACATTAGCGATTTTCCTGTGCATTAATTGGACAGGAAACAATCAAAGCGATAAAGCGTGTATTAACTGGGTCGGGAAAACGAACACACATACAAACACACGCACAGAGAGTGTGCATAGTGCATGCAATCTGTGTGTGTGTGTGTGTGTGTGTGTTGCATCTCACAACATCGAAATGAGCTGTCGACTAAGCTGACGACGGCGAGGGTGCGAGGGTGGTGTTTGGTGGAGCTTAAAATCAAATTAAGGGGGAGGAAGGGCAATGGAATGACCCTCGAGACCGCGATGCAGCAATTAGCCGATAAAACTGGTTTTGGCCAGAACTTGAATTGACATACAGGTGTTGCCAACTGTTCTTCATGCTGTTGCTGCTACAGTTGTTGTTGTTGTCGCCGTTGCAATGAAATTAAAACGAAACGAAGCATTTAAAAAAGAAGTGAGGAAGAACACCTAAAAAAAATGCAGAACAAACACACTTCTGAAACAAAATGTAAGCTAAAAAAAAAAAAAAAAAAAAATTAAAAAATTAAAAAAAAATATATATATATATAATTATGTATATATATATAAACACTTAAAATTGGCTAAAAGCAACTGCATGATCAAAAGATTAAAATGGAAACCTTCAAAACAAAATTGAATTTTTATTATAATTTAATTTTTTATTTTTCATAATTTTTTACCAAGAATTTAATTTATTATTTTTATTAATATTTCACTTTTTTTCTAATTCTAAGTATTAAATATTAAAAGAATTTTTTTAAATGTATATTATATTATTTTAAAATATATCTCATCTCTGAGTTATTTAGTTCTCTTTGAATGTTTTGGCTTATATCTTTATAGAGACGCTCATTAATTGATTTGATATTTCGAATAATTCTAAACTTCATAAATTTAATAAACCAAAAACCCATATACCCCAAATATTTCTTCATAAAAGCGTAAACACAAAAAAAAAAAAAAAAAAATGCTGGCAACAGCATTTGTAATGAAAGCATTTCCAGCAATTTTAAAAAGCCGTTGAACCGGTTTGATATTATCTATCACAAGGCTTAAAAAATAAATAAATAAAAAAGTCGCATTTGTTAATTTGTTTGGGTTTCAGGTTTTGTTTTTATCGACGTTTTGTTCTAAGCATGACATAGATATCATCGAATAGTTAGATAGTTTCGATGATTTCTATAGATTAGCGATTAGAGCTTTTTCGTTGTTGTACATCCGCTTGTTACGTAATACGAATGGGCCTTTCAATTAGGTTTATGTGCTGGAAAATGAGCTCTTAATTTATAATTTCATGTAGTGAAAGTAAATTCAAGTAAATTTATATATAAATCCAGACTGCATCGATTTATATCTTTAATCAATTTTTATTTTTGTAATTCAGGCCAAACCTTGGAGCAGTAAGTCAATTTAATGGACTCGACTCGGAGACATGTTAATAATTATTATTTGTGTACTTGGCAAAAGGAAAAAGGGGAAATTAAACTAAAATTGAAGCCATGTTAGAGAAAATCGAAGGACACGAAGAATGAAGTAGTATGAGTGGACAATGTGCAGGTAATGCTATATATGGACAGGTGCTAAGGAAATTTTCGATAAGTGCTACTAAAGGGCTTAGGGCTTGGCATTTGGCCTGTCAAAGTGTGCAATGCGAATCATTTACTCTATGAATATAGAATTTATTGATATTTAACGAGGTTTACAAATTAAATAAATTAAACATAATTTTAGCTTTATTCAAAGCCTATATCAATTAAGAACTTTTGAGTTATTACTAGTATTATGAGTATTACGAACAAAATTCATAAATAAATAAATTATTTAAATACGATTAATAGCTAAATTCAAGTACAAATAAATGCACGCAGGCAGTGAATAGATTCAATATTATACAATAAATTCAATTATTTGAATATATAACATAATATATTTTATAAAAATAAAGCAAAATTAAATGTAAATAAAATATGAATACAGTAAAAATTATACAACATATAAATAGAATTATATATATTTTATAATTTCAATAATATATTTATTTTCTTACATTTTACATTTTCTTTTTTCTATATTTGCATGGCATGGACAAAAATTTACAACATAAATTCAACTCTTTGTATACATAAACTGATATATTTTTGTAGTTTATTATATGTGCTCAGAGAGAGAGAGAGAGAGAGGGGCAGTTAGATAAAGAGAGATAGAGCAAAATAGAGAGAGCAAGAAAACCTTGAATTTGTTTGCAGAACTTTTTACAATAACAATATTTGATGCCTTATTGAAGTACAGCATTAGATAGATAATGAGGCACCGATTCTGACGCGCTCAATATCATAATTTTAATTTCTCACTGTCTCTCTCTCTCTCCCTCTCTCTTTGCTCTCTATTTGCAGGCATTACAGGTTTATCTTTTTTTTGGGACAAAAAGCCAAAATTTTTGTTTTGCTTTCGTGAGCGTATATAATTATATATAATTCTAATATATATGAATACATATAGAATTTATATATTTACTTACGTCAATAATAATGCTATATAATATATAAAAATGAATTTAATATAGAAGTTTAATTTTTTTTTTAACTTTGAAGCAATGATAAAAAAAAATACACAGATTTGGAATTTATGCAGAAGTTATGTAAAATTATATTAAATTTTCTTTAATATTGTTTTGTTAATTAAATATGCTCGATATATTTATATAAAAGAAAATATTTTAATAATTTTAATTGTTTTTGCACTAAAGAAGTTTTTTTGTTGTTATATTTAAGAAATTATTTTATGTTATATTAATAAATTATTTTATCAAATATGAATCATGCTCCAAGGCAATAAACAATATATGTGTATGAGTAATATTTGTTTAATAAGCAAATGGAATTGTACTTGATTTTATATAGAAAAGTTATAAAACGAAATAAACAAATTTTAAATGAAATTTGTATATTGAATTGTCTTTCAATTTTAATAAATTTTTAAAGAAATTTAAAGAAACAACAATTAAATATTTTTAAAATTTAATGCTTATATATGTGTTCACTTATTTATTACTTAAATGTATAAAAATATTAAGACTTATTTACGTCGTTAGAAACTAATGACTTTGCTTTATAACAAAAACCGCAAGTCAAGAAAGTGTGGTTATGTATGTATGTCCGTGTGCGTCTACATCTATAATGTATTCTGCATGTTAATTCTAATTAATTTGCTTGGCACTTACAGTATATACATATGTATGTATATATAAATTTTATCTAGTTTTGAGCTTTATCTGCTCGTAAAAGATTCTACATATGGCAATGACATCTAAAGCTTGTTTTGCACTTCATGCGCTCAACTACAATGAGAGTGAGAGGCAGAGAGAGAGGAAGAGTTGGAGAGATAGAGATAGAGAGAGAGAGAGAAAGAGAGTGGGAGAAGTAGCTGATAAGCGAGTCATATATATTTTATTTGCACTCATTTTCGAATGACCGAATTGCATTCACACACAGTGAGCTGCATGCTTATGTATGTGTGGCATATGTAAATATAAACATTTTACATTGGTTCGCGTTTTCTTCTTTGTGACTTCGCATTCGATTAGCGATTCGATTTTGAAATATTTATTGAATTACATACCCCAACTTTTGCTAGTCCGTCCAAGAATAGTGCCCTCCTTTGGATTGTAGATCATCTCCGCGAAGGTTTGCTTCTTAGCCGGTTGAGGAAATTGATTTTCGTATTTTTCATCTTTACTGTTGTTCTTCGACATTGTTTGGCGCTCTTTTCTTTACTTTGGTTTTCGTGTGTTTTAGTATTTTTTGTTTTATTTTACGTATTCGAATAGTTATTACAAGTCCGTGAGTGCACGCTGTGAATTTTATTTATAAATATATATAAATATGTACTTATTCACGTATTTTGATTGCGTTTGCTATTTGTTGCTCACGTGGATGGTGAACGGGGTACGTAAGAATTTCAATACAATTATTTTTTCCGTAATGCTTAAGCACACTATTTGGGTAGCTATATATGTATGTATGCTCTTTCTGATTATTCACTTCAGAAATCAGCACGTATTTAATGTTTGTTTTTTTTTTTTTTAATTTTGCTAATTTTGTTTTTATAGGTAATTTGTTATTCCAATATTTGCCGTAACGACGAGAATACAATGTAATGCAAACGCACACACACACACACTCAAATAAAACAGAGCTAACTGTTACTCGACTCTCGTTGCGTGCTGCGTGTTGCGCTCTCGGCGAAAGATCACCAACTGAACCACAAAATGTGGTGGCCAAACCGACATCAACAGCGACAACAGCGTCGACAGCGCGGTCTTCAGTTACTGCGCTGCTCAACACGCACACTTGCAACGTTCGGCTCTCCGTCAACACACATACAATTGCAGCGAAAGCTACAAGTACTGTGTAAGAGATACGAGTATTCAAGTATTCGAGTATTCGCGTACAGACAGCTGTTGAACGCTTTTGACAGCAACAAGCAGACAGAATAACGAAAAGCAAAAAGCGGCCAAAACAAAAAGCTTCTTCACATTGGGCGGCCAGTGGGTGGGCGCTTTGCAGGCGTCATCCCAAATTGGTGTTCTGTTGGCAGTCGGTGAAGGCCTCTCCCAATCAGTCTCTGTCTCTCTCTCTCTCTCCCTCGCTCTCATGTCTGCAGACAGTGGTCAGTCAGCTGTGCTGAAGAGTGACTTACAGGAGCGTAGCAGCGGATAAGTGAAACCATTTAACTAATTTAACTATATTATTTATATATATTTATTTAATGTTCAATAATATTTTTAATTAAAGAATCTGAAAGGAAACTTGAAATGTATTTATAAATTTTAAAAATAATAATTCTTCATTATAATAATTCATTAATCTATAGTCTGAAACTCTCAAAGACATTTTCTGTTAATTATTTTTAATAATTTATATAATAATAATCATTTTATAAACACTTGCAAATGTCTTTTCCCAACTCATTTCCTCAAAGAGTATGGGCGCACCTTCAATCTCCTAGCTACGCCCCTGTCTTTTTCTAATGCATAACTGTTGCTTTTTAAATATATGTAAGTATATTAAAATAAAGCACGCAGCGCGCTCTGTCAATGCATATAAATTAGGCTGCCTGCTCTCTTTTTGTACTCTCCCGTCTTCGATAGGAACGAATACATTGACACGGGCGGAGAGTACGTTGCCTTTTCGTATGCTTAGCTAGGCGCTCTATGCTCTCGCATTGCTTGATTTCTATCTTTGTTTTAGTTGCTGTGTTTGTATAGGTGTGTGCGTGTTTTTTTTTTCTGGGAGCGCCAACATTATGTTTTGTTTTCTGTTTTCATGTCAAAACACATTTTTTGGGAGCATTTTCGTTTATCGTAAACATGTGTGCGTGTGAGTGAGTGTGTAAGCTTTTGTGTTTGCTCTGTTATGCTTCGCTGTACATAAAGAACATAAATGCGAAAATGAAAAACTTTCTTTATGTGCGTGCGCCCTGTAAAATTGCCTCTGTTGTTGTTGTTATTATCGTCCCCATCAAGGGCTTTTGTATTAGTCATCGGGTCATGTGAAAAGCCGTTGCTAAGTGTCAAAGCAATTTTGAATTATTAATTCGCATAAACGAGCATTTCCGAGTGTAACTCGAGTTCAACTCTCGAGCGTTGCCATTGCGAATAAGTACAAGACTCCGCCAACACAAAAACCCCAACCCAACCCCCTCGCCCACAGTTGGTTGTTGCCCTTGTGGCATACTCTCCTAGAGAACTCCTATAATGTGATTGCCTTTTATTGCAGTCTTTCAATCTTTGCCCTTCATTGTTGTAATCATCATAAATTTATTAAATTATACTTGACAACGCTTTATTCCATCCACTTTCATGCCCCACAAATGCCGAGCATCTCATTAGAGGCGCTTAGCAATTCATTGGGATCAGCTATAAAGAGACATTCTATTTACTCCTATAAGGAGTTTATGTGTGGTACTAGTAGCACTTGTTGGATTGTTCGTAATTTGCTGATTAGATAAAAAAGAATTACTTAAATGAGAAGTAAAATAGCCTACGTTTCGGATAAACATGAATTGCAAATTTTAATATTTTTCATGTTTGCCAAACTAATCTCAGTCGAGTTTATATATGACTTAACTACAAATTGTATTGATGTGAATCAAAACATTAAAAGTAAAATCTAAGAATTTATTAAATAAAATATTATATTATATATTATCTTAGAATTTCGTTTAGAAAGCAAATTTTTTAATTGTAATTTCTTAAAAGATTTTTAATTTGGATAATAATAACTAATTTTTAATTTAAGCCAAATGCTTTTTAGTTAGTATTTCAAATAATCGCAAATAATTAAATGAAGAATTTAAGAGACTATTTAATTCAGATCTTCATTCCTTACTTCAAGCCTAGTCTCAAATAATCTTCTCACTTTCAATAGATTTCAGTGCAAGCATGTGAAAGAAGCTGACCTCGGAGAACAAGTTAAAACTGGCTGGTGTTCACTACCTACCTACAGGCCATCAGTTCATAATCTGTCATAAAGAATCGCCTTGTTGAGGCTCAACTTCAACTTGAACTCGACTTGGACTTAAGTAAATTACGAATACAAAGGTACAGGGTCTTGTCTGAATACTCGGGAATCGTAACTTGAGCTTTGTGAAATCTAACAAAAAACCGGTTTATCTTGTTCGAACTGAAACTGTTGTGATTTTTCCAGTAGCCGAGGCATTCTTATCGATGGGATGATATTTCCTCATTAAAGCGAAGTTTTTTGATTTTTGCTCTGTACAGAAAAAATTTTGTATTTTTGCCATTCGCTCGTTGTGTACTTTGCTGATTTGCAGCCAGCCAAGCGGTTGAATCTTAGCTAATTAGCTGCCAATTAGTACAGTCAAGTCTGGCAATCTGAAAGCAAATGAACTATACTACGTATAGGAAAGATCAAATCAAGTCACTTTAAGCTGAGTTTTAAAGACTATAGATGTTGTTACCTTAAATAAAAATAGTTGAAAGTTAACCTCAATATTTCAATTTACGAAAAACTACCAAGGATCATATAATTTGTATTTTAAATATAAATTTTCTTATTTCAATTTCTTACTTATCGTTAAGCCATGTGCAACAAAGTTACTTTTACTTTTTTTTCTTTTTGATAGAAAATTAGATCAATTATGGATAACTTTTAAGAAAGAGATAAACAACAGAATCTTTAAAAAATATACTTTAAAGATCATAATCAAAACTGTTTGTCGATTACATAAAAAATAATGGAAAGCTTTCAGCAAATGCTCATGTCTGAAATTGTAATTCGACTTCGATTTTGACTTCTGATGACGATAATCGCATTCAAAATTAATTTTTATAAAATATACGTTATTTACTTTGACACCATTATCGGATAGCAATCAGTGTTTGCGTTGATTCCAGAAATAACCTGTTACCACGAGCGGTATAAGTGAAGTGCCTAGATAGACCCACAATTTAGCTCACCTGCTACAATTTTAACACCTAACTATTGACTGTGTGAGGAAACATATCTCACAATGTAGCAGAGCCAATAGATCAAATCAAGTTGGAACAAATGTGGTTGAACAAGGTATTATTGAATGATATACTAGTGCATAAGATCAAAATATAGAAATTATATGTAAATATTCAAATATATAATAAACAAAGATTATATATTGATATAAATGATTTGCAATGTTGGCAACGTTTATACAAATTACTCAAGCTACCCACTTAAGACTGAAAACACTTTTGAATGGTGATTGAAAAATAAATAAATATATCATTAATAAGTAACGGGATTTCTTATAATGAGCTGCAGTGACGCAATTGAAAATATCAGGACCGATAACATATCTATATGGCATATATATTTACATACATACATATTGGCATATACACACATACATACATGTACGCCAGCTCGTATCGATCTTATTGTTGTTCACACCGCTGACGAGAAACGCAAGTGACTGAACAGATTTCTGATTATTATCTGGGTTACGAGTACTATTGTCGTATTCCCTATCTTATCGTCACACAGAGTGTGACTACGCAACAGTGCGACAACAATTAAGTTTTATATAACTCAAATAACGGCATATGACAAAAATTGTGAGTTCTCCTATACCAAATCATTATCACGAGAGATATCTCTCTATGCTCTATGAATTATTTACCTGAATAATTCGTAGACGAGAATGGAAAAATGAAGTGAATTCTAATTTTTTGCTCAAAGCTTATTTATCTAATCTAAATCTTAATCTGCATGTTAAGCCAAATATGTACAAAGAAATTATCTGAAAAATTTTATCATAATCTATCAAAATATCTTTTTTCTCATATCTTATATAATAATATCTTACATATATCATATTTTGCATCTTTTATCTTATAATATTTATATCTTGTAATATCAGAATCCCTAAAATATCTTATGTAAATATTGTAAGCTTTAAAATATTTGAGAACTATAGATATTTCATACCTGGTCTATAAAAAATTTATTAGTATTTTTTTTTTTAACTGTTATTATTTCTTCTATCAAATTTATTGAAGAATAATTTTAGTCAAAAAATTAAATAAAAATAAATAAATAAATTTTAGAAATTAAAAGTTTTAACTAAATATATTTCATATATTATATATTATTTCTTCTATCAAATTTATTGAAGAATAATTTTAGAGATAAGTCAAAAAATTAAATAAAAATAAATAAATAAATTTTAGAAATTAAAAGTTTTAACAAATATATTTCATATATTATATATTATTTCTTCTATCAAATTTATTGAAGAATAATTTTAGAGATAAGTAAAATAAATAAAATAAAAATAAATAAATAAATTTTAGAAATTAAAAGTTTTAATTTATATTAAATGAAATTTGTATACTCTATAAAGTAAAAGACTTTTTATTTTATTTTTGTATCGCTCATTTTATTGAGAACAGTTTGAAAATGAATTTGTTTTTATTTAGCCAAAGCAGATGTTTTGCTTGTTCTTAAAGTTGATTTTTTGTTGTTGTATTTATTTAACATTAACTTATAAACTAAACGCTGCAAAATTGTCTGTTGTTGCTTGTGTTTTTGTTGTTGCTTCACTTCTTTTGCTTTGATTGTTACAAATTTGCATTTCGACCAACTTGAGAGTGTGTTGTGTGTAGTTTAGCATTATTTTGGACCACATATAGATACATACACATACACATACACATATACATAGATATATGTTTATGTGTATATATAAATATAGATTGTAAATATGTAAAAGTATGCAAAAATTTCACGCCGTGTATAAAAGATTGTTTTTGTATATTAGATTGTTTTGTTGTTGCATTTGTTCTTTAATAAATTGGAAAACTCTTTGTTAGTAAAAAATTTGGTTGTATTTGGCTCCGAAAGTTTGGTCAGCTGCAGCTTTTACTTGCCTTTTCACAATAATTATTTGCTCAAAAGTTATCAATTTAAATATATATATTTAAATATTTTATTTTTGGGGCTACTAAAGAAATGGCCGCTGGCTCTTTAAATTTAATTGATTTCTTTTTTGATGGCAGTTTTAATTGTAATTTAAAATTAGCAATAATAACTTGTAAATTTGTCTCGTTTTTGTTTTGTTGTCTTTTGGAACAGCGCTAAATGAGATTCATGCTTGGCTAGCATGGGAAAAGTTGCGGGTTTTTCATCTCATTTTCATTTGACAAAACGGCATTTCTAGCATTTTAACATTCAGCATTATAATTAATTTAAAAATGTATCATAGTTTCAATTAGATTTTAGATTATATATTATATTATATGTATGTATATGTATATAATGCAAAAATCGCTCGTAATTTAAAGAAAATCCTCTTAGGCGGTAGACTAAATTGTTGCTAAATGTGTTTTGTTTTTTGTTTATTTGTTTTCTATATTAATGTTGTATAAGAAGAAGCTACATTCAAAAATTGTCTTGTATCCAAAAGTGTTTACTGTTATTTGTAACTCTGTTTAACTTTCATTTTCATTTCGGTGTAATATATTTTCTTAGTGGTTTTCTATCATTTTCTAGGAAAAAACTTCGTTTTGGTGTTCTTTTTGTTGTCTTTCCTTCTACATTAGACAAACGAGCGTCTATTACTTGCTATATATATGTATATATATAGTTTATCGAGCCAATTAATCAATCAATAGCTCGTAGTGCACCGATCCGATTCTGTCCTTGCGATCATGCTTGATGTTGCGTGCCCATGCTTTGCACTCCACGTTGATGATAATGCCGCCTGATTAGAACCGAATCATATGACAATATTAGTGTTATGTAGATATAGATTATAGGAATAGGTATGCTCACTCTTGGGGCGCTGAAAGTGAACAGCGACGAGGGGGCTCAGATAACCCTCAGAGTTTTGATAGGGATAGAAGTAGCCGGGAAAGCCGCGAATCGGATAGTATTTGACAACGCCAATGTTCTCCTGATCGGCCGGATTCTCTCCCTCGCAGGATACCCAGATCGTGTTTAGCTAGTTATATAATTAATGTAATCGATATTATTATGATTATTTGTAATCTGTATTTTATTCGTTCAATGTTCATTCTTACCTTGATTGGATCTGTCTTCTCCAATTCGGCTATGTGGTTCTTCAGACTGCTGGGCATCTCCTCGGGCAGGCTCTGTGAGTTGTTGTAGAAGTCTGGCCTCCAGTCGTAGATCTTGTTCAGCTTGAGGAAAATGCACGGCGAGCTCTTGTGGTAGCTGTAGTTGTTCTCCTTGGTGCAGGGCGCCCAGGACTTGATGTCCACATCGCACACCAGACCTCTCGGTGGGGGCTGATTGTAATCGCAGTTGTAGATGTTCTGACCACGTCCCGGTGTCAAGCCGGGCACCTTGTAAACTGGGAGAAAGAAAAAAAGAAGATGAATATTGAAGTTGAACAATTGAATGGAAATATTAGAATTTCAAATAATTTATATATTGATAGCAAAACTTTTCTGTCGACATATCTTAAGAGATGTGCTTGGCCTCATTCAAATTTGTCACCAATCTTAAGAAGGCCTTCATTGCTTTGGTGTGTATTCTTATCTTTTATCTTTAATCTAAGTATGTCAATCTCTTAACTGACCTTAGACACTGCCAAATTTGAGATAGACGTACCATAGACGTACTATCCTGACCTAAGTGTTTGCTATCATATATCGTAGTTCGATATGCGAGACGTGCTTAGCCTAGTAACGACCCCAATTGCCATGCCCCAAACAAAAGGAAAGCGCTGAGCATAAGCCATCTGTTACTTGTCTGGCTAAAAAGTCGATATTTTATTTTAATTAAAATAAATGCTAAACACGTTGCGTGTCGCCAAGCACCCCATTCAAGAAAAATAAATAGTTAAATGCCCTGGCAACAGCAACAAGAAAGCAGTTCATGGTCATTAATAACATTAACTGGGAACATGCGAGAGCTATTTAACTATGTTGAGAGCCTTACCTTCGAGGAACTCGTCAAGAGAATCGGTCCAATGCTTATAGTTCTCATGCTGAGTGCCCTTGTACCAGATCAAAGTGCTCTCCACATTGTCAACGGGCGGCAATGGACGAAAGCCGAGACCTAATTCGAAGAGAAGACAGTTGAATATAATATATATAGAGAGAGATATATCCCAATGGAGCTCACCTGGATTTGTGCCAATAATGGAGTTATCCAATTGCCATTTGGGTATGCGTGGATCCAAAGTTAGAAAGAAGGCCCACATGCATATGGCCACCAAGGCAGCGAGCACACCATAGAAAATTATATAGAATATGCCGATCTTAGCTATAAGAGAGAGAGAGGGAGAGAGAGAGAAATAAATAATTAGTTAACCATATCAAAGCAAATCGAATTAGAGTCATATAACAATCGTAGACACAAGAAATGTCGCCCCATCAATTGAGCTGATTAAATTAAGCACTTAAAAACGCGACTCAGCTGAACCATGAGGCGCCAATGGGCTGACAAATTCATAACGTAAGCGCAGAGTAGAAGAACGAACCGTTGCTCGCAGCACTTAAACTGAGACTGTATCGCAGCTGTGAATCATAAACAATATAAGATCCAAGTCAAAGTATAAGACACGTAAGCGAAGCTGTTTAGACCGCGCTCTTGAGCATCAATCAAGTTGGCAAATGTTGTGTCTCTTCTTCTTTGCCTCTCTCTTCATTGATCTTGCACTCACGCACACATTGAGACGGCGCGTCGTGCAGTGCACATAACCTCAACTTAGCAAACATCTTTGGCAATCGAATGAGAGAGAGAGAGAGAGAGAGAGAGAGAGAGCGCGACTGGAAGTGGAAGTGGCAGTGAGAGTGAAGATTGAGTTTGGCATTGAGTGATGTGTGCTAGAGTAGAAGAGGTAAATGGTTTGCGGAAAGAGAGGCTTGCGTTTGTTTTGGGTTGAGAAATGTATATAAAACAAAATAAAATAAGTAGGTTTAATAAAATGAAAAAGATCATAGCAACACAGAATTAAAAATAAATAATAATTAAATTAAATTTATAAATATAAAAGAGAAATTTATCATGTTTATTTACTATTTTGCAATATGTAAAAATTAAATAAATAATATAGAAATATTCGAAAAGTATATTTGACAAAATAAATATAAATATAATAGTCTAAGTTTATATGTAAATATATATTATTTCTAATACAATTATAATTTCTTACAAATGGCCAATAAATAAATAATGTTTATAATATTTCTAATTAATCTGCTTTCCATATTCATTCATTCATATTATATCATATGCATTTTCTACATAGTTTTTCATGCAGTTTTGACACTCTTTGCACATATTTGACATTTGAATTCGCTAATTTGATTATTTCACTGAGAATTATGTTTGATGGTTATCTTGGCCGGATTTAACAGTCAGTTATTTAACGCCATGTTATTTTAGCACCTGCCAGGCAGGCCGGTAACACAGCCATGGCACATCTAACATGTGGAAAGTATGTCAGCGCTGGCGCCAGGTGGCAACGCCGACGGAGCAGGTGCAACCAGAGCAATATATAATTAAAAAGTTTTGCAATCACAAAAATAAACAAAAGAAGAAAACTCATAACTCTATTTTGCGCTTGGGTCATTACTAGTTGAGTGATTTATTCATGGCCTATATCTGTGTGATCTAGTCACGTTTTAATGATTTAAACTGAAGATTTATTGAAGTTAATAACTATTGTAAGAAATAAGTAAAGATAGCGATCAATCAACTGGGCATAGTCCTAAGTGATCGATGAATATATATACATATATATCTATATAGAGTTATAGCTCCCGCATGACTTACCCCATGAGCTGCGATCTCTGCCCATAACCGTTCCTTTCTCGGAATTATATAAAAATTTACCGAAATCGAACGGTTCGGGTTTGCGTAGATGTTGCACATCATCGTATGTCTCCGAATGTGGCATTGGAACGGGTTTCGACATTTTGGTGGGTGGATTTTGTATTTTATTCACTTTATAACTTTTAAATTTGTCGTCACTTCAAAAATGAAGTACAGTTATGTCAATAAATAATTTAATATAAATATATATTCTTGGATCTATAAATTAAGTGGAACCCTGAGAATATTGCAATTATAGAATTATTTGTATATTGATTAGTATATATTTTTAAAAATTATTGTAGTCTTGTTTTTTGATATTTATATATTTTTATTTATTTATATATTTGATTTCTTTTAATATGTTTTACGTATTTCTTTTATATAATTTATTTATTTATATATTTTTATTGATTTATTTATTTATATATTTATATATTTATATATTTTTTTTAAATTTTAAATACATGTATATGTATATTTTTTTTAGTTTTTTTTTTTTAAGTGAAACATGTATATTTTAAAAATACATTTCTATTTTATTTATAAGCTTTTACACTTTAAATATACATATATATTTTTTATATTTTATTTTATTTTATTTTATTTTATTTTTATTTTTTTTTTTATTTTTATTTTATACTTTATATTATTTTTTTTTTTTTCTTCAAAGATTTACATTTGTATTGTATTTATTATAGTATATACAAATATATTTGTTCTGCTTTTCCATTTTCTAACCACTTTTTGCTTTAATTTTCAGCTCTTTGTATACACATATTTTTATGATTTACTCTAAACCTTTTTTCGGTTCTTTTTTTACGTACTTTACAACTTTTCTACACTTATTCGCATTTTTCCACACACTCGCTCGCTCTGCTGCCCGCCCACTCCGCACTCTCTTGCTTTCGCTCATGCTCACGCTCTCGCTCTCTGTTTTGTTTTGCTTCCACAATAAGTTCTGTACACTCTCTTCATCCCGAAGCAACTTTCAAGCAGCAGCAACTGCAACAACAACAGCGAATGCGAACTTTGGCGCCTTTTTGTCCTGGCCGTAATATCCTACCCCTGAATATTCGTATCAGCCCTTAGCACATTTTCCAATGCGTGTTCAAAAGCCGCAGCGCCGCTTCACTGTCGGCAGCTACCTGCCCACGCGTATCTGTCAGATACAAATGGCTTGGTCTTAACCGAGTGCAACAGATAATGGTGAGAGTGCGTGGGAGGGCGGGAGGTAGGCAGGCAGGGCTAAAAGAAGCACCAACTAAAGGTTGTCTGACTGACTGACTGTCGTCTGCCGTGTAGCGTATTATGTATCTTCTTTGCTTTTCAATGCCGCATTGGCTTTGTATCTTGTATATTTTTGCGTGTATTGCTTGTTTTATTTTTTTTTGACTGCATGCATAATTTCTTTTTATACAAAACAAAATGCGACTACACACACACAAATATACACTTTCACACACACACACACATACACACGAATTTTTAAATTTATATTTTTCTGTAGATCTCTTAGCTGCTGCCTTGAGTTTGAGTTTTTTGAGTGGTTTCGCTCTTAAAGCCGTCGACACAACCACACCTTATTATAGCAGCTACTTTAATAACTGCGTTAAATGCGTGCCTATGAGTGTGTGTGCATGTGTGTGTGTGTGTGTGTTTGCTTATGTGTGTTAGTGTTTATAACGCTTTGGGCGTGACAAAATAAACTATTGCTGAGTGAAACATATTCTTTAAAGAAAAGTATCTTTTAATTTGAAGTCAGCTAAAGAGCGCAACACGACAATAACAAACTTCAAACACACACACACACACACATATATATATATATATAGACTTGTACAACTTGTACAACACCTTCTTTCCAGGCAGCTGAAGACAACACAAAATAATTCTCGTACACGTTTTATGACACGCACACCACAACCAGGCTTAAAATGCAATACTCGCAGCGATGCTAACTTCTTTGCTGCTGTTGCAGGGATTATTTATGTTACTTATTTATATATATATTTTATTTGATTTATTTGGTTATTTTACAAGTTGCCCCGCTTGGCTTTCGACCGCTGCCCGCTAACGGAACGTTTCGTCGACGCTCAAAACAAATTCCAGACTGAAAACTGAAACTGAAGTCTGGCCATAGAGCAGCCCGCCAAACAGCTCAGCGCACAGACTTGGCTTGGCCTCTGAGTTCTGTTCAGCGTTCGCGTCGAGTTGAGTTAAGTTCGTTGCGGCTGGAACGCAACAGCCAGCGCCTCTCTCTCTCCGTCGCTCTATCTCTCTCGCTCTCTCTTGAGTCGGAGCTCGTTGAGTTTGTTTTGAGTGCGAATTACATTTTGGCGGCATTTACATTTTCGAGTGTGTGTTTTGGGTTTGGGCCGTGCCCTGCCCTGTAATTGATGTTGCATCGTTGTTGTTGTCGTCGTTGTTGTTGTTGTTTTAATTAGGCACATGCAACGTAAATTATGGTTGTTTAGCCGCCGCAGTTGCTGTTGTACGTTTTACGCAAATTATCCAGCATTGAGTGAATGCTACACTAAGCGAAAATACTTTTCACTCACATTGAGCTCCATTTAAGAATTGTACTTAGTGATTCATAAGAAAAGCCCGCCATGATTCATCAGTTGCAACAGCTTTGCAATAGAATTTATAATTTATTTCTTATAATATATATGTATCAGCTGCGGTTTCATCTTTCATTAAAATAAATATTTATTGTGTATTTGTAAGTAAACTAAACTGCATTATTTCGAGTGTAAGCAAATAATTGAATCAATTTCAATATTCGATATAGGATAGGATGCCAAGGAATATATAATTATTAGAATGAAAAATTATGGTAAATATAATTTAAAAAAAAAAAAGCCATATAAATATGATATGAATATAATATAATATAATAAAATATACAATTTATTTAAATTTATTTAAATTTATTATTTTTAGATATATCACTTTTTATCCTCTTATTTCTTGCAGTGTATATACTTATATTTTATGCGCCTAATTATTATTGCCGTTTCATGTCGAAGCCCTAAATGCATTTGTCAAATGCAAATGCACCGTTAACTGCAGCCTGCAGTAGTCGCATTGTTTAGAATTGCTGTTCCAACAGCAGCAGCAGCAGCAGCAGCAGCAGCAGCAGCAGCAGCAGCAGCAGCAGCAGCAGCAGCAGTAGTTGTTGCATGCCTTGTGGCCATGATGCCAATTTGCAGAGTCCCTCAGCAAATTGCACTCAAATTGAATTGAGCGATGAGCTTCGACTATCTTATACGCAGCGCACTCTTCTATTCACACCAGCGCACTCGCTCTCTCCCTCTCTCTCTCTCTCGCTCGCTCACTCGTATTGCTGTTCACATAGCAGGATCGTTGTTTACATTTCGTTGTCTCTTCTACGCTTGCTTATACTAGCAAGGGATTTGTGTGCCGTTGAGTGATTTTGAAGCGACTCAGCAGACCAATGCAGGCATAGTGGAGTGACAGAGAGAGAGATAGAGAGAGCGCGGGAGGGAGCTAGCAAGCGAGTGAGTGACCGCATTAACCAGTTTATCTAAAACTCCATTCAACTCTGTTGCTTTCCAGTCCCGGTTGCCGCTTACCACTTGCCACTGGGGGTTGCTGTCATTTGGCTAAGGGTTGTTTTACTCGCAAAATGCGGCTTTTACTACGCATTGACTCCTTTTTGTTGTTGTATTTTTCTTTATATTTTTGCAAAAGCGACAAATATTTGCGTATGGAATACGAGTGAGGCAATGGCAGGAAGACTAAAATGAGGTTGAGAGCGTACGAGTGTGTGTGTGTATGTGTGTGTGTGTGTGCGCGCATGTGGAATGTGTGACAAGCTCCAGATTTGAATATTCCCATACATGTAAATTATTGTTGTTGCTCTTCTGCTCCAATTCTATAAAATATTAAACAGCTTGTGTCTAGGAGGCTAAGAGGAGCAGAATGACGTGTTCCAATTAGCAAGTACTCAAACCATGATATCGTCTACATGCCGGCTCTATTTAGCGAGGACACAGCGACACAGAAGGATAGTGAGCAAGAGAGAGACAGAGAGAGAGTGAGTGGAGTGACTGAGGTGGTGGGTGTACAGACTATTGTCCGTTGTATTGAATAGGGGATTCGCTGTGGGCTCTGACTGACAGCCATCCATTTGGCATAATGGATAGCGTTTCCCTGAGTGACACCCAAGTGGCCTATGGCTCATGGCTCACGGCTCATGGCTCACGGCTAAAGCGTTAAGCGTTTCCCTTGAATGGAGAATACCACTTTTTGCATTGTTGCAGCCTGTTGTTGGAATGTGTCCAAGCTGTCCATCAGAAATCTGAGAGACAAACAATGCGATTCTATTTCACAATCTCTTAATGCACTTGATTCAACATATATCAAAGTAGTTGTTTCATATTTCAATGGACGACTATTTATAAATATGCATATTGTTAGCTTGTAACATATATGTAAATAATTATCCCATTCGTCAGCTGCGTGTGGAATATGAAATGGATAAACTTAATTTGTCTCGCATGTCTGCAATACTTTAACAAACATTTTCAAAAAGTTTTCATGCATTTAATTTATAAAATTTAGTATTTATCAACTATTATTTTCTAAGAAATTGGTTTAATTTAATGATTGATAGATTCGTTATTTTTATAAACTTAATTTGAATATAATTATACTGGGAATATAAATAAAATACAGTTGATGTTGATGTATATACTCTCAACTGTTATAAAATTATTAAATTTTCATTTAAGTAAATATTAGAAAATTTAAATAATTTAATATTAATTGATATTTAGCAGACATTAAAAAAATATATTTTTGTTTACCTATTTCTGTTCATTATTAAAATAAAATTTCTAGGTTTTTATACCCTGAGCCCATTGAAAATGGGAAATCAGGGTATAATGGTTTTGTTAAAAGTATGTAACAGGCAGAAGGAGGCGTGGCAGACCCCATAAAGTATATATATTCTTGATCAGGGTGACGAGAAAAGTTGATATAGCCATGTCCGTCTGTCTGTCCGTCCGTCTGTCCGTCTGTCCGTCTGTCCGTCTGTCCGTCTGTCCGTATGTTTGAACGCGTCGATTTCCGAAGATACAAAAGCTAGAGAGTTCATTCTTTTTGTGTTAGGTTCGTATATTGCACGCGCAGTACGAGTTTGTTTCAGAAATTCGATAACTTGTATATTTGGCAAGTTATCGATAAACGAATTTATCGGGAACCAGTTTTAAAATTCTAGCTAATTCATCTTTAGAGTTAGAGTCTCCAAGTCTTCTGCATATATATAGATACTAATTTAATACAATTTCGGTTTTTGTCAGATTTTGGATTCCGGTCCCCAATTAGCCCCACCACCCCCAAATGTGTAAAAAATGCATTTCAAATAGTAGAGACATACAGTTTGGTTTGGCATATAGATATGAATATCATAATCTTAATCTGAACATATCAATATGATTGTCCATCTGGAAACAGAATTATTAGTCCATAAAGTTTTCTATTCAAAACCCATGTGGCGCAGCAAGCAAGGCAGCGATACAGCAAGACGCATTGCGGGCGCACATACATACATACATACCTATGTATGTATGTATGTATGTATATGTGTGCAAGCGTAGATCAGCGTGTGGCTGCAATCATACATACATATGTACATATTTGTGCATGTAAAGCTGATTGTAAAAGAGTTATGATTTCTAAAAAAAACCTAAAATGTTAAATAGAATATGTAGATCATATGCTGAACTCTCATTACATTCCATTATATATTTAAAAAATTTTAAAACAATTAAAATAACAATGGAAATGCAAGCAACGTTGAGCAATGCAAATCAATTTTCGTATGCGTGTGCACATATGTATGTATGTTTGTATGTATACACACAAAAAGTCTTGGGCTGTTTTCTATGTTGCTATGCGTGTATATTCTAAGAATCACAATTGTTTTTGAATTCCGTTAGAATTGTCTTTGAATTGTATTTGTATTTTCAGCCATTGCTTTAGTGTTTCTTTCGTTTATGGCGAATTTCATTCGTTTTCGCTACTCTGCCGTTTAAGTGAGCCGTGGTGTAGATGGCTAGACAGATGCAACGAATGTTAGGGTGTCGGAGGTTCTAGCCCCGCCTAAGCCCTTCATAATTTATTATTTTTATTTTTATTTTTTTTTATTATTTCTTTATTTTTTATTATTATTTATTCTTTTCTATTTGATTTTCGAAGATACAAGAGCAACTGCGCGGTTAGCAGAGCGCGTGCTTATACGTGCGTAAAGAAGAAGAGTATCACTTTTTTGCAGGGTTCAGGGTATCTCGTAGTCGAGCCGTCTCGACTAGAGCTTTCTTACTTGTTTTTCTGTTTTTTTTTTTATTTATTTTTTTTATTTATTAAGAAATTTTTAGTTTACCAATAATTAAAATAAATAATTAAAATATATTTTTGTTTACCTATTTCTGTTCATTATTAAAATAAAATTTCTAGGTTTTTTTTCTGTTTTTTTTTTTATTTATTTTTTTTATTTATTAAGAAATTTTTAGTTTACCAATAATTAAACTACTCAAAATTTAATTATTTTTATATTTTTTATTCATATGTAACTAAATTTTAAAATATATTTTATTGCATGAGGACTACACAGAAATAGATAAAAAAAAACATGATTAATTATTTTTATAAAAATTAAATAAAAATAAAAATAAATTTGCGAGTATTTTCTTCCTGACTCGATTTTAATATTTATTTGAGCATATTTAAAATTTGTTTTTCTTTTAATTTAAATTAAAAATATGCTTAATTTTTATTAGGCTTAAATTGAAATTTAATTGTGCAAAAAATGTAATTTTTGATTTGTATTCAATGTCAGCTGAAATGCTGAATTTTTCCTACGGCTCAGTGTTATGATTTATTGCTGCTGAGGCACTTCCATGATGCATGCTTTGATTGCATAATGACATAATTGACCGGCATATTGGTCGAGTGTACCCTACAGTTACATATAAAAGTGTTTGTTCGTGTGCGTGTGTGTGTGTGTGTGTGTGTGTCCGCCAAAGGTCAAAGAGAACAAACACAGAGGAACACAGAAGTGAAAAGTGCCAAAGCAACAAAAGCGAGCCGCAGTCTCTGCCCGCGATGCTCATACAGCAAACATAAATACATATTCATATATATGTACATGTATATGCAACTGTGTGTGTGTGTGTGTGTGTGTGAGTGGCTCGCTAATGCGGCGACAAAAGACTTTGATTAAATCCACAACTGGCACAGCTTGACATTTATCAAGATTTACGCGCAGTGCGCTTTACGTAACTGGAAAAACCCAGATAGAGTCTGGAGCATGGCAGGCAGGAGACGACTTACCCCAGCTCTCGATAGTCCTGCCGAAATATGAATTGTCCTCGTCGTCGTAGATCATCTGCTTGATTGACTTCTTCTTGGGCATCTCCGGCGGCCTCGCATAATACTGTTGGAAGCCATCGATGCAATCCTCGGTTATAGTTGGCATTGTCCTGGGTTTGGCCACGACGGAATATCCTTATCGAGTCAATATTTATATATAATTTGTATATCCTATATTTATATATATATATAAATGAATTTATATATATATATATTTGTGGATGTGTGTAGATATTCCTTTGGCACGGGCACGCGTTCGCACGGCAACTGATCGACACTTCCCGTTCTAGAAATTGAACTCAACTGAGTCGACAGCTCGTGCCATGAGCCAATCCAATCCAATCCAAATCCACAAAAACTCGCAGAGCTGCGTCGTTGACGCCTGCGTTTCAAGTCGCAGGCGTTGATCATCATCAGCATGCCATCATTATCGCCATTGCCATGATCATTATCATCTGAAAGCGCAATCATCGTGTTGCACGCTGAATAAAGTATATTCTTGTCTCTCGCTTTGTCGCATTGGTCGAGGGGAACGTTCGGACAGCCCAGACAGATTTTCTTCTGCTGCCGCTGCGACGCGTCGACGTTGACGTTGACGTCGACGTCGCTGCCAACTTCTCATATGCAAAATTGTGCGACGTGTTGAAAGCAACAACAGCAGCAGCTACAACAAGTGTCGGTCTTAATCAAGATACATTCAGATTTACATTTGCATTTAGATCATTCACAATTTTTAGTTATATAATGCGTATATATAATACATATATACATGTATATATGTATTATAGGCTATTAGATATTTATCTTAATTTATAAAAGTAAAGTTGAAAAAGAATTTAAAATTTTCATAATTTAATCAGACACTAGGAAAGCTAAATGAGATTTAAAAAATAATTAATATTTAATAAAAATTAAATACGAGCTCTGCTTTCTTTTCGTTTTTTCAATTCAATTTTCTACCCTTTCAATCTGATATTATAGACCCTTTATTAATACTATCCTATAAGTACTACAAACCTTCATTTTGAATGATCTTCAGCTGCTCTTTTTAAGCTGTTTTCTCGTCACTTTCTCCTTTCATGCACATGAACAAAATAATTCGACTAATTTACTTCTCAGCTCTGTTAGAAATAAATTTATTTAAATATTTCAGTTGAATATTCATTAATTAAGAGTTGAACTAAGGCAAGCACTTATTTCATTAGCTAAAGTCGTCTAGGCGTTGAGGCAAGACAAGTGTCTATATATGTTATATGGAATTGATATTGGATTTGGTAAGATCATTGAACTAGATTTATCAATATAGATAGTATTGATTATTGATTTAATAATTTAAACTATAGTAAATACATATGTAAAAAATATATTTAATAATAAACATAAAGATTTTATATACAATTTTATATTTTTCTAACCTTTATCAAACTCATATATATATATAAAATAATATATTTAAAATGTGAACATCTTATATGCCCGCTGCAGCAACTTCAAGACAGAGTAGATATCGCCGACAGAATAGATATCAAGACAGAATAGATATCACAGACAGACGCTCATTAGAATATACCCTATTAGTTCAGCACTCTATATTGTATAGGAATAATACTCCACAGCCCCCAATGAGATGTGGCAAAACACGCGCGTGACACAATTTCGCCTAATTGAATTTGAAGACACTGATTATGCTCAGTGTACAAATGCTATATGCACTCACATAGATATCTGCTCATATATAGTGTGCAAAGAGTATATAGAAACATCCATGGGAAATCTGAAACCAAGTCAAGCAATTAAAATAGAAAAGATTCGTTGTTTATCGCATCTAATTGCCAGATGAAATATGATTTCCTTTGACACTGAGCGCACTTTACAGTTACTAATCAAAAGCAACGGCTGTAGCTAAGCCCAATTTGTTGCTCTTACTATTACTAATATTATTACTTTGCTGTTCGCTCAGAATGCGAGAAGAGTATATGCTCATATACAGAGTGATCGCTCATCCAAATGAAACTTCACTGTAGATAAGTCTCCTAAACAGATCTCTTCCATAGCGGCGTTCGCTCACAGACAAGCCTTCTGTACAGCTACACATACTCTAAAATTAGACCTTCTTTGGAAATGTATCTATAGATAATCTTCCTCTACAGACAATTCCCATCTACAGATAAACCTCAGTTAGACCTCAATGTGCAATTCCTCCACATATAGATAATTTCTACAGGCCGCCTTTACAAAAGAGCTCTTCGACATGATGCATCAATTTGTCCATAAATCAAAGTTTGCATGCTTTGGGAAGGCGCATTATCTAGTCGTTCATGCCCGATTGTCAAGCTCTTACTTGCTATTGCTATTATGGTTTAGTTTCCATTCGCCTTTCTGGCAGCCTCGCCTAAATATGTACATTGAATACTTGCTGTGTATGCACGAGTATTACGTATATACTCGATATATATATATATATGTATGTGTATGTGTATGTTTATGTGTATTTGTGAGTGTGTCTGTGTGTGAGCCTGCTCTAAAGGTCTCAGCATTCAATTGAGCCGCTGCCATTGCCGCCGACGCCGCCTGCAATGAACAGAAGCAATGGCAGTTTATCTAACTCAAGTATCTCATTTCATAGTCTAATTAGTGCGCTTAGAATTTCAGTGAAATTTATCTGCTTCAAGAGTGTGCATATATACCTAAATATATATACTATATCTATATCTATATAGATGAGCCGCAGCCTAAAAAGCAATGTCCCGCAACGAGAATAATAGCAATAATAATAATAACAATAAATAATGTACACTTGGGCATATTCTGGCCTTGAATTCGACTTACTTACGCATCAGACATATATATGTATATACGTATATCTGTATTCAATAAATTCCTGTTTCATATTCCATTTGCGAGTAGAGTTTCTGTTGACAGCTCAATTTGGCAGCGATGTTTGTTTTATTTATTTGCTGTGCTTTTGCTATTGAACCCTTTGTTTGGATTATTAACGAATCTCTCATTTACTCGACTCGAGCTGCTTCAGTGATATGTCTCAATAAATAAATATATATATATATATTTTCTGTATTAAGTTCTTACTTGTCTTTTTACTTGTCCATGATTATCTGTGGCACAGAGAACTAAAATCATCTTTAATAACTTCATGAGTCAGCGACTAGCTCATAGTATTGTTGGTCTGTTGCTAGGGCATCGCATCGGAGAAGCTCTAAATTATTATATATAAGTCTGAGCAAACGTCATCGACTCTTATCGTGCTTAAAGATCACCTTGACGAATTTCCACTGCTGAGTGGCGCACGTTTTTGCCTCATTATTTTTATCATTATCATTCTTAGCATGTCTTTTGGTATGTTCCAAATGATTCAGTACAACAGTCGGGCGCACTTCAAAATAATCTCTATAATAATAACTGTATGGAAAAGTTGATGCCAGCGTATTATATAATGGGTTAGGTACGAGACGCCGAGATAACAGCGTGACTTTCACCTGCTCAGAAGCAATTTGAATACACTATATATAGATATAGATATACTCTCTTGTCTTCGAGAAGCCATGGAGCAATCGCAGCCCATGGCACAGAGCTTAACGTAACGATCTCTGATAAGCGATGACATGGACGCCTCAGGTTGTATCAGTTGGAAGAGACAGCTTTAGCCAAAGAGTTTCCATAATAAATTCGTGGAAACTGATTCAGGAGATGCTAATTTGATGATAATTTAATAAGCTTCTGACGTACATTTCGTTTTAATGATTAATTATTATGCTATAAATATTTTATGTTTACGTTTTAATTATTAAATTTTCTTGATAAATAGAAATAGAAACTATATTTGATGTCAAGACAGCTAAATGAACATCGTCAATTCCAACAACAATAGCTTTAAGGAAGAAAACAAACAATGATCAGGTGAGTTTGCTTTACAATTCATCACTTAAATTACTCGCTAATCAAATTGATATCAAAGTCTGCTCCACACACTCTCTCTCCCTCTCTCTACTGAACTTCAATATTTGCATCTTAACTTAAATCTCAGATCTATAAAATATTTAATTGCCACAAGTAATTTTCGAATCGAATAACATTTCTCACAGAGTCCCCAGCGATGCTCTAGTGAAACAAAAGCAATTTGTGTCAAATGACAATAATGATTCATTCAGAAATAAGTGCAATGGCTATGGAAATTGCGCTTTACCCACGCTCTCTCTCTCTCTTATTGATTGAATCGACTTTTTTGAATGGATGTGCAGGCTACTTAAAGTATACTCAGAGAAATTATACAAAATAAAGATAGAAAATTAAAGAAATGAAAATGTATATGAGATTTCTAGTTCATATACATTTTCACTTCTTTAATTTTCTATCTTTATTTTGTGTAATTTCTCTGAGTGTACTTTCAGTATGCCTTTTTATTTTCAAATGAAAACTACAAATTTGCTGTAAAATACGTATTCAGTACACAATTTTTCTGCAAGTGTATTAGTCGAACTGTAGGCAATGCTATTGATAGCAATTAATTGCCTAAAATAGTTTTCGAGCAACGATTTCAGTCGTTGCATTTGCCTTACTTATGCAACGGGTTTTTTTTTTATATTTATTTATGTATGCATAGGTATTCTCATTCGCATTCACATCAGAGATCTCTGCTCGTTGCGCTTTATAAATGGCACACAAATCGACCATTTCCTGCTCTACGCCCACCAAGCGCCGGCGAAATTGTCGAATTGTCGCTCGACTTTTTTGTTCCCAGCCGAGCCGAAAAAAAAAGAAGCAAAATTAGTCAAAAACGTGCGAAAGAGATGGCTGCTGTAGATTACGTCAAACTATCCGCTGGCTCTGGCAGCATAACGGTTTTCGCATCATGTCAGCGACGATTTATTTATTTAATTGCAATGCCAATTGGCAAACAGGGCGCATACGCAATGGCGCATAGCGCCACCTTTTGTACACAAGTCGAACCACGATACGTATTCAATGGCATTGCGGCAGCATTTCTGCAATAGATGGCGCAAATTGTCTTTTGTATAGATGTTATCTAAATATATTGAGCTCTCTTTTTTTTTTTTTTTTTAATTACGTTTTTTCTAATTGTTGACTAGAAAAATCATAAATTGGTTTAAAAGTGAACGAATGCTCTAACAATTTTTGTTGTCTACATTGATGCTGTGCTTTAAGTTTATGCTACTTTACATAGATGGCGCTATTTTCAAATGAAGCACCTTATTCGATGACACATTTACGACTTTTATATAGATGTTTTGCTACCACAGACCCACATATGACCAATAGTTATAGTTATTTTATAGCATTAGTCAGCTGATAGCAGTTTAACATTTGAGCTGCAGCCTGACGACTGAATGGGAATTGTTTTAATATACCAGACGAACAGAAGTGAGTAGCAGGGCTCTTAATTAAGATTTAGTTAACAATGTGCGCTTAACGTGCTATTACATAATATGTGCACCCTACAGCTCGTTTCAGTTCGTCGTTGCTTTAGAAATTTCAATAGTTATAGGGTGAAATATGTATTCACTGCTGTGTAATATTTTCAATCTGCTACTTGATTCAGCTCGCCAGTTATTTTTCAAAATAACCATTCAAATCTGTAACCAGACGACAACAGACGGCCCCCTAAGTCATGCAACTATATATTTCTGAAAGTGCATATATGTCACTGCTGAATTTCGAACATTAAACGACAGCAAAGAAGCCCGGTTAATATACAACTTGTTAAGCTACCAATTAGGTAGTAGAAAGCATTTTTAAATAAAATAAACCTTAAAAAAAAGAAGCCCTGTTCGAAATAAGAACACAGTTTGATTAATTAATGTCAAAAATTATTTATTAAAATTAAAATTTTATACAGTTTTTGTTTAATTAAATCATTTCATTATTTAAATTTATTATTATTTATATTAAATAGAATATTATTTTTTATAAATTTTTTTATATATCTTAATACTATAATACTATAATGAAACATTTTTGTTCTACATGTCTAAATATCAGCTACATTATGTGCCATAGAGTGCAATGATGTTGTTAGGCATTCTAAGATAATATAGTGTTATTATTATCTGAAAACATAAATGATATTTTAGAATATTAATGACACCTAATTTAACGTATGTTAAGCTGGAATTTGCTTTTACGTTCAGCCTAAAAGCAAACTACAAAAATATGTACCGATTCTGTTAAGCTCGTTCTGTTAACAGTTACTGTAACATTTTCTATATGCGTACAAAAGTATGTCTTAAATACAAATGTACCTTTCGGCAAATATAATTATTTAGAGAAACGAAATATATAGAAATCTTACAGAAATATATATATATTTCAGCATGCATACATTTTCATATTTCTGAATGAACATGTCTCTACTCAGATACTCAAATATCTTCAAAGAAATCCGACTCACTCTCCATGAATTGTTTTTCTTACATATAAAATAAGCAATAATTTCTTTATAAATGTATTAAATCTTTGACAGCTCAAAGATTGCGCTCTTTTATTTGCTTTTCTAATGTTTTCCAATTAGTTAACTACAGAAAGCAAAGAAAAACTTTGGACAAATGTAAGTACAGCTAATTGACATTAATATTAGATGAATTCAGGATGATTGACTGATTGATTGATGCTTAATGCCTGTGTAATTATTTGCTAATTAAATATAGTTAGAATATGATTAGGCATAGTTCGAGCGCTTAAGTACATACGCTTACAGCTTCAACTCAAATTAACTAATTGCAACTACGTCTAATGGCAGCGTGTTTAAATTATTTAAATTACGACGAATGCCGATGAATTGAAAAATGAGTTTAAATTAATGCTAAACTATGATGTGCATGTTGTCGATTCATTGATGAACATGAGATGCATATAGATAGTATAGATAGACAGGAAAGTGGAGTAGCCTTTGCTTGGTAACTATCTGCAGCCGCATGACTCAACGACCATGTTGGGCAAGGTCTTGATTGTGGCCGAGTTGTTGGAGTCCAGCACGACCAACTGCAACGAGGAATACTGTTTGGCGGTACAGCAGGGTATCAGATCGAGCGGTTTGCGTGTACCATTTGTTGAAAGGATTTTCTATAAAACGAAAAAGCAAAAATTAATATATCATTTCGCTAATCGATATTTCAATGCAATCAAAACCTACCAGCAATGAGCTATGATGCGATGCTGCTTGAGCAACACTCGCTACGGAGCTGCAGGAGCCGCGGCAGAAGTACGCATCGTAGCCCTTTGGCTGCAATATCCAGTTGTCCCAACCGATGTCGGCGAAAGATATATAGAGCTTTTCGCGACAGCATTCGGTGACGCCGCTCGAGCAATTGATATTGCGCTTCTGACGCGATTTACTGCGTCGATTCTGTGTATCGATCATGATGAACGGCCTGTAGTTCTTGTTGACCGAAATGATCTCCTCCATGCTCGCAATATCGCACGATTCACAGCTGATCTGTATCAGATGACTGAGCTCGTGATTGCCGAACCAGCGCTTGATCGGCCACTCAATATTGATTTTCATCCATTCATCTGTAATTAGAAGAAACAAAGGAGAGTTGTTTAGAAGTGAAAATGCTATAAATATATCCTATAACATGCTCTACTTTCGCTATTTCCACATTGCCAATCATAAAATCTAATATATGCTTTTAGCAAGAGCCACCTCAGCATTTGTTTTTCTCTTGAGTCAGCATTGTTAATTGAATTTGTTTATAATATACTTTCTATACAAATAAATATTTTGTGTTTTGCTTGGTTCACCTTAGCTTATCGACAACTGGTAAAATGCCGTAGAGACTAAAGTTCAGTTTGTGGCTTTCACAGAAAAATATTTTGATTTCGTAGTCATTAAGTTATTCACCCCCACAAATCCCGGATAGCGGACAGCGGCCCATGTATACGCTGCTGTTATCGCTGATCTTTCGACCAGCAGCTCAGCTAATGTGCCAGGCACTTATCGCCATTATTCTAGTACACATATTCTATAGATTTCGATTTCGATTTCGAATTCGAATGCAATTTCTCTCGCTTACCTTGCACATCCACCGACTGTATGGCTATGGTCTTGGCCAATGGCAAATATTTGGAATCCAACTGCTGCTCCACCTCGGACACGACCAGCGTCTGTTGCCTATGCTGCTCTCCTCCATTCGTCTGGCTCTCGTTGCTCGACTTGGTGTAGTTCTGCTTATTCTTGTAGAGCCATAGCACTGCGCTACTCACATCGAAGCCATCCGCGTCCACATCGTCGATTTTAAAGCTGAAGCACATCGAAGGATGCGCGCCCAGGCGACGGCATTCAGTTTCTTCTAGAATTCACAAAATGCAATTTATTAGCTTTATGAATGATATATATTATTAATAGCACTACTCTCTGCTTTCTACAACCCCTACTCGCAATTTCTTATCCCCTTTTTCCTATTCAATATTCTCGATTCCCTCTGTCCTATATTCTCTAGTCCCTATTCCCCTTTCCCTATTCCCCAATTTCTAATTCCTCATTCCCTATTCCCTATTCCCTATTCCCTATTCCCTATTTCCTATTCCCTATTCCCCATTCTCCATTACCCATTCCCTATTCCCTTTTCCCTATTCCCTATTCCCTATTTCCTGTTCCCTATTCCCCATTCCCCATTCCTCATTCTCTATTCCATATTCCCCCATCCCTACTCCCTATTCCCTCTACTATCTACCTACTCTCTGCTGTGTTCCCATTCCAATTCCGTATTCCCAACTACTCTACTCTCTGATTGGCTATTAAACTATTATTATTTCTATATATTCCTAATTTCTCTCTCCAAATTCATATAAGTTATTCATCATTTTTGGACTTACCTCTTTGGAGCAGTATGAATTTCTGATTGGTGCGCGCATAGTAATCATCGTAGTCCTTATTCTTATTGGACTCTTCTGTGTGTTGCAGCGTGACGCCCTCGAAAATGGGGCGTGGCAGCTCGACGGCGGACACATTGGGACTCTCCTTGAGGCGCAGCTTCTCGAGAATTTGCTGCTTGACAAATTCGATGCGAAGACGACGCAATTCTTCCTCCGTGATGTGCTCCACCTGACGATTGCTCTCGCACTTGGGGCAGCCACGCGAGGCGGTGCCATTTGTATGGCTGCTCGCATTGTGCGTTGAAGGGGAATCCTCGAGGACAATTGGTGGTGCTGGCTCAGCCAGACTCTGCTGCAGCTCATTGCGAATGTAATCCTGTGAATCTTCATTCTGCAACAGCTCAGCAGCGGGCGCATCATTGAACATTGGTGGAAATTCCTCAGAAAGGTCCTGGTACTGATTCAGCTCCTGTTGCTCCTCTTTGTCGTCGAACTGATAGCCCTGGCTGAGCAGCTGCCACAGATTGGGACTGGTTTTCAGCTGACTGGCAGAGACGCGATGATAGCGGCGCTCCTGCTCCAGTTGATGCTCGCGCTGCCTGCGCAGATGTCGCCTCAGTCGCTGCTCATAGTGGAGCTGATTCAGTTCCTCCTCCTCGCTGGTCGGATCCGGGGCAATGCGTTTCGGCTGACGATCGCGTTGCTGGCGTGTATGATGCTGCTGGAGTTGCTGGACATGCTGATGCTGCAGATGCTGCGAATGTTGATGCGGCTGATGGCGTGAATGAGGATGCGCGCGCACCAGGGGCAGGCTTCCAGCCTCGTCCGAGCCGCTGGGATGCGAACGCGCATAGATGTTGTTGTTCTCCAAGGCCAGGCAGAGGAGTAGCGCCAGGGTCATGTAGTACTTGGCCATCTCTTCGAATTTATTCTTTAACAAAACTTGACTCTAATGGAAACGCCTTGTTTGGCCTTAAAAAAAACACACTTTTCTTAATTGTTATCTGTTCGGCAGCAATTGAAACTCAATGTTCGTAGTCCTTTGGCTTACACAACTCATAGATTTGCAGCTTTGCGCACTAATTGTTGCCGTTTTGTTAACTTGTGGTTGCACTTTTTGTAATTATTATTACTTAATGTCAATTTCTTTTCAATACTTTAATATTCTTTGATTATTTCAAACTATGCTGCTGCATAGTGTAGATTGTAGATTTAGGTAAAATTCAGTTTTTTATAGCTGCAAGTAGAAAAGAATATAGAAGAAAACATTGAGCAAATATTTTTAATAAAGAAAATAAATTATGTAATAAATTATGAGCTAAAAATTAGGAATAAAGCTATTTAGAATTAAATATATAAAATAAGTAAAATCATGTATTAAAATTAATTTTAAAATTTACATGAAATGAAAGGCAAATTTTAAATTTAATTTAATTTGATTTAGAAAATATTTTTAATAAAGAAAATAAATTATGCAATAAATTAAGAGCTAGAAATTATGAATAAAGCTTTATTTTTTTTTAGAAATTTTAAATATATAAAATTAGTAAAAATCATGTATTAAAATTAATTTTAAATTTTATATGAAATGAAAGGAAATTTTAAATTTTATTTAATTTGATTTAGAAAATATTTTTAATAAAGAAAATAAATTATGTAATAAATTATAAGCTAAAAATTATGAATAAAGTTTTTTTTTTTTTTATTTTCAATTTTCAATATATAAAATAAGTACAATTATGTACTATAATTATTTATTAAATTTATATGGAATGAAAATTAAAAATTCTATTTAATTTTATTTAGAAAATATTTGTACTAAAGAAAATAAATTATGTAATAAATTAAGAGCTACAAATTATGAATAAAATCATTTTTTTTAGAAACATTAAATATATAAAATATTTAGTCATGTATTAAAATTATTTGTTAAATTTATATGAAATGAAAGGACAATTTTAAATTTGTTAAATTCAATTAAATAAAAGCATGCAATATTTTATGTTTTAAAATGTTAATAAAATGTTAAATAAATATAATAAAAATACAAATTTCAATGCAATTTCAATTTTTCTTTTTCTTTTTTAATATTCTAAAAATTAAAAATCATCATGAGCTACTTCCTAGAGAATTCGAGAGCTTTAGAAAAAATCCCAATGAAAAGTCCAATTACTATATTGCATGTCAATATTCTATTAAAATTACATCACTTTTCTCTGGCATAAAAAACCAATTTTCCAATCAGACACGCGGCAAAGTGCAGGCGAGTTTTGATTTGAATTTAAACATTTTCAAGCGTTGCAATTAAAATTGAAAAAAAGCAATTTAATTAATTCCCATTATCGTTGCAGTTCGGAAACTGCGCAAAAATTTCTAATAAAAGTAAAAAAAAATAATAATAAATTGCGCCTGCAGCGAAGGCGCAGCTCGAAGGTGATTAAACTGAATTAGATGAGACGTAGGTGAGTGGAGCGCAGCATCACGTATACGTGATGCCGCATTGATCAGGCAATTAATTAATTGAGCTAGGGACCACACGTACCGTTAGAGCACATTAATTTATAATTTGATTGACTCGTCACGTAGCCAGGGAATCAGTTTATAGTGGAAGCAGCCGGGGTCAATTCAAGCTGCGAACCCGGACACGAAACACACGGAGCACGACATACACGAAGCACGAAATACGAAATGAAAATCAGCGCAAATTGTTTTCTATTTTATATTCTGCTGAATTTGATTTTTATTTATGCTGCTAGTTTTTGCCATACGACAGTGCAAACGAGTTGTGAATGAATGAGCCGCCTGTCTGATTAGTAGAAGAATTTATGTCTTTGCTGCAATTGATTGATCGCTGTCGAACGGCGAACGTAAGAGAAAGAGAGCGAGCGGCAGAGGGAGCGAGAGAGCGCGCAGTCGAAGCGCCGTCGCTTCGTATGACACGAGCTCATTCGAGCCGGTACACGAATGCGAGACGAACGTTCGTTCGCTAGCTCGTGCGTTCGGCCGTTCGTTTCGCTCATTTCGTTTTTCCCACAGCCAGCCTGGCCCCGCCCCCTTCTGGTGAACAGCCCCCCTGTGCCCCATGCTCGTGGTACGCTGCAGACAAGACAAATTCATATGCAAATACTCTGTCTCATTGCATCAGCTTAAGAAGGCGTCGACAGCGACGTCGTTGTCGACGCAGCAGCTATGCAAAAGACCAAAAGAAAAAGAAAATCAAACTGCATAAATTTGTAAAGCTAATTAATTTGGTTCCGTTTAATTTGATTATTTTTGGTCATTTTTGCACCTGCTACCACGCCCAATATGAAAAGTTTTGCGCATTCAATCAAACACGTTTTGATTGTCCATCAACACATGTGTGTCAATCAGTTAACGTGACTGATAAGCGGCGAAATACTCAAATCGCAAAAGAAACAAATTAATTGAATAAAAAATATTCAGATTATTTTTATGATGCCCACATGGAATATGTCACATACTTTGCTCTGCATAGGTATGTATTTCATGTATGTGTATGTGCATGTATAAATGAATAGCTCAAATCACATTTAACGCTACTTATATGGTGCGTATATACATACATCTGCATATACAAACATAACTGTATTATAATTGCGTATATGATTGATGTTTAATCGCTTTGCACCGAGAGCTACGCTAATCGAACTGATTATGCTGCGATTAAGAAACGGAAACAGCAACAGGCGCATAGCTAATGATCCCAGTTCGAATTAATTGACCTTGTTACGCTAAATATGTAAATATATGTACATATACTAAACTATATATTGCCAATTTATAAGAAAACGTATGTAGAGTCGACTTTTTTCCCATATAAATTTCATCAGCCAAGTTAAGAAACGAGTACGTGAGACTTGGCAAAAATTCAAAAAAAAAAAAAAAAGCAAAAGATTTCATTTTATGTTATCTCAGCATAGACAGACAGAGAAAGGGAGCAATAAAGAGAGAGAGAGAGAGAGAGGGGAATAGAAAGAGGTCAGATAATAAGCTCAAGATCGTATTCTAAATAGTAAGGCCAAAAGAATTTTTTACATTGGAATATTATTATCGGAAATTGAACAAGTTTATATTTTATCTACAATTTAAAGTTCAGTTCATAATATAGATTACAATATCGTGTAGCCTACTTATCAATAGTTTATCAAACTATTGTCACTACCCAAAAGTATGCAAGAGATATAATAAACATGATGTAGATATTGTATAAGCTGTAAGATATTACAAGACATCGAATATTCCAATCTTAATGATGATCAGCTCATATTTAATGTTGATCTTTAAGTGTTTTTCCACAATTAAAAATGACGTCGATTACAACATCAACGTTAATAGCAACACGTGACGTGCTGCCCAGCCCTATTTGACGTAACATTCCAATAAGATAATGATCGGAAAGGGTATCAAGCAGATCAAATCAAACAAGTTGCAAATGAGCTGCCAATCAGAGGCGTGCGAACGCATCAAGATGAGACTGATGCTGATGCTGATGCTGCTGCTGCTGCTGGAGCAGAGGCAGCGCTGAAGAAGGTTACAAGCCGAATCGGCACTGTCATTAAATGGAGCAGCGCTGGTTGCTGGGTGCTGGGCGCTGCGACGCAGTCAAACAAGTTGGCGACGTCACTGAACACGCAAGCAGAGCGTGATGCAGTCCACACGCACAGACAGAGACGAGAGAGAGAGAGAGAGAGAGAGAGAGAGGGAGCATAAACAGAAGTTGGAAGTAGAGTTGCGCTGCATGCTGGGTGCAAAGTACAACTAAAGATTGGCAACGCCAACTTCTGGGGGTTTTCCATGCGCCTGCCTGGGGACGCCATATCATTAAACGTTCTGATACACTTGTTGCAGCCGAGCTGCAGTTGAATGTACTGCAGCAGAGATCTGTATTTCTGTTTTGACTTGACCATTTTTTGTGTGCTTTATTTTTGGTAAAGTAATCTTAACGCTCGCCCTCCCTCTCTCTCTCTCTCGCTCTCTCTGTCTCTATCTCTCTCTTTCACTCACTCATTCACTCGTTCACTCTGTCTCTCTATCTCTGTCGCTCTTGATCTGTAGCTGAATGCGCGCTGTGCTGCGATCAGCGTATTGGAGCATGCCCCAGTGTGAACTTTGGAATCGCACACGATGGAAGATTGCCTCGATTTGCTGGCTTATAGGCAGCGAAATACTTTTCTAAAGCATTTCTGTGTCATTTCACATCTCAAATAAATCTTGGCAATAAATCTTATATAAGTCCCACATTCTTTGTGTTCTCCATCTCTTTCACTCTTTTCTTTTTTTTTTTGCACACGCTTGCCCAAATACGCTGAAGGTTGTTTGAGGTTATGTTCGCCATCATGGTGGCGGTGGTGGTGGTGGTGTTAATGGTGGCTGGCGGTGGTAGCTGATTCAAAATGGCGACGCTGTCTCAATGTTGCACACTCATCAATCCATCAATCAAATAATCAAGTATTCATTTGCTAAGGCTAATCTATTAGAATTGGCATGTTAATGAGCGATTCTTCGATAGATAATATAATTTATAAATGAATAATTTATAACAATGAATTGAGAATAATTAATAATTATAATTAATAAATAATTTATGAATATAATATTTTTTAAAAATTAATAAAATAATTCAAATATTAATTATATTATAATTTCTAAATATATACATATATTTTATAATAAAAAAAAAAAAAAATAAATATATCTAATTTATATTTATATCCTGAAATTTTAATTTGAAAATTTTCTCATAAATTTCACACATTTTTTTATAATCGTACAGTTTTTATATTATAGTTATCTATATATATAGATTTATTTATATTTAAATTTATCTATATATATCTGTGCATTTATATATATTCTTAAGATCCAGCACACGCTACACCGATTAGCATGTGATTGTTATATATTTAGCAAAAAAATAAAATTAAAAAAAATGCATAGTCTGCTGTCAAGTTTTAAGCTTTGTTAGACATTTGTTCAAATTTATTAAGCATGCAAGATTATCTCTTTTTTTATAATTAAACGAAAAAATAATAAAAAAAAGTGTCTTATATAACTCACCTCTTTAAGCAATCTTTTTTAGTTCAATTCACAATAATTATTTAATAATTATTTTATTTTTCTCTTTTTGTTGTTGCTTTTGGTATTTATTTGATTGGCTATGTATTGATTGTGCAAATCATTTTCACAAAATATTCATTGTTATTAATTAGTAATTTCACCATATGAACTTTTTGCCTTTTTCCCAATCAGTTTTGTGATAGTAAATAAATGTATATATATTTATTTTAATAAATATATATATTATTTATGATTATTGTCAACTCTTTTTAGTTTGTTGTTTGTTTTAATAGTATTTAGCACTTTGTTTTTTTTTTATATATTTATTCCTTTGTCCAAATATTGTTTGCAACCTTTGTTTTATTTATTTTTTGGCTCGATCCGTGCAGTCAGAACGTCTGCGTATGAATAACTCGATGCTAGGCAGCTAGCTACCGCAAAGGCTGTGTTGCCTCTGCTGCGACGCTGCTTGCCTAGGTTCGGTCCGTTCTGGCCTGGACTTGTGCGCGAGCTTCAAAGGTGTGTGAGAGAGCGACAGAGCGACAGAGAGCGAGAAATCGTATTGTTGTGCTGCTGTATGATAACAGCGATATCAATGCCAGGCCACATTAAATGATGCGCAATTTTCAATTACTCGAGCAATGAGAGAGAGCGGGAGAATATTGAAATTCGTATCTGATAAGAAACTGTTAATGATTGTTGTTGCCGCTGGCTTTCCCCCAACGACGAATTTTGATCGGCGTGGCTGTCCGTTTGCAACATGTGCGTCGAGCACACGCTCCAGCATGTTCGAACCAGCTGTTGCATATCGAACTCATACAAAACGTGAGTGCTGTCCGCCTGCCTGCCCGCTGCGATGCAACACCAGTGATGTCGTCGTCACACTGTTCAAATCGGTTGTATCTGTGTCTCGAGCAGGTCCAAAGTTCGAGCGTCAGCGTCTTTGTCATCGGCATCGGCATCGACGCCGGCGTTGTCGCTGTCGCTGTCGTCGTCGTCGTCGTCGTCAAGTGTTTGATTCTTGACCGTTATTAAATGATGTCAATTTCTAACGCTCTCCCCTAGCGGCGCAGCGCGGCTCGTTCGTTGTAATTCTCAATCGGTTCGCGCTCCATTTAGTTTGGATTTTAATTGCGACGCGTGTTTCGATGATTATTTATTGATTGGCTGAGCTATAATTTTTTGGTATAGCACCTATTATGATTGATTAGCATTTTATTGATCAACTTTTCACGTTCTCCATGCATGCTAGGCAACACTCTGACATATGTTGCCCCTTATGTAATTGTGGCAGATTTTTAGCCTTCATTTTGTTTCGATTCAATATCAGCTGATAAAATTATTATTATTTCCAGTAGACTTTCAAAGCCAAGTCAAGCTCCTCCAAGATCATATGGGAGCACACGCGCGTGTACCGCGACACGTCACAAGGCTTATCGCGGCCGCGCCTCTCAAATCTATATTATTAATATATATATTATATTCTTGGGTAGTTTCCTAATGTGTGCCTCAGATGTGTGTATATATGTGATTTTTTTAATGACATTTTTAATGGCTTATTAAAAAGCTAAACGATCTACTCTAGCAAAGGGTATGCTCAATTCCACATAAAGTTTGTCGCCACTAAACATTTTCTACGCAAAATTTGAAAACCTTTTCCAATCATAACCCATGAAAGGGTATACCATCTTCGATACTAGAAATTTTTACTGCAGTATAATCAAAGGAATAAAATTGTATTGAAATGAAATTTTGTAAACAAGTACAGTTTTTTTCTTTTTGATTTGATTTGATTTTTTGTCCCCAAATTCGGTATTATTGTTATTCTTTCGAGAATACGAAATAGAAAGATTGAGAAGTGATTGACCACGAGAGAGATTCCTTGTTGACAACCGGAAAGTGCCCAGACATACTTCAAATGAACCATTGATAACCAATTGATAACACCCACGACTTTCGAATTAATCACCAACAACAAGAAAACAAGAAATAAAAATAAAAAAAATTAAATAAATAAATAGAAATACAAAAAATCAGTAACAATAATAAATACACTAATTAAAGTCAGCAAGTGGCAAACAGATTGAAAACAAACAAAAAGTCACAAATATATTAGATGATGTCGAACTCAAATCACAAATGACAAATTGCACATTCATGATAAATTTACAGTTGGAAAATCTAGTTTCAAATCTTTAAGATCAGTTGAAAAATTATTTGTATAAAAATATATAAATAAAATATGAATATATAAAATAAATATGGAATAAAATTGATCAATTAAAAAATTATATTCATTTTGCTATAATTTTAAATTTAAATAAGAAAATTAAATTTCTATAAAAAATTTATTTGAAAAAATTAATATTCAAAAAAATTCTATTTGCAAAAAAAAAAAATAAAATATAAAAATAAAATAAAAAAATAAAAAAAAAATAAAATATTTGAAAAAATTAATATTCAAAAGATTGTATTTGCAAAAAAAATAAAAATAAAATAAATAAAAAAAATATTAAAAATTAAATTAAATGTAAAATCAAATTTAGTAAAATTTGTTTTTTAATTTATATCTTTCAATTTATATTTGTATTTGTATAGTATTTATATTTAAATAAGCAGCATGCCCCATTTATTGCAGTGTAAAATAAGTCGTGAGTAATTAACACATTTTGTGACGGCCTATCAAACGGATCATGGCCAATATTCAAGATGACACACGCGCCTGAAAAAACTGGAAAACTGAATCATTGCCGTGGGTAATCCAATATGATTATATACAGTAGAATATAGTAGAATATAGATGAGTATATGAAGAATAAATATATATGTATACGATGTATTTGCGAGCATATTTAGCGAATCTCCATGCATGTGGGTGGCGAAAAGTGTTGTGTGCATGCGAACTAGTCGTGGGTAGGCTGAGAGCTTAACAGATAAATCCATGTACTCTACTCTAGTATGGGCTAAATATAGGAAATACCAGAATTCAAACAATGGGGCAAAGGCTGCCAAAGGCTTTAAGAATGTCCGATAAATCATGAAGAGTGAACGCAGAAATTTTCCACAATGCTGGCAAATCGGGCATATCGAAAGCGAGAGTAGTGCGAGTGTGTGTGTGAGTGAGAGTGAGAGTGTTTGCAAGTCAGTGTGTGTGTGCGAGTATGAGTGTAAGGGTGAGTGTGTGTGTGCGTGTCTGTGTGTGTGACGCAGCAAACGATATTGAGTATACGCTATAAAGATATGTAGACGCAACGACTTTTGGACTTTGTAGTCAATTGATGGCAGCTGATGCATTGGCAGACGCTCGAGAGACACTCGACCGGCCATGCCCGGCGACTACATTCAGTTGATATTTTAATTGAAATGCTCATGTGTGCACTGTGATACATTTGAATACACTGAGCGAAATCTAATCTAATCATTTCGTAAAGGGAAACAGTTTTACATTAAATCAGAATGAGAATCTTAACCTGGACTTGGACTTTCCGTTCAATTTAACACCAAGTTCATTTGAGTGAATTACAAAAATCATTAATTTTATTCACTAGCTCGATAGTTAATGAACAATTAATATTACTCAGCCTTCAGTTGTTCATGAAAATTTCATTTTCAATTCTAATATTTTCCGTCTACTCACGGCCTACTTTCCACTCAGTTCTCTTTTATATCTTCCTAATGCCCTTTCATATATCCTCTTCTCACTTCCTGCTTCTTTTATTTTCCATGTTCAATTTGATGTCTTTGCTCTTCTCCCTCGGTTTTTCTGCGTTTACCAAGTCAGTTTTTCATCCGTTTCGAGCAAATCACATATATTTTCTCCGAGTGTAATTTTCAGTATTTTTTTTCTGTCTACATAATGCCAAAGTCCATTTACGAGTCATGTGCCAGACGTGTGAACCAAGTGACAACCGCAACCCAAAAACCAAAAAAAAAAAAAAAAAGAGAGAAACAAGAAAATCAAGAAGAAGAAGAGGAACAGCTCGTGTGTGAAATGCGTTTGCGCTTAATTCGCTTCAATTTCAATTTTCAATTTCAATTTCAATGCACTGCAAATCAATTGAAACTTCTTCTCCGTCGCCCTTCACGAGGCACGCGTACAGCTCGTGCAGCCGCTTGCTCAATGTTGTGGCAGTGTTTTCCTTTCCTTAGGCTCTTTCATTTCCCTAATCTAATTGAGATCTACGCGATGTGCTCGATGACGTCTGATCTGTTTGGCAGCAGGTGACGTGGTCAAGTCTTAATTAAAAATAAACCTCTATTTATAGAGCGTCAACCGAGGAAATCTGTGCGCTATTTCGTATTATTATGTGATTGCTAATTGTTAGCTATATCTTATATATACATATATGCATGATATAGGTATACAAATATACCTATACAAATGTATATATTTGTATATATTTCATTTGGCAGCACAATAAACGATAACAGAGAACGAATCGTGCAAGATATAAACCAAATTCGTGAATATGTAAGAAATGTATATTATATACATATATAGATAATATGTAGAGCTAATATATACATTCGTTCTAATTGAAACTATAAATATTTGCGAGTCATTAGGCCTATCACAGCTGCTGCTGCTGTTGTTGCTTTTCAGTGACACGACTTTGATTTCCAGGAAATCAATTAACAGACCTAGTAGAAAACTATTCTTCACGAGAGATCTAAGTAGATTTTGAAGAACATTGCATACGTTTATGTATATCAGATATAAGATCTTAATATTAAAATAGTTGTCGATAAATAACATTTAAGCTTTCAGCAAGTACAGACTTCTTATAGGCATAATAGATTTGATCATTTATTTTGAGAAGGATTTACTAAGGAAGTGCCAAGAAATCTTAACAAACTTTTTGAATCACGAATAAATTCTGTTAGAACATTTTTACTCGCAGGATTATATTAGAATTTCAGAAAATTGGTTGGAATTCAAATTCTCAAATTTGGATTTGGTCCATCAAAATCAAAAATATGCTATAATAATTTTTGATTGCTTGAAACGAATTTCACCACATTTTTTCTCTCCCCTAATTCTTCCAGCCCCTCTCTCATTCTGCTTCTGCCTCTTTGTCTATCTTTCTATCTGACTCTCTAATTCTTCCAGTTCCTCTCTTTCATTCTGCTTTGGTATCTTTTTCTATCTTTATTTCTCTCTCTCTCTTTCTCTCTCTCTCTCTCTCTCTCTCTCTCTCTCTCTCTCTCCCCTTGCTTCTCATTCCCTATCTCTACCAATCATCATCATGATCCTTTCTTCTCTCTTCCTCAAAACCGTCTTTTCTTCACCCTAACTCTCTTTCTCTTCTTCATCCCTGTCTATCCGTCACCTTTACTATACTACTCTTCTACTCCTAATTATATTATATATTTGAACATTATCTTCTGAACTGTTATAGTTGCTAATCAAACATAAGTGTTAAGACCTGGCATCTAATGAATTGATAAGCCCGGCCCATCGAAAGTTGAAGTCAAATGAATTTTCATGCCAATGATAAGCGACATTAATAGAATATACGTTACTTGATTGCCTCTTCAAGTGTGTTTGGCAATTACCTAATAGACTATCAGTTTTCATTATGTTTTACGCGTATAGTGCAAAAAACGAGCAGAGCTACGACTAGAATATACCTCTTACATTTCAAAAATGAAATTTCTAAAAAAAAAAAATAAATTTTAAGAAATTCGAATTATCGAAGAGCAGTGCTAGTTATCTAGGAGCAATGGCTGTGCATACCCTTCGTCTTGAATATTATAGGGTATAATGAATCACACTTCATGTTGACATAGACTAATTACTACCAAATTATCAGTTTCTAGAAAGTTGAAGTCCGCGATACGACCAACAATAAATTGGCACAATGATTTCAAAAATTGGCACGGCCCTCACGATCAAGAATCCGATTATCAACGAATTATAAAAATTAAAAAATAAATAATACAAAAGTGTGCAATAAAGTTAATTGGCAAGCAAAACAAAACAGCAATTATATATGTATGTATGTTTGTATGTATATATGCATACATATGCAAATTGAATGCACGTGTCGCTGCTGACTAAAAACAAATAAAACGATAATAATTCATTGCAAAAAGAAAAATCTTCAACATTTTCTATTTAAAAATTTGTATAAAAATTTCGAAAAACGTTGCGATAAATTTAATGCACGTGAAGAAAATATTGAGAAAATAAATTAAGCAGGTGAAAGCGTAATAATATAATCACAGTCGTTCCTATGAACATAATACGTATTCATATGCATTATAAAATTAATTCTGATTTGTCTTATCCACATATATGTATAAGTAAATATCTATCTATCTATATTTCTATCTATCTGCAGATGAGTTCAATTGCGAATCGAGTTAAAAACTCTTTGATTTCAAGTAAAACTGTAAAAAACATAATTTTCTTTTCCACATTACAATTTGATTGTCCACGCTCCATATGCTTTTATGATCACAGAGCTAAACACTTCCACTTTTCGAATTGTGAAATTCTAGATGTTCAGCTAAAATGCTTAAACCCTAAATTATAGACCTTGGTAAGTGTATTCAGAAGTGTATCAAAAAGCGTTTACCAGAAATATGATCAACATTTCATCAGACACACTATTATACATTCCTGATATCAAATCTCTAAGTCGGAGACGTGCAAAACCTATATGCTCTCTTCTACTCACGAGCGAGCACAATGACTAAATCATAAAAATAGAAATGAAACACCAGATGTTAGTTAAGACGTAGCCAATTGGTCAAATCTAATCGAACCAATCACCGATCTGGTTCAATGCAGACAAGTTTATATGAATATAAACAAACAAAGATATGAATATAAACAACCCGCGGCCCCTGCTCACGCCAACACTTTCACTTTTTATTAACTGCGTGTGTTCGTCTATTTATTTGTTGTCTGAGGCCTCAATTCCACCTGGCTTGTGCCGTCCAATCTTATCAGCAGGCAGCGCAAGTTCATGTCCAAGCGATAAGCGCTGCGTGCTTTAGCTGCGTATTTTACGTTCTCCCACTCAGCTCATGCGCTATCTCACTCATACACCCCTTCTAACTATCGCTGTATGTCTGAAAGAGCTACACAGCTCTGTCTCTCTCGCTTGCTCGCCAACTCTCTCGATCAGCCTTTGATTATGTCTCTAGTAGGGGAATTTTTCCGGACATGCGGCAAAAGACTGTGACAAGACGCATTTGGCACAGATCATAGATATAAAACTCAATTAGCTCTATTGTGACATAAAAATTAAAAATCATGGCATTGGACTATGTTACATGCATGAACATTTGCCTGATAACAGCGTGATTCGACATTTAATCACAAGTGTATTAATTATAAATATATACTTGAGTGTATGAGTAAAAAATGAGAAACGAAGTCCAGTGCGCCTATGCTTCAAATTCTAAATTTTTGATTAGGGAAAGGATCTTTCTATAATATACACATATTATTATTATATCTGTATCTTATATATACTATATTATATATTACAGACAAAATTTAATTAATATTTTAATATAATATTGAGTCCAGTTAAGAAATTTCAAAACGTAAACAAAAATATAATTAGATATGATATACGGAAATAGATATACCTTCAAAGTGTATATAAATATAACAAAATATCAAGAACTATATTATATAGATACTTTAAGCAAAAAACTTACACATATATAATTTTTTAATCAATTTTATTATTTTATCGCAGTTATTAAAAATTATTGTTGGCCTAGTTAACTTGTGTTGATTATTTTCATACTTGGCCAAAATGAGAATTCCCTATAATATATATTCCTGATAGTATACTGATTACATATATTATTCAGTTTTCCTGAGAAATGTCTCAAGACTTGCATGAAATTAAATTGGATATTTAAACTGAGAAGACAAAGAAAATTAAGTTAAAAATAAATTGATATAAAAAAAAATTAAATACAAATATAATAATATTTTATTTTTGAAGCCAAAAAAAAAATAAATAAAAATTTTATGTTAAAGAGAATTATTAAAAAAAAAATTTTAAATATATATAAAAATATAGGAAAATTGCAAACAATAAAATTATAGATAAGAACCAAGAAATAAGCTAAATATTAAATATGAATATAATTTATAAATATTTAGAACAACGTAACTAACTAATTATAAAGCAGCAATTACAAAATGCTTCCATTTATAATTCGAATTAAAACGCATTTATATTATTTGTAATACTTTTCATTTTATTCTCATTCGTCATTTTTATTTTCTTTTAAATTTCGTTTTACTGCACGCTTTTCATATTATTATATTATTTGTATACATATTATATATAAATAATATTTTTTAGTACTCCACCTGTTTCTGTTTCTGTTTTTTTTTTCTGTATTAATCTTAAGTTGTTTTAATTGTATTATTTAAGTATTACGAATTTACTTGTATTTTGGTTTGTTTATAATTAGAGTAATGAGCAATTTTTATATTAATTATAATTAATTATTTAAGTATGCATTTTAATCTTAATAGTTAAGTTCTCCAATTCTGATATTTTTGTTGTTATTTTATAGTTGTTAAACTATTATTAGGTGAAATTCTTTGTAGACTTTTCATACAAAATAACAAAAGCTTTTCGTTTATATATTTGTGTGCATGTATGTATCTGTGTGTGTGTGTATTGGTGTGTGCAATGCGCATGTATGTGTGACGTGTTCGTTGGGTGTCATAAATATATTACAGCTTTATATCTTGTTTTTGTATGAAAGAAATAAAAAGTATTTATTTTGCCCTTTTAGAAGCTGCTCAAATAATTGAAATCTTTAATGTTCTTTTGGAATATACAGTTAAATATATATATATATTTGTTATATATATACTTTAAGTGGTTTTACGTTATGCATTAAACATTTAATATCTCGATTTCGATTTTCCATGCGTGACAAATTTAATGAAACAACAATTTATCTCACATATTAAAAGTTGCTTTCAAATGCCTTTGACAACAATAACAGAATTTATGCATTTCATATTTTTCATCATCTTCTATATTTTTATATTCATTATTACTTTTGACTGATTTAACTTTCTGAATTTGTATAACGAATTTTGCTATATGTTTTCTAATTATTTTCATTTCCCTTTTCAATATGTTATGTATGTATGCGTAGTTGGAATTCCAATTATTTCTTTGGTCTTTTAACTGAAAATTTGCAACAAAAAATATATATGTTAAAAAAAATTTATTTCGTATTTATTTTGTATTTTTTTTTTTAAGGAGAGCTTGAAGATCGGGTTTGATTTAGTATTTCTTTTGTATGTACGATATAAGTATATTTGATATAAATGTTTTCCATATAGAAAGTTGCTTGTATATAGGGTTTATAGAGAGCAAAAGTATGGTATTATAATTATAGCGTTCCGTATTTTGTGTTTCATATTTTTTTTTTTGGTATTTTGGTATTTTTTTTTATATAGCAAAAAGCACGATTTCCAAAAAGCAAAAATCGCATTGTCAAAAATTTGATTCAATTCGTAAGTTAATAATGGTAGTTCCTTTTTATCATATACATATATATGTACGTGTTTCATTCCATTTAGACCAATAATGTGTGTAATTTTTGCGTTATTCATATTAGTGTATATATGAATATATATATATATGTATATGGCTTTAGAAAATTATGGACTACACATACAAACATTATTAAATTTCTTGCTTTTGTTTTCTCATTTATAAAAATAAACAAACATAGAAAATGTTTTATGTATTTTGCAAAAGTTTTTCTTCTTTTTTTTTATTTTGATATGGAATTTTGTTAAGTACAAATACATAAATGTAGGTACTATATAAGTATTTTTATTAGTTTTTTCTTTTTATTAATTTATTTAGTTTCTTTGTTTTTTTTTCATTTATGTGAAGGAATTAAATGCAGTTTTACAGTGAATTACAGAGAGAGATAGACAGATAGAGAGAGCGAGAGAGAGGGGAGTAGAGTTATCGGAAGTATATATTTGTTTGTTTATGGTTAAACAAGAATCAATGTATGCATGCTTTATGTATATATATATTTATGTATATATATATGCGCGATTTGGCCTACCAGGTATACTCGTACATTAACTAGTTAAGATTTATAACTCAACACGCGCTGCAAAACTTTCTGCTACAAACATCAGTCAATGTCAATACAATAAATCACACGCACACATACACATGCACACACACACATACATACACACACACAAGCATACATGCATACATGCATTCAGGCATACACGTTCAACTGTTTCCTCATTACGCATACGCACTGTTGTACAACTCTCTTGCAACATATAAACAAATTTGTTTAACAAACAGCTCTTAACTCTTACCGACTTACAATTGCTATTTAGTATGTAATTTATATATGTTTATTAATATTACAATTATGTGTGTGTTGGGCTAATGTTTTGTCTAATGCAAAACGTTGCTGCGATTTCATTTTGTTGCTGCTTTAACTTCGTTCGATGTTGTCCTCACATTTGCCTCAAGAACCGATCTCAGCTTGTCTCTAACTATATTTGTTTAGTTATTTACTATGTGCTTAGAACTAAATGTTTAAGAATTTTTCAAATGTTTACTTTACTTGATTTTACTTTAATTATTAATATATTTCTTGCCTTTTTTTTGTCAGCTTTTAGCTGGCAGCAAAATGAGCCAAACATTTAAATTCTTTACGCATGGTTAATGATTTTTTTTCCGTTCCGTTCATTAAGTTAAATATTAAATATATATATTTATAGTTATTTAGTAGTTATTAAGTTATAAATGTAATATTTTTGTTGTTTTTTGTTTTTGCTTTAAGTATTTGTAATGGAAGACATTTTTTATACAAGTTTAAGACACAGAAAATATTTTTTCTTTTATATATATTGTAGAGTTGTGTATATGTGTGTGTGTGAGTATATATAGGTGTGTATGTGTGTGTGTGTGTGTTCAAAAAGTTGTTTAAATAGTTTTTACTTTTGTTTTTCATTTTTGTTTGTTATTTGCTTTAGTAACTGGAACTCAACGTCTTTGCCAAATTAACAACGATATGTGAATTTCTAATTTATTTGCATAAGAAAAACAAAATTATATTAAATTAGTTAATGCTACGCACTTTTCGAATATTTAGTTGGATCTGCTCGAAAGCTCTAAGTAAAAGAAAAGAACACTCGTTTTTTTTTTTTTCTTTTTTTGGTTGTTACGATGGCTTTGCGGATTCATTTGCTTATATATAACATTTGATATATGTATATATATTTGTGTTTTGTCAAAATGATGTTTTGTATAAAAATGTATATAAAATAAAGTTCATTTTCTTTTGCAAAACCCATTTGTTACACGCATGCATATATGCTAATCAATTAATTAATTAATTTACTTAATATATATATATATTTATACATATATGCATGCATGTGTTTTATTTCCTTTATTATTTATTGTATTGCTGTTCATAATTGGCTGCCATGCATATGTCTTCGATATGAACTGGTTTCTGTTGTTGTTTTCTTTTGCTTTTGCTTTTTCAGTTTTGTTTATTTTTTGCTGTTTTGGTATTTCAAGTCTTCTGTTTGTTCAGTGAATATGTTTTCATAATTTTCCTTGTGTTTTTGTAATTTGTATTTTTGGTTGTGTTTTGTTTTTGTAAAATATATAATACTCGATATTTGTGCGTACGCAGTTAGTGCAAATCAATAATTTTGTTTACATTTTGTTTTTCATTTGAATTATTGAATTAAATATTTTCGGTAGGAATTTTGTTCTTTGAAATACTTTTACTTGCTATTTACACATAAAACGGTCTATTTTATATTTTATTTTTAATTAATTGCGTTTTCTTCTTTGCTAATGAATAATTGTTTTATTTTTTATTAATTTTATTTTTCTTTTTTGGGAAAATGGAAAATAAAAGTAAATAAGTTTTAATTTCTTGTTCTACAAATATTTGATTTAAATTGTGTTTTAGTTTTGCGTAACTAATATTTAGCTAAGAATTACTTTTGTCTAATTGTCAATGGAAATATAGTTTGCTCTTTCATTACTCTTCTTCTTCTCTTTTTTGCAAATTATTGTCTACAAACATATAAATGTATGTATATATATATATTGGTATATATATATATTAACTGTTTAGTATTACGCGTGTTCTCTTTTTAAATTTTCTTCTTTTTTTTGGCTATGCTTTACGTAATTTTGGAATTCATTTGAAATTTCTTGCAGTGCTTGTAAAAAAGCCTTAACATATCCATACTGCTGCTTGTGCTTCGTTTTAATCCATTTTCTTCAGCTGCTTCTCCTTCCTCTTCTGCTGTTTACCAAGTCCTCATTTCATTTAATTAGATCTAGTGCACGTATCACGCATTGGCTAGCACAAATGTCACGCTGACCATCAGCAAGTGCGCCGCTATGAGGGAGGCGGACATATGAAGCAGAGTGCTGCCACGCCCACATTGTTGTATCTCAATCTCTTCGGGATGATAGTTGATGCATTTCTTGGGCCGACGACGCGACTCCTCCTCCTGACTCTGACGACGCGTACTGCAGGCTCCTATTCATATACATACATTTAAGTTATATATTAGCAATCGCTAAAATACGTAATCTTGTGCAAATTTGATATATCGGAAATGTTGACTCACCCACAATGCCCGACTCTTCCATGGGCTCAATGTCCAACTGCTTGGAGCCGCAAGGACACAAAGTGTCCACGACGAGCAAAATTAAATTACTATGCGGAATCTTTTGCACACTAAACGGACGCTCACAGCCCGAAACATGGCAATTAGTGAGTTTACCCTGAAAAAAGTTAGAAAAGTACAATGATATTGAGCTTATAATATTTAATAAATGTTATAAATATTTTCTACATTATATCAACTTAAAAATTCATTCATAATTCAATCGAATTCATGAGCTCACCTTAAGTGGATTATTTTGTCCGCCTTGATTCAAGCGTTCCGGTTGCAGCATATAAAGATCGGTGCGCAGATCGCAACGACGCGCATTTTGTGGATCAGGCGCGAATCTAGGTCCACTGTGTGGCCTATGCTGTTTGGGTGGCGGTGTCGTATATTCCTAGGATACCAAATTTTTGAGTATTAATATATATCAAGCTGGTTATACTTTGATTTACTCACCACATCTGCTGTGGTAAAGAATTCATCCATTTCCTGATCCACTGGCATTGTATACTCATTGTCGAAATTCTCCTCATACTCATCCGAATAATTGTTCTCCACAAAGACAACATCCTCATTGTCGTATGTCTCATACTCGTCCTGTGGCCAGGCGCGCAATGAAGCCGGCATTAATGCTAACCAACTAGCGCTCAATGCAATCAAATGATGCATAAACCAACTGCCCAAACCATTTGGTTGCAAAATGCCACCAGCTGCCGTATACGGATTATCCGAGTCGGAGCAAACGCCTTGATAATCATTAACTGTAACGCGCTTATAAATGCGATCCTGGACAAGTGAATCCATAATGGTGCCATCGATTTGGCCAAAGAATTTGCCCGTATGCTCCATTTCCTCAGAGATGATCACAAAGCCACTGTTGTCGAGCACATAACAATCGAGATTATCCGAGGCACAGGTACGCTTACAACCCGTCATGCCAGTGCACTGTGAATACAGATGATTGTTAATTAACTTCTATTTAACAGGGTGCAATAGCAAGCCTTACAGCCGAGGTTATGTTGATGAAGTGCTTGGCCAGCGTATCGTGTTGAAACTGTAGACCCACAACGCCAGCGGGTGCCTTGTGACCGCGATGCTCCACGAATATGGCATGCGAGGCGGTGACCAGAGTCGCATTCGATTTCATAGCATAGCCTGAGCCAAATGGCACGCTGTAGACAAAGCTGTCCGGTTCCACGGTATGCTGATCGACGGCTCGCTTATACCACGACGTGTCCATGGCACGCACATTATCCTCGCTAAAGTGACTGTGAATAGCAAGTAGAAATTAGCTATATTAGAATAGTAAATTATTTTCATATATTTACGGTTCTGGCGTATCCTCGGGTCGCTTTATGTGATCGATCCAGCGCAATAGGCCCGATCGTGTAGCCACAAAGGATGTTGCCACCACGAACTTCTGATAGCCTTGCCTGCATGCAAATAGATAAACAAATATATTAGTAAAGAAATATGGACAGCTCGATCGGCTACAACTAGCGACTGCAGAGCTAAACATCATTTCAACAGGGCAACAGGTTCCGAGCGTTTTCCTTGTACTGGTTCCTCAAAGCAAATAACTACTTGGCGTAATTTGTTTAAACACTTTTCATTTACCTCTTCAAAATTGCCATCAATGTGGCGATAGGACTAAAAGTTTTTGTTTTTTTTTTTTTTTTTTTTTTTTTTGCATAAAATGTGCATTTAAATTATGTTATAATTGCATTTTAAATGAAAGTTGTAAAATTATTGATGCATTGCGGAAAGAATATAAATATTTTGTAATTATATTTGATTATAGAGAGAAAAGTTTTGGTGAATGCAATGGAAAATATTTGCATTTAAGAGAATAGAGTGGGGAAAATATATGCAAGAGAAAATTTTTGTTGTGCTTTAGTGTTTGAAAATAAGTTTTTTAAGAATATCTACAAAATTGAATGGGTTAAATAATTGAATCAAAAAGAATTTTAAATTTTATTTTTAAGAAAATAAACCAAAATGAGTCTATATAAATATAAAACAAAGAACATAAAAGAATTGAATTTTAAAAAATTTAAAAAAATCAATATGCTGTATAAGAATTTAGTTCATAAATTATATTAAAAATCAAATCCATTTTTAAAGTGCTTTGATTAAAAATAAAAGGGGAAAACAAACAAAATCATAGGTAAACTAATTCAGAACTTACTGCTTATCCTCCTTGCCATTGGAAGTGCTTGTCGTATTCCTGTCTAGACCATCGGTGACCATAGCATCGCGCACCAAGCTCTGAATGAGGGTTCGATCGCAGAAGTAGGGCTCCGCCTTGCGAGAACCTTGCACATTCAGATGCTGCGCACCAAAGTGGGCAGCACTGGGCGAGGTGCCGTGCAGGTTATGATGTGGCTGCGGCGACTTGGGTCGCACCTGAACAAGCGAAAGAGAGAGAGAGCGATTAATAATAAATTCAAATGAATATATATCGAGCTGTGATATCTTACCGACATCCACTTCCAACCGGGGCGTCCGGCGCGTGCCAGAAAGTGCAATACCTGCTCCTCTGGCGACCCAAAGCTGGGCTCTTGATCGCGCGACGTATATTCGCCGGAGCTCTCACGCTCCTTCTCCAAATCGCTGACGCTATTGTATTCGCAGTAGACCCAATCGGGATGTACGCGCCAATTGTCGCCCTTAAAGTATTCGGTAACTAACAAAGAGAAAGGAACTAGTTAATCAAGGTGAACTTATGGCTGCACAGAATATACTTATACATACCATTGTTACGCGAGTGCCTAATCTCCTGTTGGGAGACCAACTCATGGCTGCCATACTTTTCGGGCAAGACAATAGCTAGCGTAAAGGGCGTATCCTCGATGGGTCCGTAGAAATAGCGATGGGTACGCGATGAGACACGCTTCGACTCATCGTAATGATTGAGCACTGTGAACTCTGTTTCACCCTCCTTGGGGCGAATCATGTCACTGCGCATCTGTAAAGCAAAGAAATTTATTAGTAGATTCCACTTTTTATTTAATATAATAATGTACCTCAGTGAGCAGATTTTTATTGATTTCGACCAATTCGTGATCGTTACCAATCTCTGTTTCCGGCAGTTCCAACTCCGTAATGTCGACGGACGCGTATTTGGGTCGCAGTTGATCGATATACTGATTACCATCGCTGAGGGGTCGCAGATCGGGATGGTATAGCACACGCCCATTGTTATCGACGATAAACGAATATCCATTCGGTCCCAGCTTGTGCTGTGGTATCATCTTTCGTATCTCCTCAATGGGCACATCGGTGCCCACCACACCCAACAGATTTGCCACGCGCACCGAATGGTTTCGTCTATCGAAGACCGGAGTTGAAACTGTCGTCACCAAACGTCGCTGATACTCCGAATCTCTGCCCAGTCCGCCCGATTTCCCAGCCACAAAGACTGGACTCCAGTGCACCGGATGATCCGCCTGATACATGATCATGGGTCGCGCCATTACCAGAGCATAGTCAATCACCTTTCGTCGCGCCTCCTCGTAGTCATTGATTTGCACAAAGAATCCCTTATTGGAGCACGCCATCTCATGCAAGTTACTGCGACTGCCTGAATCGCTGCCAATCAGATATGTAAATATCCGCACAGGCATATGTGGCCAATTGTATTGCTTGATGATCTCCTTGTGCGATTCCGAGGTGCTCTCCGTAATCAACATGATGGCCTGATTGCATTGGCTGCCCGCTCCAGATTGATTATACTGCAAAGAAGAGAAAGGTTAATTTTGCTGCTAGGGATATGACTAGAACTTTCTCTATATGTCAACCTAAACTTTCGTTTCCATAATTATATTAATCTCTCATTTGACTATGTAATGAGTTTAGCTGGAGAAGGCCCTATATTTAACTTTACCTTATGCAGCAGACTGAAGGCGTATTCTAGACCCGCCGTAAAGTTTGCCGTATCCTGCAGTTTGACTGCTTTAACGGCCGACTTTATTTCCTGCACATTGTCGGGCGTAGCACGCACCATGCGATCCTTGAAACAAGGCACAGGCGTCTTGACCACCTCCGAGAAAGTTATCAAGTTTACATAGTCATCCTCGCCGAGAGTGTCCAGTATATTAAAAGCCGTTGCCATGGCCAGGTCAAACGATTTCTCCGACATGCTGGACGAGGCATCCAGTAATATCATCTGAGTAGAAATTCGATATTAATCATGAGAAAATAATGTGTTAAAGGCGCAGCACTTACAATATCCTTGGGCGAGGAAGCGGCCTGCACGAACCAGTTGTGTGTGCGAAAATCATGGATTAGTTTGCTACCCTTGGAGCCTTCCGGTGGCCAGGCAGTGCCTGGAAAGCGGCGAAGGAAACCCGAAGATGAGCCAAAGTATTGCCAGGACAATGCCGGATCTCGCTCCAAGTTATTCTGGAAGAGTGGATCCAAATGGGCGCTCCACTGCAATGCCGACTTCACGTCCGTCTCATCCAAATCAACGCCGTGCGGCACCAGAATCGAGCTTAGACTGAGATTTACCGGCAGACGCTCGAAGCGACGCATGAATCGTATATCCATGTGACGCGCTCCGTCCGCCAATTTGCCATCGGCATTATACTCATTGATGCGCCTCGCATCGTAATGCTGCTGCTGACCCAATTGCCCAGACTCTGAGCTGCTCTGACCATCCAATTCGGAGAGCGCCGCCTGCTCAGCCGAGTCCATCAAGCGCTGTAAAGTAAAGCAAATAAATGGGCATTAGTTTCACTGTCTATCTGTGTTTATCCCTTCCCTCTCTCTGCCTCGCTTTCTCTGATTCTCTACTTTTCCACACGTTCATCAATCTGTTTAATTTGGCCCAACTAAAGTTTTTCCAGCTGTACTTTGTGCAATTTATTCCCTAGAGGGCGTCTTAAATTGCACAAAGCGCTCGCAGTTCGATAAGCAGAGTTTACTTTTCTTCCCTCTCTCTCACACACACAAACATTGTCTCTCTCTCTCTCTCTCTCTCTGTCTTTCTTCCAGCATCTCTCATTGAAAAGTCTACTTCCACAACTTTGTGCTCTCCATATTAATATACATATATACGTGTGTGTGTTTGTGTGTGCATTGTAAGCAATTCAAAGTTCTTGGGATATTCGTCTGAATAATTCCCTCGTGTACAGTGACTGCAAAGTCTTCTTAAATTCTTTATAATAATAATAATTGTATAGATCACTTGATAGCAATAAATTTTAGAGAAATTGCAATGTTTTTTATAATATTTAATTGTTTTCAAGAGCAGAGATAATGCTTTTTCAAAAATCCCTCATTAAAGCACTTAAAAAAGAAGGGAATTTTTCTCTTAAGCTAATTGTAAAGGAATTTAATAAATATACTCTTTACACTCTATTTAATGAGCATTTTCTTAGTGATCAATAATATTTATCTCTTATAAAATAAATTCCCTACCCATCTCTCTCTCTCTCTCTGTTTATTTATTATGCTTAAATTAGGTCAATATATTCTCCTATACTAAAACTCTTTTTGATCGCATTTTCAAGCAGTTATCAACCACTGTGCGTTGTCTGAAGACGCTTTTGCAACTTGGCGCAAAAATTATTTTCACAAGTTTAACTTGGCTCTGTGTGTGTGTCTGTGTCTATATGTACATGTATATGTGTATGTGTATTTTCATAAGAAACAAACAAGAACTTTAGCTGCAGTGAAATTAGACGCGACAAGGATGAGGGCCAGGACGAGCACCAGCAGCAGGCAGCAGCCAAAGTAGGCTGCGGATCAAGCAAAATGCAGGCTAACAAACACCTGCAGTCATAGACATTGGGCTAAAAACAGATGTTTGTAGTAGGAGGAGGCTAGCCTGCTCTCTACTCTAAACAAAAACAACAAAGATGCCGACTGCTTTTTACTTGGCTGGCTGCATCTAGAAGATGCTGCAGCTGCCAAGGACTCTAAGCAGCGAGGAGCTTCTGTGCAGCAGCATGTGGGTGCATTTAAATAGTTCAAATATTTCTTTTTTTAGGCTTGGCGCTACACTGCAACAAAAACAGTTTAACTAATTCTAAAAGAAAATTTACTTTACACTAGTTAATTTGTAATATAAATTCAAATTTAATCAGTATAAAAAGAGTGTAAACTGTATTCAATTCTCTTATTAAATACATACATATAATATTTATATTGTATATCAATTCTATGCCCTTTCTTTTGTCTAAGGTGTTCTCATCTTAGTTTCTTCTTACATTTGCTTTACCTTCACTCATATGTTCAGCAAAGCAAAAGCAATTGCCATTAATCGCCTTAACCACACCTTCAACATCGAACGCTTCAATAAAAGCAATCTCGAAAAGAAGCAAAGAGAAGAAAATAAGATAAGAGCTCAGCTGGGCCAAAAGCTGGCAAAAAGACAACGGGACTTAGCGCTGGGTCATTACGCGCTCAAACGGCACAAAGTTGAGCGTAAATATATACAAACAAATGCATGTACATATATGTGTGTGTGCATGCATGTATGCTCTCTCAAATAGACATTTGCAGAAAAGAATAAAACTGAGCAGAGCAAAGAGGAAGCGACAAGTAAACGGTATTTGGTAATAGATTATTACAAACATACATATATAAAATACAAAATTATTAATTCAAATAACAACTTACTTTTTAATAAACACATTATTACTTTTATTGTTTGTGGCTTATAAATCAAGAGGTAAAATAACATTTTTCGTGCAGCGGTACTATATGCATACACACTTTATTACATAAATGTATGTTTGAATTTTCAATACTTGCATACATATCTACATACATTTAAGCATAGCATAAACATGCATATGTACATATGTATATATTTGTAGCTCTATATAATTTAAAAATCACGAAGTCCACTAATTTCCAAACAATTTATACAATATAATAATATATTGTAAATTTAACACTTGTATGTATGTATGTATGTAATTTCTCGTGAAAAAAAATGCGAGACGAGTTTAAGAACAACTATATTGCAGCAGTAAGGCAAAGAGTGGAACCTAATTACTCAGCCAGTGCAAAGCCGACACTAATACAATGATAACTTGGATCATTCGCTCACTCTCTCACTCGCCCTCTATTATTGGACCAATCCACGCTTTAAATATGCGCTCTCGTTGTGCAGGTAATGAGTGTGTATTAGGAAAGGGTCACCATTTTGTTTGCACTCTCAGCTTACGCTCGTTTTGATCCAAGCTGTGGATTCTGTTTCAACTTTCTTTTGTGTACATTTCACTCTGTTAACTAACAGAGCTCTTGCATTTCAGCACATGAACATGAACATGTGAACATGTGAACATTAAGCTGTGCTTTGCGATCCACTCTTCTCTTACAGTTACTTACGAGATACTCTTGCGACTATTATTCTCTTTTTCTTGGTATCAAAAGGCACAACTTTCATTGCACAAACTTTGTCGTAGCTTAGGCGTAAATTTATTTGAAGCCTCCAAGTCTAGCAAAGGTGTTAAGTCATAAAAAATAAACTCAAAGGAATTCAGAATTAAGTTTCAAGTGCAAAATTAAAAGCGGAAAAAGTCGAAAAACAGCATAAAAAAAATCAATTTGATAAGTCGCTTAAAAAGTTTCGGCTTCAATAAAGAGAGCTGAAAAGTGGACGAAGAAAAAGTTTATGTGGAATTTCTAAAGTATTGAATAGAGCTTTGAGCATAACAGAAATAGAGAGTGAATGTGAGAGAGGGAGAGATGGAACAGAGCGGTGGACAGAGTTGTAGGGTTAAGAGAGATAGCGAAACAGAAAGAGTCTGCTCAGTGTATTAAGATTTGTTATTCTGCTTTGTGAAACGTTTCTAATTTTATAATTCTAATTTATTCCCCTATGCGTAAAATAATGCAATTGTATTTAATTATATCTTGTGTATGTCTCATCCATAAACGTTTTTCCGGCAACTGCGAAACGCGACATTCCCAAGCAAAGAATATTTACAGTAAAATTAAAAACTTTTCCAGTAAACTTTTTTCGCAACATAACAAGAAACTGTCGAATCGTGGCGGAACATGTGTATTCATAATTTGTCAGACATGTCCAGGATAACAGCAACAGAGCAAATAGAACAGCACTGAACATCAAAATAGAGCCAGACGAGGAGAAACATGCTTAACAAATTTGTCTTTTTGCTTTTACAATTTCATACACTTATGACGCGAGATGGATACATTTTTGCAAAGGTTGAGGTTGTTATACAGAAAAGGGTTGACTACGTGTACCCTGTACCCAAACAAAACAATGAGTATATTAGGTTTCAGTAATATATATAAATGAAGAAAAAAATGTATATCAAATAAATAAATAAATGAAATAAAATATGTAAATTATATTAAAACAGTAAAATATTGTAATTCAATAGTTTTGTTTATTTACAGGGCATTAAACTAGTCGGTTATGATTTGATTAAGCTGCTGCCTGCTTTTTTTTCATTTGCCAGCAGCTGCAGCTGCTGTTGTCTGTCCATTCGTCCGTCCGCCTGCCGGTCCCGAAGGCAGCTGTCGACATCTTAACATTCAAAAGCCAACAATGACAGCGGCAAAGGCGACTCGCCTCGACTCAAGCTGCTCGAATGTCAAAGCGCAGACGGAATTAGCAAAAAAGCAAAATGCAGCTACTTGCACGCAAGACATATGAGAAAGAGACAGCGGGCAGGCAGAGAGAGAGAGAGAGAGAGAGAGAGAGAGAGAGAGAGAGAGAGAGAGAGAGAGAGAGAGAGAAGGGAGAAGCACAGGCTGGCTAAAGAAAAGTGCGTGGCAGCAAGTGCTTGGGCGTTGGCTTGCAGCAGCCTGAAAGTATGCAACACAAATGAAAACAGGCAAATAAAGCCAAGCAAGAGCGAGAGAGAGAGAGAGAGACAGACATAGAGAGAGTTCACATTGACCATTTGCCAAGTCAACGGGCTGACGATGGCGTATGAGTGATATTTTTTTCTCAATTCTACCACTATTTATCCTATACTCTAACTGCGGTGCAGTTTCTGCTGATCGTGAAGCCATAGTTATAAATATGACAAAAACAAATTTAATTAAATTATTTATAGATTTATTAATAACAAACAAACAATAATTTATATAAAAAAAAAATACATAATATTACATAAAAGCAAAAACAAATATTAAATATTTATAAAAGAGTTTAATTTAATTTTTAAATAACATAAAACTCTAATACGTATATTTATATTTCTATAATTCATTTTACATACATATATTTTCATTAAAAATTGTATATACAAATAATAAACTTTATTTTAATTAAAAAATTGTTATAATTATTTTTCTGAATAGTAAAATATTGGAAATATTCATCAAATTCATTTCTACCTTATATGTAATTTTTATAGTTCAGTTAAATTTGCAAATGTGTTCACAGTCAAGCATATGGAGGCACACATATGTATATATACATACATTCATTTGACATACATATATTCTCTTCGTTTCTTAGCAATATATTTTCCGTTTGAGTGCACGTGCCAAATGCTGAGGCAATAACTTGTATAAGAAATTTATATTAGCTTCCGTATTTTATTTGCTCTTTTCCTCTCTTCTTTTAGCCAATGATTTGTTAAATATTTGCGTCTTTAGCAGAGCTTATGCCAATTTATTGGACGCGACTGTAAATGTTAAGTGGGCAACGAGGAGACTGTGCACTGCGATTTGTGACTCTTTTGGCTGCAGTTGTTAAGCTGGCAGACAAATATATAGACAGACGGACAGATAGATAGACAGACAAGCGAATATCAACTCCACACCTGGTAACACAACCGTCGCCCGCACGACTAGCTGACTGTCTGCCTAGTGTAACGACTATTACGGACTCTAGTGCACACGTCTACAAAGACACTCGCGCCTCTCCTGCTCTCCGTCTCTCTACCTCTCATCCGCTCTCTATCTCTCACATTCACAGTTGATGTGGTTTACTTTAAGGATTATTAACGCATTTGGCTGTGGCGAGTGCTTTTATGCATTGCCAGCAACGCAGATGCTTATCTAGTTCTCTGCTTTTTCTCTTCATTTCTGTCTCTTTATTTTTTGTGTTTGCTTTAAGTCTGGACAACTTGCGCTGTGGTTTTTCCAGCTTATGCAATGAAAATAAATGCATATAGTGCTTTATTTTTGACCAAGGTGAATCGCAAAGTTCACTTGTTATGTCTTATTTTCAGTTCATTCATATTTTTCAATCTGACAGGTATTTCAACAGCATTTGCAAGCATTTATATTATACTCTCTTGATCTGTTAAGTTTACATAGCTGTAACTTCAAGTTCAGATGATCTCATGCTAATTAAAAGTTAAGTTTACATTGCGCTGTTAAATAATTTCACAACATTAGAAATTTTATTCTGCTCTTTGTTGATCTGTTAAAATTACATTGCACTGTTAATGCACAGAGCTCATAATCACACTCTCGCGATTATGAACATTTTATAAACATCTAACATACATATTTTGTTCTGCTATCATAGTTAACTTCTTATTTTGTGCATTCAACTGTTAACATTACCATCCACTCTATTCTCATTGATTTATCTGTTAGGCTTAGCATGTAGAACTCATCCTCTCTCTAGACTTGCTTATTGCTTTACATGTATGTATGTATATTGTTTATATAAAAATTTTTAATTATTGTGCAGCGCTTAACTCTATCATTCATCATTCTCACTCTCAACTTTTGTTCTGTAAACTTTACCCTCTCTGCTCTTAATAAGCAAGTTCTAGACTGCAATAGCATTTTCTAGTATTTTCTGTAAAGTGACGTCACATATTGTAATACAATATTCATCAATATACTATGTAATAAATATGAGATAAGCCAATTAAATTTTAATATGCCAGTTTCTGGCAGATTGCCTGACAAGTGGACCATGATGGATACTTAAACGTCCAGGCATCGCCACGCCCACACACATGCATGTATGTATGTATGTGCCTATAAATCAACAGCAAACACGTCAAAATTGCAGCGAGACAATGTTAACATATCCCACGCGATTGAAAGAGACATACGAATCGAGCGAATGCTTTTAGTGTGAAGACATTTCTTTTTTCCACATGCTTCTATTTAAGAAATGCAGGCGACGAACTAGAGGAGCTTTTCAATACAAACTCAATTCAAAAGCCAAGCAAAAGCGAGCATGGGAGCGAGAGAGTCACACACACGCACACAATCAATCCTTTTTGGCCCGCACTCAAACCTCGCACAATGTCAACGTCAAAGTGCAAGTGGCATTATAGTAAAGGAGTCAACAACAACAACAACACCGATAGCTACACTAACAACAACAAGCATGATGACGTGCATCCAAGCAGCAGCAGCGAGACGCAACAGAAAGCTGTGAGAAGCAGAGACACAGAATGACAGCCAACAAGCGGCTGAGAGTTTGAGTGAGAGTTGTGCCCACAGAGGGCGTCTCATTTGCTTTAACAGAAAAGAAAACCAAAAAGCCAATAACATTATTAGACTAACGACTGAAAAATACCCTGCAAGGAAGAAAAATATCTCAAGAATAAATTAAATCAAAGAAGACAAAGTAAATCAAAAATAAATTTGAAAAAAAATATATATTCATAAATTAAATTAACAAAACCAATGTTTCTTAAACTGTTAGCTATAAAAAGTGTCTTTAAACTGTAAAAAATAGCCTGTTTAATCATTACAAATGTTAATTAAAAAGCATAAGCAAAAAGTGGTATTACCATACTCTGATTGCATGCCTTATATACCCCTTTGTTACGTTTATGAATAGAGAATGGCAGGAAAAAAAAATTGTAAAAGCATTGGCCATTAAATGCAATTTTAAAGTCAATTTAAACTTCGAACTTAACGCAAATAAAGCCTGTCAGCGACAGCAAAGTCTCTCTCCCTTCCTCTTGCTCCCACACTCATTCACTCAGGAACTATTAGCGAGAGTGTGTGTGTGAGAGGGGAGAAGTGGGAGTACTAGCGGTTGCTTTCATTCTCTCTCCCTCTCCACTCTCTCTCGCGCTCTCTGTCACTCTGTTGCTAAACTATAACGGGCATATTGACAGCGCACCGAGAAATTGAATTAGCAGCATTCACCACGTTGGCCACCACATCAAAAATTACGCATATGCTGCGTGTGACAGGACAGAGGAGAACCGAACCGAAGAGAAAAGTAACTGCAAGTGTGGATGGCTGTGTGTGTGAGTGAGTGAGTGAGTGACTGAGTGAGTGAGTGAGTGAGTGACTGAGTGAGTGAGTGTATAAGTGTGTGTGCGAGCTGCAGTTACCTTTATGTTTACAGGCAATTAGCATTTTAATGCCGCCAACAGAGACAAAGGCCAACTGCAGGTGCCGAAGCGCACGACTACATGATGATAATAATGATAATGATAATGCTGATGATGATGATGTTAATGTTTATAATGACAATGCTGCTGCTGCAACTGCTACTGCTGATGATGATGATGATGTTGATGGAACGCGTGTGGGCGTGTGTGGCATTTGAGGGCAGAGCCACGCACGAATCGTTTCGTTTTTCATTATTTCTCATGTTCGACACGAGTGCAAATTGTTTGTGTGAAAAGTGCTTAAAGCAACGATCCCAAACGGGTCGACCAACAACAGAATAAAGTGAGTGTGGTCATTGTCAAAAGTGCACGACTCTGGGTTATTCTGTACTTTGTGTTGAATCTATATCAATGTCCACGAAATACGAAATTTTGAGAAAAGCTATTAAAAGTCGTTGTAAAATTAATACTAATAAATTATTGCAATTCTTCAGTTTATCAAGCTGCCTAAATATATCTTTATATTATTTATTTTATTTTATTATTATTATTTTATTTTTTATATTTATATTATATGCTTTAAATTTGTGTTATATTATTTTTGTTTTATATTCTCTTGAGTCTATTTATATTATATTTTATAGTTGTATTGTATTATTTTTGGTCTATTTATTTGTTATTGTTTTTTTTTTTTTTTTTTTCAATTTCAGTTCCTGTTGTTTTCTATTTTATTTTTATTTTTATTATTTTTTTTTTTTAGCAAACAGTTGACTTTGTTTGATTGTTGTTGCTGTTGTTGCTTGTTGGCTCTGACATCCTGGTTGCGCTTTCGCAGCAAATATAGACAGATGTGTCTGAGTGTGTGCGCATGTTATTTTTTTTTTTTCTGTCACTATTTGCCAACGACGTCGTCGCCATCGTCGCCGTCGTCGTCGTCCTTTCAATGGTCAATTGTGCGGGCGCCGCGCGTTGTGTTTAAATAATATCACGTATACGCGCCGTTGACAATGCCCTGTTTATGGGTCAGTTAAATGTTTGCCTCGACCTGTCCGTCTCCGCTGTCTGTCCATTGGTCTGTGTGACGTTTGTTGACAAATAGATTTATAACGCGTTATATGCACATACATATATATATATATATATATATATTCATATATATTTATACGTGTGTATAAATAGATGGATTGGCCAGCACTAATTATTTGATTGGTCTCACAGATTAGAAGCGCATTCATATTGAATGCTCTACATTAGTTATGCGCATACATATATACATATTGTATGTGTAATGCATTGATAATGTTAAATTCAATTTACTGAAGCGGCAGATGGCCAACAAATTGCAAACAAAGCTAATGATAGCAACAACAATACATCAATTTCTTTATCTATATAGAATTGTATATTGTGTGATTTTTTACTTTATTTCTTTCTTTGCTTCACAAGCTATATGAATAGCGACATAGTGCATTCAGTGAACTTTTACAGACTGTCGATATTCCGAGTCATTTTACAGATTTAGCTCGCAAATGCTGTTTACTAATACTCTAAGAAAAATAGCAGAGAGCAACCGATTGCATCGCTGCTACAACGAGCTCAATTTGTTTTTATTTTATTTCATTTTGCTTGTGCAACGATCGTTTGGGTTTGTCAAATCAATTATTAAGTATTTTGTGTGTTTGTCTTGTAAGCGCGGTTCATTCTAGCAAAACAAATTCCACAGCCTCATTGTGCGAACGGCAGTCGTGTCTCTCCAGAAACGCTGTTCGTTAACAGAGCGCACGACGAATAGCTCAACACGAAAGCAATACGAAGAGAGCCAAAGTCACTTGCTCAGAGCGACAGCGTATGAGCAGCATTTTTACCGTTTGATCTGCTGAAAAGAGCGTAAAGAATAAAACGCTCTCAGTGTATTGCTGTGAGGCTGTGTAGAAAGAAAGAAAGAAAGAAAACATTGAAAAATTACACTGAATATCGACGTTGGCTGTAAATTGCATTTTTGCATTTGTATACAGAACGTCGAACTGCAGTGCAATTTTTCTATATTCAGTGATTTTTATCTATGTAGACACATTCAGTGTATTTTTATAGACAACGTCGTTATTCAATGCAATTTTTCGATGTTGATATTCAGTACAACTTTTCGATGTCGATCTGGAGTGCAATTTTTCTGTGTTGCGCTCTGTGTGTTGATCTTTAGTGTAGCTTTTCTACATATGTATGTAGATCTTTAGTGTGTAGATCTTTAGTGTGTAGACGTTCAGTGTATTTTTTTTTTTTTTTTTTTTTTAATTTTTCCATGTTAATATTCAGTGCAATTTTTCTATGCAGACATTCAGTGCAAATTCACTGACTATGTCGACATAAAGTGCAATATTGAAGACAATCTGAATATCGAAATGCAATGTGCAAACTAACAAAAGTCAACCCATCAAGCTGAATGCAATTTCTGTAGTCAAATTGTAAACACATTTAAAGCATTAAGAATGACTGTGGCACTTAGAGAAGCCAATTATTAATTTTATTATTTATAATATTTATTAATTTTATTCACATTTAATGCGCAGCTTATCTATATAGAACAGATCATTCAATATTCCCTCATATATATAGACATAGCAACATGCAACTGTAACCACAACTCACGCTCTACAATATTAATATAAAGCAATATAAATATAAAGCGTAAAGCAATGTTTGCGTCAATGCACAGTTTGAAAGTCTTTCACAGTTTGAGATTCACTACGCTGCTCAGTAGACGTAACAGATTAAACACAACTGTCAACAAATTTATTTGCTTCTTTTGTTTAGTAAATAAATACACTTTTTTTTGCAACCAATGGTATTTTACTTTTTTTCTCACAAATCTCTAATATGTTTCTATATATAGTCACATATTTCTATATATATGTACATATTTTTATATATTTCAACATTGTTGCTCTTAGCCGCTATGCATCCGCTGTACGCAATCGAACTGCGATTGGAATTTGTGCAGATCCAATACAAGATTTCCATTCTTCGTATAGAAACCCTCATTGCAGGCGGGTTTGCCATGGACCACAGCCAGGCACAGGACAACCAGCAGCACAATATAGAAAACCAGCATCAACGAGCGAAAGACCATATTGTCGATTGTCTGAATGTTTAATAAGTACTAATTGAGAGCGACAATGGCACATGCTTTAATATATAGAAATATATTCATATGTTTATAGCTAGCCAGTCTATACTATAAAAGTTGTCATTATAAAACTGACCCCAAGAATAATCACTTTAGGGAGATTCCCAGAATCAAGTTTCGTATTATAAGCAGAGAGATTACCATATATATATGTATATATATATATATAGCTGGGACACATGCTATTGCACATTTTCAAACTGGTTTATTGTAACTAACAAATTGGTTTCTATACGCAGTTTTGATATATGCTATTCAATAGATTATTTTTGTACTCAAGCATTGAACGATAACAGTTTATAAAGTCGGTGAATCAGTCAGAGCATGACAAGCAGTTACTCATTAATTTTTTTTTTAATTTCAAGTAAATGAATGACAAATCTTAAATAAATTAATATCAAATAAGTAAATTAATATCAAATATAAAATAAGTAAAATAATGACAAACATTAAATAAATGAATATCAAATATTAAAATAAGCTTTAAGCTTTAACTGAAGAAATTAAAGAAAATCTGAAAGAAAATAAATAAATTTGTTTTGTAATACATAAAGGTTAAGTTAATTTCAGAATTACCAGCTGTTTTTTAAGTTATCGAGATATAAAATAATTATTACGATTTATTTTTTAACCAATGTCTGGATACAGTGGCATAAAATCTTTTAAATAGTGCAGAAAGATATTGCTATAAAATGTAGAAATTAAATTTTAAAAAATTAATAGAAGAGAATAATTTACTAATATAAGCCGAAGGCCTCAGTAGCCAGTGCTTTAGCTTTTAGTTAGCTTGATTTTAACATTAATTCTAACTGTTAAATAAATAAATAAATTTACTAATACAGAGCGCAAATCTTTATCATTATTTTGCTTTATACATTTCTTTTTTCTCACAATTTTACACAATTTTGAATAGATTGTGCCGCTTTTTTATTTTACAGGGTATTCTTAGTGTCCGTCCAAAACCATATTGTAAGATTTTCTAATCAATTAAATGCTCAAGTCCTGCTTTTAGCTTATCTTAGTCGTTATCTCCCGTTGCATAAAAATACATTTGATTGAGTCGAGTTCAGTGAATGAAACACATCGCGCAAATTTATGCTGGGAAATCCCAGCGAGCAATACAACAACAGACGAGCAATAACAATCATTATTTAATAATAAAAAATGGATTTCTTTTACGAAATGTGAAAATGTAAATTGATTAAACATGAATCAATGATAAATAAATAAAATATATATATACATATACATGTTATTTATACATATATAGTATATACATATACAGTGGCGTGCAAAATTGAGTGGATGTTTGCAAACTTTGACTTTGACGACGCATAAAAAAAACTATACAAGCAAATCAAGAAATCTTTTTAATATTTTGTTTATTATAATATTCTTAACAAATAAAAAAAAAATTGCAAGGAAAAGTGAGGTAAACTCAAAGAGTTAGAAAGAAAAAACCAAAAAAACTCACATACACTCAATTTTGCACGTTTGAAAAAATGAACGAATTAATACATTTTTAATATATTTTATATAAACTTTTATTGAAAAATAACTTGATTTACTCTTTTTAGCATGTTATCGACTAAACTTTCGATATTTATTTTGGAATTTTATCTGGTTACGCTTCTACGTGATCCCATACGCCCTCCACGTGTGTTGGGGCTGCATCGTCCTGTCCCAGTACTCCTTTCACGATTGACCAAACATTTTAAATTACATATATACATATGTGTGTTTATCAATCTATCTTTGTACATATATGTAAACATATTCAAGAATTGTTTAATGTTTATATAATTTTAATATATATATATAGTATATATTTATAAGATTTTATTTATAAGAAATTAGCAGAAACTAATAAAAACAATGGGTTCAGGGCATAGAAGTATTCACAGCATAAGTTTTGGTTTTTAATCCGTAAGCTTTGAGCTACATCGGCTCAGCATTTCTCACACATCACTAAAATCAGCAAGCAGTATACTAAGAAGCTTTTTTTTTTTTTGGTGCCACTTCATAAGACTCTCACGCAAAGGGGCAGCAAAGCAACAAAATACCAATAGAAGGAAAAAAAAAAACAACTTTTCAGAAGTCACAATCTGTGTTTGCCTTTTGCCGTTTTTCCCAACGCTTTCAAGCCAAAATACACAACAGAAGGATTCGAGGCAATGGACGTGAGGGGCGATAAATGAGCGGCTAGGGGCGTGGTCACGTGTGCGGCACTTTTGCAGCTCGTTGAACTGCAAGAGTTACGAGCGTTTCTATGGCAAATGTTTGTCTGTCTGGGCAGGCTGACTAGCGGGCTTTATATATATATATATATATTTATATATATATATATATATATATATATATATATATGTGTTTGTGTGTGTGTGTGTGTGTGTATGTATGTGTTTCATAAATGTTTCAAACATTTGGTGGTCAATCTTATATTTGTTTATGCAAAAACAACAATAGCAGCAAAAATGTCGCTCTTTGAAGTTTTTTTTTATATATTTATTTATTTTTTCAATGCCTCAAACGAGTTCTGTGAGAGCTTTCTTGACTGATAACTGCATTTAGCGAAGCTGGAATATCCGGAATGTTAATGTGTTAGTTAAACTAACACATGATTAATTCGTATTGTAAAGTTGCTGCATTATTTATTTATATTAATTCATTTCATTTAATTTATCAATTTATTTCTCTATATAAATTATCAAGCTATCTGCATTAAACAATTACAGGGTATTTTTAAGTCAATTTCATGCAATGTTACCTTTGCTTTTTCTGCTTATTATTAACTGTGTCGCTGCCTCAGCGTGTATATCTTGCCATCAATTATTTACAGGGTATATTTGTGCCATCTGCATTACATCAAATTGGAGTAAGCTATCCTATATTGTTATGTATCTGCAGCACATAATGTTTTCTTGCTAGTTGTCAATTATGATTTACAGGGTATCTGCAAGTCGCTACGTTTGCTAATTAAAATTGCTTACTTAAGCATTTTTAATATATTTCTATTTTAGATTTTTTGATACTTTAGGCATTCTTTTCAGTATATAAATTATTTACAGGGTATGGAAATGAATTCATTTTGAATTGATCTGATTTAAATGTTACTTAATCAACTACATCTACAGGGTATCTATGTAGTCGCACAAATTCTATTAAAATTAGTTTATTTGTGCCTCTTGTTTGGCTTTTGACTGTTTTTGATGTTAACGCTCGTTGTTGTTGTTGTTGTTGTTCGTGTGGGTTGATTTTTAATTAATGGTGCTTCGTATGCGTTTTGCGTCGGGGCCAAAAACTTCCGGACTGCAGGACAACAGAGCAAGAACGGCAGCTGCGCTGCCCCTACACACACACACACACGCACACATACACGTACACTTCCACATACACACACACACACGCACATGTGCATGTGTTTGGATTGTCCATAAGGAGCGGAAACAGCGGCCACTGCGTCCGCCAAATAAACCCACAAAAATAAGAGAAAACACGGCAACAACAACACACAAAAAAAAAAAAACAAAATAAATACAAAATAAAAGAAAAGCAAAACAAAATTAAATCGATATTTTGCGGAAATCATAAAAAATTATTTATGTATACCCACGCACATGAGCGCAGCATGAATATGAGACAGGGCACATGAAACATAGGGCATACTGTTTAAGCTTAAGTATAAAAAATATAATAGAAATAAATAGAAATATATAAATATAAGTGTATAAATAAATACATAAAAACTTTGTAATTTTTTAAATATATATCAAATATCAACATGGTATCAAGTACCCTCGAAATGCATATATTCAGCGCGAAAATGTTTCTTTGATTAGTTTTGTTAATTTGCATTTTCTATAAATGCATTTTGAAAATCCATGAGAAGTAGTAGTTGACGACAGTCATTTCGTCATCGTCTACATTTTCAAATTTTGTACAAAACATACGAATAAACGCGAAATCGATGGATTTATTTGACAAAGAGTACAATTGCTGTTCTACGGCCACAGCGACATGGGATGAGTCACAGCCTTTGGAAATCGACGTAGATCTCTGCTCTCAGAGACATGACTCTCAGCTCGGACACAAAGCATTAGCTGAAGCGTATAAGCAACCCATACTAATGCATCGCTTCTCTAAGAGTACAGAAGTTTGGCATGGGTCACCAGAACAAAGCAATAGTTAATCTTATGAAATTGAGAATTCTATGCATCATAAATCAATTTTTATATGTACAAATATTTGATGTAATTAGAATCAAAGAACTTTTAAAAAATATATATATGTATATATATATAAATACTTTTTTTTAAGCAAAAATTTATAATAAATTGTTTTTTTTTTTTTTTTTTAATAGTAAAACATTTAATGTAATTAGAATCAAAGAACTTAAAAAAAATATATATATATATGTACATATATATAAATATAAATACTTTTTTTTAAAGCAAAAATTTATAATAAATTTTTTTTTTTTTTTTTAATTTTATTTTAATAGTAAATCCAACAGCATCTCATGATTCATGATTTGTTACTTAGCTTGCTTTTCTTTATCATTATATACATATATATATATATATTTACTTATATATACACACATGTAATATATATATGTATATATATATATATATAAATATATAAATATATATATATAAATATATACACACATGTAATATATATATATATATATATATATATATATATATATATAAATTTGCATTGATTACATTTAATTGCTTTGATGCGCATTATTAATGATTGTTGTTGTCGTGTGCATTTGTTTTGTTTTTATTTTTCTAGCATTGTTGCTGGCTCGTGACTTAAAATAATATGCAGCAGACAAAATGTTATTGATTAAATGAAAATGAAAATAAAAATTGTAATAAAAATGAAAATACTTGGCCATAGCAAAATCATTTCACTTAACTGGCAAACAATTGCAAAACAGACAGAGACAAATAGAGAGAGAGAGAGAGATGAGGGTAAACTTAACTAGCCATAAAATAGCTAAATGCTAAGTGAGATTCTCTCTAGATCCCTTGCCAATCAATCACAAAAGCAAGCAGAGAAATGACAAGTAGAAAAAAAGTAAAATTGAAAACAAAATTAAATAATGTGAAAAAATAAATAAATAGCAACAGTTTTTAATAGCAATTTGCTGTTGGCATTTAGCAAGTGCTACAGTGGTTCAAATGCTGTAGAAAAGGCAATGAAAATGAATACTTTGAAAATTGAAAAATTAATTAAATTAACTGCGTCAAGGATTGATTGACTGACAATTATATCAATCATCAATCATGCACTGATTGCCCAGTTTAGCAAATGACTGACTGATTGATGAAATAATGAATGATTTGACTAATTGTATGATTTTTTAGCTCGTAATAAACTAATCGAATTTTGTTAGATTTTCTAGCGAGAAAATATTTTCAAAAATATTCTGTTATTTATCAATAATTTTCATTACTTTATCCACTTCATTTGCACCACTGTGCAGCCGCGACGCTTGCAGCAAATTATCCGGACAGTAAACGAAGTCTATTGATACGCCGAACGGAGGCAGGCCACAAAGAGCAGGGCAAAGACCACAAATGCCGCAGAGGTTCATCCCGCTGGAGACGCGCGCGCACCCAGTTGGCCAAACCCGATGGCAGCTGGTCAGTGGTAGGCGTGGCAGTAGCAGTTACAGTTACAGTCACAGCTACAGCGACAGCAGCCGCAACAGCTGCGGGCGCCATCAAAACTTGTCCTTGTGGCTGGCGCACTTTAATTTCAATTTGTCGTTCCTCGCCCTACCCACAGTCGTGCTTACCGCGCCTGAGATGTCGCAATGACCTGTACTCCGAGCAAAAAGGGTATATGCACGCGCTGACTATATTAAGCATTCATATATCATACTGTGTCTTTACCAATTGATTTAGCTAAAAGACAAAGTAATTTCTGTTATCAGAAGCTGTCGATAGCTTCTAGTTGCAGACGAAATTCTTAAGGTTTATAGGCATATCACAGAGCTCATTGATTGTCGATAAGTCTTCAATATGCATAGATTATTTTTATCTAGTACGCAGAGCAGTTGAGTAGACTTAATAATAAAGAACGGATTCTGAACTTATCACTTATAAGCAAATCACTTTTATTATAAGTAGATGCATTAAGCGAGTTTTTGGAGGCTTAGACCAAAACAGGGTATTTACCAGTCGTGCACAGTTAATTATATTGCACAAATATCATATGAAGTGAGCATGAACATTATAAATAAGATAAATTAATGTAGTTTTATGCACATCAATTCAAAAAGCAGGACTCATAATATTTGATATAGGGTATGTAGTAGTCGTACATTTGAATCAGAAAAAATTATACAAAGCATAACTGTCTTACACGTAAATAAATTAAATAAAAATAAAAAATTAAATAAAAAAAAATAAATAAAAAAATTAAAAATAAAATTTTAAAAATTTAATTCAAATAATAATAAATAAAATAAAATAAATTAAAAATAAAATAAAATAAATTAAATAAAAATAAAAATAAATTAAATAAATTAATATAAAGCAGGGTATGCCATAGTTAATTAGCAAAATTTATATAGATCCATCTGAATGAGCATTCGATATGGAACCTATGCAAGTTGTTTAGATCAGAATTATAAAAATGTGAATATTATAGTTAGGGAAGATAGAGCGAACAGATTCTATAGAAGAAAATATACAGCTCTTGATATATGAAATAACAGCAAAAACAGGGCATCTAACAGTCGTTCAATAGAATGCATTTAATAAGCACTTTTACTTGATTTTATTGTTGGGGCTGTTGCTGTTGCTTTTGGGGCTGTTTTCGACCCACGGCAATTTATTGTTTTCCACTTTACGCCAGTGTCCCACTGCGAGGCGCCTTCTTGTTATTATTTTTTCTGTCAGTATATATAAATATATATATCTATATATATATGTATATATATGTATGTGTGTGCTTGTGTACGGTTCTTAAATTGCCGAGTTCTTTGGCATTTGTCGCGTGCGCTTTGAGCTATTGAGCCACTTGTCAATTGTGGGCACTTACAGCTAAGTGGGCGTGCCCAGGCGTCTATATCTATGTAGATGGGTAGTTATTCCACTTACCATTACAGCGTTACGCTTGAAATCCATAAAGTTCTTCACCTCGGCCGCTAATTCACGCAGCAATATAATGCCATCCTTGCGCTTCACTTCGATGTCATTGTCCTTAAAGCGCTGCAAGAAGAAGCAGAAGAAGAAGGAGAAATGAGTATGAAATAAATATAAAAATAAATACGTTTGTCAATAAACTATGAAAATTTATATAGACTACGCGCAGCATTCGGGGTAGTCCCGCAGCTGGCCTGGGTCGGCAAAGGGTTATAAAAACTTTTCCATTTGCTGCTTTTATAATGTCCGCGGCATAAAATTCAAATTTACTGCTGGCAGCGAGTTGCGCGTCTTGCGTCTCGCAAGTTCTTGTTATTAAACTGATTTTAATGTTGCTTTATTCATTTAATAAGATTTTCATTGGCCAATTATTTCACTTAGTTGAGAGTTAAATTGCTTTGCCATGCCCCAAGGCACTTAGCATTCAGCTGAATAAGCAACCAAATCAAAGATAATTTTCTGCGTATTTTTGCTGAGGCGTACATTTTCCAAGTTTTAAGCGTTCAATTGCCCAAAAGTAATTGCACAACGAGAACTCCTGATCACATTAGTTAAAATGGAGTCTGAGTACGTTTCTATGCAATGAGAGTTGCATAGAAAGGCGTTAGAGATTATTTGAATACTTTTAAATAGAAGGAAGACAAAAAGATTGATAGACAGAGATTAATTGATAGTTAAAAAGAAAGAGAGAAACGTAGTGTATGGGGTGAGAGGAAGAGGGAGAGAGAGAGAGAGAGAGATAGAGCGCGAGAGCGCGAGAGCGCGAGAGAGAGCGAGAGGGAGACATACCGAACGAGTACAAAAAACATGAGAGAGAGAGAGAGAGAGAGAAGGGCTAAATGTCTGAGAATGATAAATTTTAGAGTGATTAATGAGTTTTAGTTAGAGAGAGAGGGAGAGAGAGAAAGAAAGAGAAGGAGATAGAGATCACTAAAAGCTTCTATGCAAGGACCTAGCCCGCCAGACATTGAGCTTATCATATTTCTATATCATTTAATACGTAATCAGAGTTCATTGACATTTAGAAATATTCTTTGCGAAATTGTAAAAGTCAAAAGTCATCCGTGTGCCATTTGCTAATATCCGGCGGAAATGGATGAAAGAACGTACTTTTTCCTTTGCCTTCTGCTCGTCTATTCTCTTATCGTTTTTCGTTTTACGTTTTCGTTTTTGGTTCTTCCATTTTCTGTTAAATGCAGCGAACATAATTTGGGCGTTTAAAATTCTCATGTTTGAATTAATAATGCGCTCAAAGACAGCGCTCTGATTGCTACATGGATTTGTGCTACTTTTCTTACGAGCTGCAATTCACACACACGCACACTCACATGCACACACACACACGCACACTCACATGCACACACTTGCTCAGTTGTATGACATTTTCTTTAGCGAACTAATGAATGCCTCAAAGAGTTTTCACAGTTTTAGTTTTGTGGCAGCACTAGCAGCATTTTGGCACCAACCGCAAATGTTTGCAGTGTCTCCAGTGTGTGTGTGTGTGTGTGTGTGTGTGCAAAAAGCAGCTTCTGCTAGCTTCTTTGAATGCGTGTGTCTCAGCTCAGTCCCTGCTGCTGCTGCTGCTGCTGGCACTGAATCAGTTAAGAAAAGTTTTCTAATTAATTCGCTTGGGACATGTACACACACACACACACACTCCGCACACACACATAGATATAGAAATATGCTGCCAGTACGTTGATGATTACAAAATGACAACGAAAATATAATTTAACTGACAGTTTTTGCCCGCTTTAGTCACGCCCACACGACCCACTCGCGCCTAGCTAATTGGTTTGCCCAGTTTTTTCTCGACTTTTCAAGTTGTCATAAAATGCATTTGCAGCCTCAACTTGCAGCTAAGAATGCTACACGTTTTGCTTGCTGCGAAAAAGCGAAAAGAAGAAGAAGAATAGAAAAATGAAGTAGAAAAAAGTAGAAAAAGACAAGAAAAATGTAAAAATCAAGCGGGGGAAAAACTCATCAAATCTCTTAGGAAAATGCCATTTTGAACGGCGCCTTCGAACATTAAAACAAATGACAACACGTTTCAATGGAAAGATGATTATGTTTTCGCAATGAGATGTGTCTGAGTGTGTGTGTGCCTCACGCTGTCTCTCTCTCTCTCTCTCTCTCTCTCTCTCGTTGAGGCAGAGGCAGGGGCGTGGCAGCAGCACGTCAAATCAAAAGCAAAGCAAAATGTGTCAGACATTAACATGGCCACTAAATGCGTGTCTCATTCAAGTGTGTATGTGTGTGTGTGGAAAATGAAGCCAAACTTGAGTGATAGAGAGGGAGCGAGAGAGAGAGAGACTGAGTCAGAGCGTAAGCGAGCGAGAGCGAGCAGGCAAGCACAACTGTCTGCTGCTCAACGGCATGTGAAATTTAATTAGACACATTAAGCAGCAAAGTGTTTTTTAAGAGCGAAATATACATCAAATATATATATGTACATACACATACATATTTGCAAATTACATGTCATTGGCATCTAGAGAGTCGAAAAGTAATTTCAGCTATAAATAGTTTGCCATAGGAAATGGACAAAGCCAAGTCTGAACTTTTTCTTTCTCTTAGCAAACTAAGTTTGCTTATGCTAAGAAAATATTCAAAAGATTAAGTTATGCTTTATTTGTATTAATTAATTATAAAGATATGCATTTAATTTAGTTATAAATAATAATTATAGATATTCATTTAATTTAATTATAAATAATAATTATAGATATGCATTTAATTTAATTATAAATAATAATTATAGATATTCATTTAATTTAATTATAAATAATAATTATAGTTATTCATTTAATTTAATTATAAATTATATTATAATTATAAAATAAAAATGTGCGTACATAATTTTTAAATGTTTTCAACACCAAGAAAAATCTTTTCTTTTATTTTCTTTGAAAAAAATATATATTTAATTTTTTTTTTTTTTGGTTTATAATAAATTAAACTTATATAAAAAATATATATATGTTAAATGCTAAAAATAATAAATATATAAAAATATAATAAATATATAAAAATATATGTATTATAATAATTATTAAGATATCAACAATTAAAGACAAACAACAAACAATAAATACGAGATAAGATTCAACTGATAGAGTAATACACCCATTCCAAGTGTAACATAAATAAATCGATCTTTAGATAAGGCAAATGACATATTTACGACAAATTTAAACTTGTATAAAACTAATAAATATCCTATTAATGCATAAAATTAATTAATAATCGGGATAGGCAAATATGAGAGAGAGAGAGAGAGAGAGAGAGAGAGAGAGAGAGAGAGAGAGAGAGAGAGAGAGAGAGAGACTAACATCGTTCTCTTACACTTTTGTCAGTTAGAAACTTGATACTTGTCGTACGACGTCTTGATTAATATGTATCTATGTATCTGCTGTTTCTGTCCGATTTTAACAATAAACATTATCTATCTAAATATAGTCGACTTTCAGCAAGTTCCAAGAAAAGTAAAATAACTGATAAAGCCAAAGCTTTTTAATGATTTTGCAATATTTATTTAAACTGGTTTTATATTACAGATAAAGATAAACACAAGCGTGTGGTGTTTTTATGAGGCCCATAGAAGAATTATGCTTCCAAAAGTTGTTTAACTTGATGTATATTTTCAGCATACCCTTTTCTGTTCAATTACATGGTGTTTCTGCTCAATTTGTTGTATAAAAAGGAGGGAAATTGCAATCGTTCGTTAGTGTCGTAAAAATGGTTATCAAATACGTTTCTGTTTTTCAATTTTTCGGATTGCTCGCTTTATGCTTGACTTATAAGGTGCATCCAATTGTAACTCCAGGTAAGCTCTGCAAGTATATTAACTGCAAATAGATTCATAACATGAATTTCGAGCAGATATTCCAGCCAACACAAACCTGACAACGGGTCCGTTTGTAAGAATCGGAAATGGTTATTACTTTTTCGAGTCGACCAATGAAAAAAACTGGTACGAAGCCTACGAAACATGCCGCCAGATGGATGCTGAACTGATAACGATAGAAACTATCGAGGAATGGCATTTAATCAATCGATATATTCGTGAAAATAATATTTTCTACGTCTACTGGACATCGGGCACGGATCTAGCTAAAGAGGGCACCCACATTTGGTTTACAAGCGGCAAACTCATCGATATACCGATCTGGGCTGACGGCCTGCCCGACAACTTAGGGGACGAGGACTGCGATGAATTGGGTTGGAAAACTGATACAAGGGAGGGACTCAACGATGTTGCGTGTTCCAATTTGAATTTCTTCATTTGCGAAACACAGACACCGGTAACAGCGTCTTTTGTCATCTGGTAAAAGTTGAAAACTATTTTAGAAGCTTATTATGCAATATCTTTGTTCAAAATATTCTATTATCATAATTAAAAATCATTTTACTACGACGAGCCTAATAAAAGCGATACATACACGTATAGTTAGTATACCCGCTTTTTGAAATTATAGGGTATATTTTTTGTAAATTTTTATATAAAAAGGCAGGGACAGCGCAATCTCTTCAAAAGTGTAGCAAAAATGTTTCTAAAATACGTTTGTCTTCTGCAATTGTTCGGATTGTTTGCCATGTGTTTAACATATAGCATACATCCAGTGATAACTCCAGGTAAATCCTTAAAGGTTACATCCTTCTAATATCATTCTATAATATATATATCCTACAGACATTCCAGCCAACACGAACTTTACAACGGGTCCATTTGTAAGAATCGGATTTGGATATTACTTTTTCTACAGGGGCACCAAGTTAAACTGGTACGAATCCTACGAAGCTTGCCGTAAGATGGATACTGAACTGATAACCATAGAAACGATCGAAGAATGGAATTTAATCAATGCATATATTCGTGAAAATAATATGGATTACTCATACTGGACATCGGGCACAGATCAAGGTAAAGAGGGAGCCCACAAATGGTTTACTAGCGGCAAGCCCATTGATATAAAGATCTGGGCTGCAACCCAACCCGATAATGCTGCTAAAAATGAGAACTGTGATGAATTGGGTTATAAAGACACCAAAGGAGAAGGATTCAATGATCGTCCGTGTACTTATTTGAATAACTACATTTGCGAAACTAAGAAACCAGTAACAGCCTCTTTTGTGCTCTGGTAAAAATTGCAAACAATATAAGATATGCTTTATCTTTATTCATTATATTTTATTATAATAAATAATAAAATCATTTGGCAGCAAATCTGGAAAGTGTGAATTAATCTATGTGAGGCTATAATATATATATATATATAAAATATATATTCATGACAGATAGCAAGAACAAAGTGGTTTAGATATGCAAACATATGATACTGCCAGTTCTATAGTAGAGTAAAGCCAGCACTTAATCTTCTATGTTGAATGCTCGCACAAGTGGTCCAAAATAATCTATCTATCTATATCCCATATCATTGTAGTAAGACACGCAACTACTTGCTCTGGGGGTTACTACATGGACCAGTTTACTTTCAACTGACGACAAGAGAGACAGCTCATTTAGTCGCCTTATACGAAAAGTATAAATAACCTCTGTTGGATTCTATGATTGAATTAGCAATTACATATAGACTATATGGCCTTCAATATATGGCATATCATCTGAGAGTGGTCACATACTTTAAACAAAACTTTGATAATGAACAGCTGATGATCAAAATTTCCTCAAGTGAAAAGAATGCATAAACAAAGAGCAACAGATTGATGCTAAACACTTGTTATACCCTGAGCCCATTGAAAATGGGAAATTAGGGTATAATGTTTTTTTTTTTAAGTATGTAACCGGCAGAAGGAGTCGTCGCAGACCCCATAATGTATATATATTCTTGATCAGCACAAAAAAATAAGTTGATATAGTCATGTCCAGCTGTCTGTCCGGCTGTCCCTCGGTCCGTCCGTATGTATGAACGTGTCGATTTCCGAAGATACAAGAGCTTGAGAATTCTTTTTTTTTTGTGTTATATCGTCCGTATATCGATAACTTGTATATTTCCAAAGTAATCGATAAAACACTTTATTGGGAATCATTTATAAAATTATATCTCGTTCATCTTTAGAGTTAGAGTCTACAAGTCTTCTGCATATATATAGATACTAATTTAATACAATTTCAGTTTTTGTCAGACTTTGGATTTCGGTCCCCGATTCCCACCCACACCACAAAATGTGTAAAAAATTTATTTCAAATACTAGAGACATACAATTTGATTTGACATAAAATTAAATTAAATTTAAATTTAAATTTATGTATTATCGGTAAAGAATTCGCTATTGACAGGGCGGGCATTCAGATTAAATCTCCACAGATTTGCAATGTAAATGGTTTAAATTCATTAATGGGACTGCCCACGTAGAACACTTCAATACTTTAGAGCTATAATGTTTTAATCCGAGTCAACCATTTACTCATTTATATACTCTATGTTCTCTTTAATATTTTGTACCTCTTTCTATTGCAAACATTTGCACAAAATGTTATACCCTTCAACAGTGTCAGAGTATAACAAAAATAATATTCAAATCAAAATATTTGTATAAGAGCAATCAAAATACTTTGTGCTTGTATTTGTTTTTATTATTGGATTTATAAATATTTGGGAATTCAAAATAGATAAGCAATTTTATGATTTGCAATTGTTTTCAGATTTCTATTTAAAAATATTTATCCAAAGCAATCATTAGGCTAGCAGATACCCTGCTTTGAGTGTGTCAAACTGAAAAGCCAATGGGAGAATGCGTTTCGATGAAATGGGATTTTATATTAGTAATTAAATATGCTGAGCAACGAATTTTTGTCTGCAAAACTTTATATACCCAGTATCATTAATTTACAGAGCATAAGTAATTTGGTTCATTGATTTGCGATATAAAAGGCCAGCCATGAAATCGCAGCATGAGTCGTGCCAAAATGTCCGAAAAATACGTTTCTCTTCTGCTTTTTCTGCTTTTTGGATCATATTCCCTATGCAACGCATATAAATTACATCCAGTTGTAACACCTGGTAAGTATTTGAAAAGAAATGCCTCGAAAGTCATTTATTTAACATTAACATTTCCGCAGACATTCCAGCCAACACGAACCTGACAACAGGTCCATTTGTTAGAATCGGCACTGGATATTACTTTTTCGAGTTGAACAACAAGAGGAACTGGTACGAGGCCTATGCAACATGTCGTACAATGGATGCTGAATTGATCACGATAGAAACAATCGAAGAGTGGAACATTATCAATCGATATACTCGTGACACGAATATTGACTACTCGTACTGGACAGCAGGCACAGATCTGGGTAAAGAGGGATATCACATATGGTTTTCGAGCGGCAAACCCATCAATATTAACATCTGGGATCCGGGAATGCCCAATAATGTGGACAATTCGCAACACTGTGATGAATTGGGTTGGAGAGATGGTGCTCGAAGTGGACTCAATGATCGTCAATGTGAATATTTGAATCGCTACATCTGCGAAGCTCAACAGCCCGTAACAGCCTCTTTTGTTCTTTGGTAATATCCATTGAGTAAAAGCAGATATTGGAGAAACTGCCCCGCTCCTAGTAAATGCAGAATATTTAAACACTGATTTGCAAATGATAATAAACAGCTGATGAATAAGTCTAAATATTTATAAATGAAAATCGATTTTCAATTAGATGTACAAAATATTTATAATCAAATTCATTCACACTTGATGAAGAAGAAATTCTCATTGCCTCAGCAGAAATTTTCTGTTTGCTATAAAAACCGAGGCATATGAAGCGAATTTCATAAGTGTAGCAAAAATGTTTGTGAAATACGCTACTGTTCTGCCGTTTCTCGGATTGTTTGCTCTATGCATGGCATATAAATTACACCCGGTTATAAGACCTGGTAAAATATCAAAAATATCAAATACATTGCCATATTATTCTATTATTATCTAATTGCAGATATACCGTCCAATACGAATCTGACAACAGCTCCATTTCTTAAGATCGCCTATGGCTATTACTATTTCGAAATGGAAAATCTAAAAAATTGGTACGAAGCCTATGAAACATGCCGTACAATGGACGCTGAACTCATAGCGATAGAGACTATCGAGGAATGGAATGAAATCAATCGATATATTCGTGACTCGCGCATCGAGCACTTGTACTGGACCTCCGGCACCGATCAGGGCAAGGAGGGCAGTCATATTTGGTTCTCTAACGGACAGCCAATAAATAAAGATTTTTGGGCAAAAGCACAGCCCGACAATGCTAATAAATTGGAGCACTGTCACGAGCTGGGCTGGAAAGTAGGTAATATGGTCGGCTTAAACGATCGTCCATGTGACTTTTCGAATCGCTATATCTGCGAGGCGCGTCAGCCTGTAACTGCTTCATTCGTATTTTGGTAATGATTCAAAAGTGTTAAAATTTTATGTAAAATGTTGGACAACATCTTGAAAATAAACAAAAAAATTGACAAATTTAAAAGTTAATTTAAAAATTAAATTAATTTTTGTTTGTCAAGTGAAAAGTAAAAAATTAATTATATAAAATTAATTTTACTATATTTTCGTATTCTTTTATTTATATTCTTGTTTATGAATTTTAAAAATAAATTAATTTTTGTTTGTCAAGTGAAGTTTGTCCATTCATAAAAAATTAATTATATAAAATAATAATAAAATAAATAATAAAATAATAAAATAAAATAATTAATTATAAAAATATAAATATAAAAAATAATTATATAAATATATATATATATATATATATAAATATTCTTGTTTATTTTATTTTATTTATTTTTTTAAATATCATATTTTTCTGACTATGATTTATGGCTGCTCAAAATATTAATACCATTAGCAATAAGTTGTAAAAAAAAAATAAAAATAAAATCCCTAAAGCGATAAAGCGATAAAGGCGAATCTGCTACAGAGTTACGAACAAGAAAAAAAATATATATATACAAGAAATAAGTATTGAAAATTAAAAGCATGTCAAACAAGCTAACCGCAGCAGGAATGGCTAAAAAAAAAAAAAAGAATTATATATATATGTATACATATATACAGATATATATACATACATAAGAAAAGCTAACAGCAAGATGGTCGCGCCGATGGCCACGCCCACAAACCACGCACCCGCAACCGCACCCCCGCAACGGCCGCACAGCTTGCAACATTTTATAAAGCAATTTCCCCCGGCAGCAGCATCGAAATGCAATGCACGCCTGAAGGACATAAGCGCGCTGTTGCATGTGTGCGCGCGTGTGTGTGTGAGAGAGTCCTGGAAAAAAAACTACTATATACAATATGTATACAATATAAGTGGGCGGTGGGCAGTGGGCGGTGGGCGGCTGGTTGGGTTAGGTGTGGCAACAGCAGCCATAGAAACTTTTTCATTTTGCGGTTGACTCTGGAATTTGAAAATGTTGCGCAAGAAGTCGCCCCGAAGGCTCAAACCCCATACGCAATGCTTCTACTGGCTGCCTGGCTGCCTGGCTGCCTCCTTACTGCCTTCTGGCTGCCTCCTGACTGCATGCGTGTGCAGTTGGCAGCAGCAGCAGCAGCAGCATCAAACTTTAAGTGGAGCAAGGACAGCGACTAAGGTGCAGCTGCTCGACAACAGCTCTCCAAAGTTGACATTCCTGAGCAGCGCTGAGCTTTACTTCTCGACTCGAGACTCCTGCTTGACTGCTGACTCCTGGCAGCAGCTGCTTAAATTCCAGCACAAGTTAAGCAGCTTACGCATGCAGCGTACAGCATGCACCTGCCCATCTGCCCATCTGCTCACCTGCCAGCCAGCCAAGTTGAGAACTCGCTCGCTCGCTTTGCAATGCGCTAATTAGATTTTAATGAAGATGTCGTCTGCTATGCAAGCCCCAGCCCCGCACACACACACACACACACACACACCTCTGTTGCCTCTATCTTAGCATTTTTGCCAAGCCCCTTTCGCTAGGCAACATTGTTAAGCTTTAACGCGCATGTTTCCATGTGCATTGAAGCGCAGCTTTCTTAACACGTTCCTTTACTTACAGCTCCTTGCCCATTCATTTGCTATTTTGCCCTTCTTCTTCTTCTTGTTTTTGTTTTTCTTTATATATATATACGTATATATTACCTTGGCTTTTATACGAGTTTACAGTTTGATTTTGATGTTGATGCTGATGTTGTTTTTGCCACAAAACTTTTAATTGGCATCGCTTTTTAATTGGCTGCACTTTCAACTTGTAATTGCAATTTTCAGTTTCAGTTCGTATTTTCTTTCTCTTCTTCTTTTTTTTAAATGAATAATTCGAAATGGAAAAGCCTGGCTGAGCTTTTGTAGAGGTGAATATGGATGAATCCATATGATGCTCATGCTTCTTTGAAAAAATAATTATTAAAAGTTATAAAGTTTTTTTTTTTTGAGTATTTTGATCCACATCTATCTCGGCAATCTGGCAAGCCAAGTTTTCAAGACAATTGGAAGATAATGAAAGCTAAATCAAAAAGTTATCGAAGTTTTTATGTGTACAGATATCTGCGAGCTCTGTTTATTATCGATAACAAGGAATAAAAAATTCTCGATTCCTATTTAGGAATAAGCCATTCAAATTATTTTTTAAATACCATATTCATATAGAGTATGTAGTTATATATATCTACATGACAAATCAGTGAAGCTTAGTATTTACTGATCGAATTGTATCATTGGAAATCACTAACTTGACCCAGCTTCAATATCAAATTATGTCATTAGGAATCACTGACTTGAGCAAACTTCAATGCATCCGTTTAGATACTAACTATATAACAGTCTGTCATAATCCAGCTATATTTCAACATGAAAAGCTAGTTAAATATGTCTTTAACAAATTTTTAATTTATATACATATATATATATATATTTTTTTTTTTTTTTTAATTTATTATTCCCTTTAGTTCTTTCAATTTAACGACAGCTTTAAGCCATAGTTAAATGCAAAATTCATTTGGATTTGTCATGTTTTCCATGTGGAAATGTACATTTGCTGACAGATTGCTTGTGGGAAATGTAATATGCTTTTGGTGCCAGCTTTGCTCCCATAACACATTGATTAAATTAAATATTTAATTTGCTTTATATTTTCATTAAGAGCAGCAAAGGCAGTGGCGCTCTTGCAACTACACAAAACCTATTTACATTTGTTTGCCGTATGGCCCAGTCGTAACTCTCTCCCTCTCTCTCCGTCTCCCCCTCTCATTTCCTCTTTCCCTATCTCGCTGTCTTGCCAAACTCTTCTCGTATGTCATACTCGCAATTTTCGCCACCAAACGACAACAACAGACTTAAATATTTGCATAGACAAGCACTGGCTCTGCTATAATATATACACACATATATACATATATATATATATAGTGTTTACTGTGGCCTGATCCTCTGCCTCAACTGAAATGCATTCTCCAACTCCCTGGACCACAAAGGGCACAAAACTCATCGAGTTGAGTTAAACATTGGTAAAGTGGGTGTTGCCTATGACCCCCACTCCTTACGCCCAACTCTGCCTTGGCACAGCCCCCTCAAGTGCGTTCCCATCCACGTTGTTTTCGTCGTCGTCGTCGTCGTCGCCGTAGTCATGCCTTGATTTACGATTGGTCTCTTTACAGCCCGCAACACTATACGGCCGCACACACTTAGTTAGCCAAACACGCACACACACTCCCACACACACACCCACACACACACACCCCACTCGCACACCCACCAACTCCAGGAGCATAGCCACGAGCATTCTTAGCCCATTTTGGCCTTTAACAAGCGCTTTGTATTTGTCACCAAAAAGCCTACACATGCAACCAGCAGCTGCAGCAGCATGAGAGTGAAGCCAGGGGCGCTGGGGGTAGACGATGTGCAGGGGTTAACTAGCTGTTAGCTGGGGTAGCTGCATTCCAGCAGGAGTGAGCATTTGCCCAAAAACAAATGGCCAACAATCTGCATTTTGGGTTACACCCCAAAAATTATAATTGCATAGAAAAGCAAACATACAGAGAGAGAGAGAGAGAGAGAGAGAGAGAGACAAAGGAGAGGCATAGAGACTCACATACAGACACTTTATTGTTGAATTTAAATATTTGTTTGTAGTTTAGCATCACAAAGACAATTGACTGGCAGTTCGCACCGCAAACATTAAATATTTACTGTCGCCAGGTTTTAAACTGAAAATATGAACTTCAAAATTATATTTAACTTGAAGTTGAATTTTCATTAATTAAAAAAATCATTAAAGACATTAATTGAATAGAAAAAATATATAACTCATAAAAAAAAAAAACAATTCTGAAACCTATTTTTAAAAAATATATAAACAAAAAGAGCTATAAAATATAAGTTAAAATATTAAATTAATTTAATTAATATAATTTAAATAAAATCTATTCATGTAGAAGAAGAAGAATTCTACTTTATTCTTTTCATTTATCTTATTTTATATATTATCTTAATTTATTATTTATTATATAATTTTAATTTATTATTATATTTATATATTTTCTTCAGATTTTCTTCTCTTTTTATTGTTTTTTTTTTTCCTTCATTTCCTAAATTTTCCTTCTTTGTTCTCTTTCAATTTTTTTCTTTTCCTACCTTCTTCTCTTTTACTTTCTTTTAACAAATGGAAAACATTCAATTTAACAAAAACAAATTTGATATAAATATAAATGTAAATATATTCTTTTTTTTTTTTTGAGTGTAGGATTTCTCAATCACTTAAATCGATATACAAGTATCAATGAATGCGCTCGCTGCTTCGCTCACTCTCTCTCTCTTTCTCTCTCTCTCTCTCTCTGTCTGCCTGTTCTCAGTTTAGCCACTGATTAAGTCTTTCAACGAGGCCCTTCACTAACTAAATACTCTAGCAAACACTTTTACACACACCGAGACACGGCCGCAGGGCAATTGCAATCAAGTCAGCTTACAGATGGGTTTACTTTTACCTTCAATGAGCGGCGAGTACAAAACCGAATGCCAAGTGCACAAACAAACAGCAGAAGGAAAGAATAATTTGCAAGAAAAGCCAAATGAGAAAAGAGAAAGCAAAAAAATGAAAAGAAGAAAAACGAGAGCACGCGCTGCTCTTCCCATTTTGCCCAGTTAACAGTTAAAAAGTTTGTGTATTACGTGCAAAATGAGCGCACGCATAAATTTATTTGCATGCGAATGCAGAGAGACGAGCCAAATGGCTAGAACTACTAGCAGCAGTGGCAGCAGCAGGCGAAGGTTAAGAAAAGCTGTGCAAAGAGCACAGGCCAACAAAATAAAGAAAATAAATAAATAAACAACAAATGCGCAAATACCATTTCTGTTTTTTTATATGTATGTTTTTCTACTTTTTTTCTATTCATGCTGTTTGCAATTTCGACTTGTACTCTGACCCATATTTCATTGCACTCGAGATAAAAGGCAAAGAAGTCGTCCAAAAAATGAAGAAGACGCAAGGCGTGTGCTGATAATGATCACAGCAACAACAACAACGGGAACAGTAACAGCAACAATAAGAGCGAAGCGCGACTTCATCATTCCCAACATCATCATCATCATCATCATCATCATCGTTATTAGCAGCACATCATCATTTGCCATCGATGTCTCGTTTCGTCTCATCTCATCTCGTTTCGGCCCATTTCACCAAGCCTCACTCACCATCATCTCTCTCGCGCTCGCTCACTCTCGAACTTTCGCTCTCTCTCTCTCTCTCTCGCTCTCTGTCTCTCTCGCATAGCGTATACGCCGCGCTGTCTGGCTGTAATGTGTAACACTTTGTGTGCTGTCAGACCAGGCCTCTGCCTCTGTCTATGTGTGTTTGTATGTGTGTGTGTGCGTTGTTTGAGCTGTTCTTGGGGGTTACTATAACAAATCTATGTGGCTTGTAACGCAGCTGAGTAAATAGAATTCTAATGTCACACCATTCAATGCGTGTCTATAAGTGAGTATGTGTGTGTGTGTGCGTGTGTGTATATATGTATGTGCGTACTCATGTCTGTTTATCTTTAAAACACAAACTCTGTGAACTCTTTTCAATTATAAGTGAAGTCAAAATGAATTTTAATTTAGATATAATATTATTATGTTTATATGGTAAACATTTTGTGAAAATAAAATATGTTTTAAATAAAAATAATTATTTAAATATGTTTATTTAGGTTTGCTCTTAAAACCGTCAGTATTAACATATAACATAACATATAAATGAAATTTTGATCTTGCTTAAGATATCAATTTAATTCGATTTTAACATTAAATTAAATAAAATATATTTAATATATATTGTATAAATATTTTGTTCTAAATGCAAAAAAAGAGAAAAAAAATTATATATATATAAAATATTAAAAAATATTAAATATATAATATATATATATATATATATATATATATATATATTTTTATATATTTTTAAATATTTTTTTATGTAGCTATATTTTATATTTTATATATATATATTTTTTTTCTTTATATTTTATATATATATATATATATATATATATATATAAAATATAAAATATAGCTACATAAAAAAATATTTAAAAATATATAAAAATTGTTAAATTAATATGAATTTATAATTTAAAATTTAAATATGAAAAAGTCAAAAGCATTATAATTAAATTGATAATACAATATAAAATTTAATTAAAATAGAAGCAAAAATACAAATAAAATGTATGTTTTGAAATTTTTATTTACATTCAATTTTATTTATATATTCTTACTTTAAACTGTACTTTGATTTATATAATTTATTATTTCATAAACGTTGTATTTACAATTTAAAAAAAAAATTTTTGTTCAAATATTTCGTATACTTTTTTCATCTTAGGGCAACCAATTGAGTTTTACGCACTGAATTCGGAATTCTCATTCCGCCTAGTCTATAATATGTGTGTGTCTGCCTTATGTGTGTGTGTGTGTCTGTGTGTGTGTGTTTGTTGGTGGTGCTGGTGTGTATCTGTCTGCCGAAACAACATATTTCATGGCTTAGGTAGATATTTTTTAGCTAGTCAGCGCAAAACGTAACGAAAAATAAAATAAATGAATATGCGCCACGCACAGGCATCCCAAAGCACACGCACACACACACTTCTACATATATATACAGCATCCTGTCAGCCATTTTTGTTGTTGTTGTTGCGGTCCTTTGTGGCACTGGCATAGCTGAGCGTGTGCACTGCATTTGTTTTACATTTTATTATGCTACTTTAAAATGACAAAAAAAAACAACTGGAAACAGCAGCAACACACAAAAACATAAATTGAAAAAAAAAAAAAAAAAAGTAAATGAAAAATGGAAAAATGACAAATTTTCTTTTGAGCATCTTTTAATTCCTTATTTTGAGCTCTGCTAACTTTTTGAAGGGCAACTGTCAGAAAATTTGTAAGAAGCTAAGAATCTGTTCCTCATAATTGAATGGAATCGAATTAATATTGTCGCAATGTCATGTCAATACTTTTCATTTTCTTTGGCACATTGCAAAGTTGGGCAAGCATTTGGGTCAAAGCGCCTGTCAAATGGCTTAGGTCGCATGACTTGGCCACCAAACTTTTGATAACAAAAAAATCCAGTTTTCTTGCTAAGAGATTTTTTACAAGCATTTGCTAAGGAAATTATGTTCGTGTTCTTTTCAATTTAATTAATAATCATAAGAGTAATAATATTCATGTATTTAGTTATGCAAATAGCTGTTTTTCACACACACTTTGAGAAAACACTCTGAGAGCAACCAATTGCTTCGGTTCTTCAACGAGTTTCTTCGCGATCAGACAGACAATCATATATTTTCCATAAAATATATATATATTTTCTCCTTATTTATCCTATGTTAGAATTAATATAGCTTTAAGTATTTTTATAATTTTTTAATTAATTTCCGTTTAGATTAAGCTGCCTAAAAGGCAAACATTTATTATAAAAAGAAAAAAATATAAAAAAAATATAAAAAAAATCAGACAGACAGAAATATTGTTCGCTCTCATTTTTCGCCGATCGTTAGGCTGAGCTTTATAAAATAAAAACACTTATGTGCATGTATTGGTAGTATACGAGGCTTATGCTCGCTAAGCACATCAATTGCGTACGTTAGTGTGAATGTGTGCATGTGTATGTAAATGTGAAGAGCGTGTGCACAGACTCTGAGTTATTTGCTTACTTACACAGCCTCATTGTGCGAGCGTCAATCGTATCGCTCCCTAAACGATGCTCATTTAAATAGACGCACACGAAGAGGCTCCAGAAGAACCGAAGGCAGGTAAAATTATATTCGTTTGAACTCATGTATTTTAATTTTTATAGAGTTTCTCTCCCTCTCCCTCTCCCTCTCTCTCTCTTTCTCTACTTTATATTTTTAGTAGATTGACTAAACTTGCAAAAAATAGACGCTGGCTACGCATTGATATTATATGCATACATATATATGATAGTAAACCCTTATTTTATCAATATGCAAATATTATTCTCTATCTATAAATTCTCAAGAGATTTTACTGTTTGACACTTAAAATGCCTTTCAGATATTTTATCAATTATTTATCTAACAAAAAACATAAAAAGAAACGTTTTTTTGTTCCTCTCTTTATTTATTTTATTTTTATTTTATTTTTTAGACATTGTTAAAGAGAACCCATGTCAGCAATTCCGAATCCTTCGTTCCTTTTTGGCATGCCAATAATTTTTAAACACACACAATTTATTTGCGCTGCCAAAGGAACGCGTTAATGTTAAACAAGGCACATACATAAGCAACACACACTCACACACACACACACACTCACACACACGCCCTCACACACGCCCTCACACATTGTTATGACATTATGTTTATGAAGCATACGCACATGCGAGGCTAAATAACAATTCACGCATACGGATAGAGACTGGATCTGTGCGAAAAACAACCTTGCACGCCGCACAACGTCGCGTATACTTGATATTTAATTCAATCTGGGCGTAGATTTTCATTTTGTTTTTTTCTTCTTCTTTTTGTTGCGCGACGTGCGCTTTAAATTAACACAAACAAACATTGTCAGCAGCAACGCAGCCAGCAACGACAACAACAACGAGTCACTTGACAATTACAGACTCAATGACAGTCACAGCCAGCGAATTTATTTGCATTTTTAGCTTCAGCCTGGGCTGCTGCTGCTGTCTCTGCTGGCTCTGCCTGCTCTGCTGTCGCCCTTTCACTGCTGTCCCGCTTACACTTTTTGCTGATTTTAATACCCTTGCCCATTGTGGTACTGTTGTTAGTTGAATCAAAATGTGACACAGTATTTCATTTAGATTTTATATTATAAACAATATTTCATATAAATAAAATTTAATAAACTATATATTTCCTATAACTTGTACTTCTAGCAACTGACCTGCAGTAATTGAGTAACATAAAAAAGTATATGGAAATATCACCGAAAATAGAGATAATTCGAGAATAGTTAAAGACAATAGGCTACAATTCAAGATTATCTCTTCTATACAGATTGCAAAGTCTTATATTCATTAAATTAATTTATTGTCATATAAAAAATGATTATGAATGTAAATCTTTTATTATATTTTATGATTGATTTTTATTTTTGTTTCTAACTTTTAAAAAAATTTTATTTATAATAAATTATTCATACTTATTGCATAAACATTTTACTTTTTTATTATTATTATTTTTGTTATATTTTATTAATTTTACTTTTTAGTAATTTTTATTTATAATTGCTGCATTTATTGATTTTTTTATTAAATAAATATCATATTAAAATTTATTTATTTTATATTTATATTTTTTATGAATTTTGTATTTTGTATTATTATATTTATTTTATTTTATTAATTTTACTTTTTAGTAATTTATAATTTTGAATTGGTGCATTTATTTATTTTTTTTGTTAAATAAATATTTTATTAAAATTTATTTATTTTATATTTATATTCTTTTTTTAATTTTTTACTTTTTATTACTTTTTTTTTATTTTATTAATTTTACATTTTAGTAATTTTAAATTTTAAATTTTAAATTGGAGCATTTAATGATTTTTTATTAAATAAATATTTTATTAAAAATTTATTTATTTTATATCTATATTTTTTTTATGAATTTTATATTTTTTTATTATTTTTTTATTTTATTAAATTTACTTTATATTAATTATAATGTTAAATTGGTGCATTTATTGATTATTTTTATTAAATCAATATTTTATTAAAATTTATTTATTTTATATTTATATATATTTTTTTTACATTTTACTTTTTTATTATTATTATTTTATTTTTATTTTATTAATTTTACTTTTTAGTATTTATAATTGTATATTGGTGCATTTATTGATTATTTTTATTAAATCAATATTTTATTAACAATTTTTTTTATATATTTTTTTTAATGTTACTTCTTTAATTTATATATTGATTTTTTATTTGATTTTTTGCATTAAATTAAATTTGTTTATTAAAATTGCCTTATTTTAAATGTTTTCATTATATTTGCATTTATTTTTATACATTGATAACATATTTTATTTGAAAATACTAATTTTCTATAAAATTCAAAAGTATTCTGCAGCGTATTTAAGTTGTCAAATAACAAAAGCAAATACTTCTGTCAACTTGTTTACGAGTGTGTTTGTGTGTGTGTGTGTGTGTGTGTGTGTGGACGACAGACATCCAGCCACACACCCACATGAGTGTATAAAGAGAGTCGTAATAAAAGCAGCCCACTAACTCATGCACGTCTGATTAAACGCAAAAAATTACACCAAAGTCAGAGTCAGAACCAAAGCCAGCACCAGAGCAGGAGCCATGGCTCCGGCAGCCAGAGCCACAGAGTAGTCAACGCAAAAGCTAAAGCCAAACAGTCATGCTTATTAACACAGATACACACAGACATAGGGCATACACTACACACGCTCCATGCCCACGCCCCTGCTGCTGGTCACGGGCCTTGCCTCAATTAGCCTTATTTGTGTTTAAATTGCATTAGAGCCGCGTCAGAACAACAAAAGCCACAAGAACGAAGAAAAACAACAAAATATAAGCAAAAAGGGGGAATAAAATTACACGAACGAAAAATTGACGCATTTGAGGATAAAGCCAGCAGGCTGGCACACTACTAAGCCGACATCGTCTGCGTATTTATCGATAATTTCTTATCGCTTAAATACATATTTGTTTGACTAAGACCCAAGTAAACCGCACTTACACTTAAGCAATCGCAGCTATTTGCAAATGTCAGCAAATCCTTTTAACCAATCCCTATTTTGCCAATGTTGACTATTTACACTTAAGCCAGCTAGACATATGGCACTATATATATATATGTACATATTTATATATCTCTTAAGTATTTACTCACACTTTTGATCTCATTCATTTTGGTAAATTGCCGACCAAATTCCCATAAATCAACACCAAATTTAAGGGCCCAGTTGCGCACTCTGCAAAAGAGAAGCAGAAAAATCAAATAGTCAATAGTTAATTAAATACAATTTGATAGAAAATAAAATTCAATTGTTATACTGTTTGGTTAAAATACGTTGTATACCATGTTATATAGTAAAACACACTTTTTTTATGGAATACGTTTAACATGGATTTTTTCGGGAATAAATGTATTTATAAATATAATTTTTTTATTCAACTACATATTTTTTAAATCTTTGTATTAAAAATGTATTAAATTACTTGTTAAGTTTATTACAATTATTAATTATAATTAACAGACTATGATAATCCATATTTCTTAATATAATTAAAGCTAAATATAGATATTTATGGCAATTAATCTGTTAAAGAATTTGAATGATCTCCAATCTCACAATAATTTGTCTATAATCTGTTTTCATCTTTAACTCTGTTTTTTTCTTTGTTTTTGTCTTTTTCTCCCTCCCTCTCTCTCTCTCTCTTTCTCTCTCTCTCTCTCTCTCATTGTCTCTGGGCCTATCTCTTACTCTCCCTTTCCATCTCTTTCCCTTTGATATTCTTTTTCTCTCCTATATATATTATTTCCATCTCCTGCATTTTCCCCCTCTCCACTCTCTTTCTCTTTCTCTCTGCATAAGTGTCTCACGCCCTCACGCTTTCCCTCTTACTCTATAATACTCTCACTCTCACTCTCATTCTCTCTCTCTCTCTCTCTCCGTCTCTCTCACACTCTTACTATCACTTTTTCTATCTGCACCTCTCTCTCTCTATTTGTCCATCTCTATTTGTCCATCTCTCTCTATTTTCCACCTTCAATCTCCTCTTCTCTCCAGCTCTCTCAAACTTCAGCTGTCTAGGTCTCCATATAACTATCTCTCCCTCTCTCTCTCTCTCTCACACTCATACTATCACTTTTTCTATCTCTATCTGCCCATCTCTCTCTATTTATCCATCTCTCTCTGTGTTTCTATCTCCCACCTTCAATCTCCTCTTCTCTCCAGCTCTCTCAAACTTTAGCTGTCTCCGTCTCCATATAACTATCTCTCTCTCTCTCTCTCTCTCTCTCTCTCTCTCTCTTACTCTCTTTCACACTCTCTCTCTCTCTCTCTCACTCGCTCTTTGTCTTTGTCTATAGCTATCTCCGTCTCCGTAATTATTTAACGCTCTAGTCGCCATTGCTCATTAGCCGCCCCGCCCTTGTTCTCCATTCACAATTTCTGACCATTATGGCCATTATCCAATTTCTATCACTTCTTTGCCACTTTGTAACGGTTCATTGCCCACACTCCATGCCCTGCTTTGTCGTCCCGTTACCAATATTCAACGGCAATCAGCGAACAACAACAGCTAAAAAGTGCGAGCAGCAACTTCCTCTATCGCTGCCATAATACAATTTTCATATAATTTAAATCATTTTAGAGCATAAAAACTTTGTCTGATTTTTTTTCTGTTATACACTGAAGCCATTGAAAATGGGAATTCTGGGTATAATGGTTTTGTGAAAATGTATGTAACAGGTAGGAGACATCACAGACCCAAAAAAAAAATAATTATCGATAAAAAAATCGAAAATTCGTTCAATTATTTTAAGCTTTTTGAGCATAACTTCTACACCGTTTGAGCTAGAGACTTGCAATTTGTATATTTAAATAGATATGATGGTTACGCGGATTATGTTATTTCCTATTTTGAATGCCACACCCCCTTGCCCCCAATTTGAAAAAAAAAAAACGCATTCCCAATTCTAGAGACTTGGAATTTGGCAACTAGACACATTAATATGCTATTAAGGTATTCGAAAGCTTCGTGAAGATCGTGCGTCTAGAAATAGAGTTATAAGCGTCCAAAATATAACCCGACCCACGGCAGCAACTGCAGGGTTCAGGGTATCTCGTAGTCGAGCCTTCTTACTTATTAGTCATGTTATGCTTTGAAGCTCTACTTCGCCGCGTGTCCCCTGATCCTATTTGCGTTTGCTGCTGGAATCTGTGTATCTAGATGTATGTCTAGATAGTTAGTTAAATCTGATGTTGTTCATGTTAGCCAATGCTCAATACAAACAACATTGCGTATACGCAACGTAGCGTTGTATTTCATTGAAGTTGCCCTTTCAACTCTTTTTTTCACTCCTCAACTCAAGTCTAGAAATATTTGAGATATTCTTCATGAACCAAGACTTGTATATTAAATAATCTTTCACGTTTTATAAAAAGTGTCAAGCTGAACTTAATCAGAATTTAAATAGACACAAAAGTTTCCATCAATGTTGCCCCATCGTATATACATAGAAGAACCCAAGCTCTATAGATTAACTAAAAAACAAAAGGCAAGCAGAATAAGAGAAAAGAAACTCATTTTGATTTCAATGATGCCAGGCCAAAGCCTTTGACCTACTCTACCTGAACAGCGCATAAACTTGGCAAAAACAAGTGAAAAGTGAAAACCTGATGCTGTGAACCGAAATGAAAACTAGTTCGATGGCATTACGTGTATGGCACTTGAGCATGACATACGTGATTCGTGCTCAAAAGGCAAAGACGCAACAGACAATGCAAAACAGGTGAGCAGCAGGTGAACTAACTCTTGGCTCGTGCTCTGCCTGATGGGCTGCCTACAAATTCAGCTGCCTCACGTAGTACTTGCCATTGTCAAGTTTTGTCGTGCACAAACTGCCCAAATGCGACTATTTCTTGTTGTATTTTTTTTTCCAGGCCAAGATGTGGAAAAAATTCGGTCCATATGCAGGCCAAGAGCCCATAAGATGACGTTGATGGTCTTTCATTGGTGCTTTGCCGTCTTCATGTCGATGCTTTTTGTGGTTTCCTTCAATTTGACAAAGAGACTTTGTGTGTGTGTGTCCATCTTTTGTCTGTGCTACCTACGTGTGTTGCATGTACTTTTCTCTAAATTTTCTTTTTTTATATAGTGAACGCCATTCGCTTTGGTTTTGTTCTGAAGCTCTTAAGCTGAATAAAATAAAAACTAGACAAATCCTGCTTAGAATTCTGTGCCAAAAATTTACTTGGACAATTAACATGGCGTATACTTCATATTATTTTCTTTCAGCGCGTTTCTGTAGTCGAAAAGTGCTCAGGATTTGAGTGTAAAAGCTAGAAAGAACGTATTCTTACTCTAGGACTTTAGATTATGCTTAAATTCAAGCTCAAACCTTACGTAATAATAAATATATTTATTTTTTAGTCACAGCTTCACATACATTCTTCTTCATCTGCATTAAAAAAAGACATTCTCAAGACTCATTAACATTCTGATCAGCTGTAGGAAAATAGAGCGAGAGATTGGCCTTAAAAAAAAAATTATATATATATATATATATGTCAATGCAGCTGCTATGAAAGTTTTAAGTAAATGGCAATTGCATTTAAATTGGGCACTGCTGCAACTGAAAACGAGGCAAATGAATGAGCAACAGCAACAACAAGAGTTCGGCTCTGTTGAATCCGTTGAATGTAGAGAAAGAGTTTTAGTAAAGGCGATTTGGGTCAGTTGCATCAAAAGCAATGGGCAGCGGACGCCACTTCATTATCATCATCATCATCATCATCATCATCACCAACATCATCAGCAACATGCAACAGCATCATCGTCATCCTCATTAAATGCCCCAAACATAACCAACAAAGCTGTTGGCCCTCAAGGAGTCTTTGCGTTCTTGTTGCTATTTATTTATTTTTTTTTTTTTGTGGCTGGCAGCAAAAGTTGAAATAAATTTAATTGAATTTCTGCAGTGACACCAACATAAAATTACAATAAAAATAAGTAAGTAAATAACACAAATATTACATTAACAAATCTGGTGCAAATTTGAGATTTTTATTTCATCAAATTAATTTTGTAAGCAGCTGCAGCAAAAGGGGCAAGCGCTAGGAAGCAAGAATATTTATATATAATATTTTATATTTCAATCTAAATTTTAATTGAGCTATTCTGTCATGCAACTCGCAGTAAATTATATTTTTATATATATTTTTTTTTATATATTATATATATATACAAATTAATATAAAAGAATAATTTATACTTGAATAAATCGTTTTTATGCAAAATTTTTGTATTATTGCCATTGCAATTGCTTTTTCAATGGGCTCAAAACTTTGAAAGTCAACATCTTAGCAATATATTCAAATCAACTAAATCAAAACAATCATAAATTGCGCGCCAGTATAAACAATTTTATGTTATAGAGCACAATGGGTTAACAAATAGCAAAAATATTAGAAATTACCATGAAAATTACATTAGTATAGCAAAAGAAGTTTACGAAAACAATTGGCTAATATCATGCTTAAAATGAATGCTTAAAATATGCAAAAATATTTTTTTTTTATTTTTATTTTTTCATAAATTTTCAATTTGAATTTTCTTTATGCATATAGACAAACATATCAATATTGGCACAGCTAGCAAACTTTTGTCATTTATATCCTTGCTATGTCATTATATTTATGTTTATTGCCAGCAGCATCATTAAAAAAAAAAAAAGAAAAGCGCAAAATGCCATAAAAAATATAATGAGCGATCAAATTATGAAAAATTCACAGTGAAGCTAGACTAATGGATGACACACATCACACACACACATACACAAGAATCTATGAGAGTGTTAAAAATGAAATTCTGATTCAATTTTCTATATAATTTTGGCAAAAATGTGGTGCGGAGACTGAGAGCAAGAGAGAGTGCGAATGAAAGTATCTAATGGATACATAATAGCATTTGGCAATTAGCGTGTGTGAGTCATGTGTGTGTGTTTGTGTGTGTGTGTGACAGTCACGTAAGCGCCATGTTCACTTGGCTAATTAACCCAAAACCAACTGCCATTTGCAGTGTCGGCTACCCCCAAGGCAACTAAATGTTTTTGTTTCTTTTTTCCTTCTTTGTCTAATGTCACTTTTATTTATTGAAATTGGATTTAGCAAGTTTTTTTTTTTGGCATTTCATTTACTATTTGTTTTTAGTGCTTTAATGGTTAGCTAAGGCACACTCATAGAAAGATCTTGTAATAGGTTAGGAAACATCGAGAAATATATTTACTTTGACTTTATATTAGTGGAGTAAATTTTTGGAGTGGAGTAAATTTGTTATTATTTAATTTACTTAGAATTGGGACAGTTTAGGATTTTTTTTGGGACAGTTTTAATTTTTTTGGACATCATAAACTTGTCGAAATATAATTAGAGTTCCAGACCATTTAGATCAGTAAAAACAAAAATCCTTATGTCTAAGAAGACCCAACAATACAAAAACCTAAATGACTGCAAGTGTCTCAGCCATCGCTGCTTAAAAATCACATATATTTAACATAACAATTAGCAGAATGTAATGTAATGAAACGAATGTTAACTGATCTGTAAATCTCACATACAGTTAACGTACAAATAAATAGAACAGTTTAATAGACAACAAAATGTGAAGTGATCTGTAAACACGCTTCTCATGTTATTTATTTTCTTTTTCACAAAACATTTCACGTGTGCACAAAACTCATGTTGAAATTTACATAAATCAGGCAGCAATTTGTTTACATGATATGCCTAGATACATCCGTATTTATGGCCATAGGCATTTGAGTTAACATTACGTGGCCAACTATTTATACACTGCGTGCATTCAGTTGTGCGAAATGAACAAAATTTACAATTAATTTCCTGCAGGGGGAAATGACACAGAACGATTTGCATCGCCTCAATATAAATTTTCAATTATGCATAATTGAAAATGCGCTTGAACACCAAACAAAAGGGAAACGATAGCAATGGAGGTGCATATGTGACTAGTAAATGCGCTAAATAAATGCAAATATTTGTTTAATTTTTTGAAACTATCCTAGTTGAGCTTGGAATAAAAGTTTATGTATTTCAGAGGAGTTTGATATGACATAAGAATTCTTTTTATATACATCAACCTTTAGAAAATGAAAATGACTAAAAGGGATAAGGATAATAAGTAGAAGACGACTGGGGTCTGTCCCATAAAGCATTTATATCCTTGATTAGTACGAATTGTCTTGCTTTAGCTAAGGCTAGATACATTGAAATTCTCTGCTCAAGAATTCATTATTATTCTCAAAAATAGCCTAATTTTTCTTATTAATTTATTACTTACTCATTGTGTGGTATATCCTCATCCTGATCGGCAAGAGCTAGGCAAATGCGCTTCTGAATTATTAATACGCCCAGCAACAGCGCCACAAAGCAGCTCAAATGTTTGCGCTCCATTTTCACGTTTGTTTTTTTTTTTTTTTTTGTTGCTTTTATTTTCACAAATTTCGACAATGTTTTTCACTTAATTTATTTTTTATTGGTTTTTTTTTTTAATTTTATTTTGGTTTCGTTTGAATCTGCGGCTATGCAACCGACACTCAATGAACAATTTTCAATTTACTCGCACAACTTTCATATTATTTGTTGATTTTGCTATTTAATTTCTTTTCTTTTTTATGTTGATGCAAAGCCACAAAAAAGTTTACCAAATGAATTTCGAATTTATTTTTATTTATTGACAATTTTCGTTTTGGCTTTTTCAATTTTCCTTCTTTTTTTTGTTTTTCTTTTTAATTATGTCAAGTTGTTGCAATTGCTAAATTTTATTTATTTGTTTTGGAGCTACAAGTTTGCCGCATTTTCGTTAATTGCCAACAACAATTTTTATTGCATTTCTGGCGAATGTTTAACATTTTTGCAACAATTTTCAGTTAAAGTTAATAATTGATGCGCTGGATATGTGATATGCGGAATTCGAGTTGTTCTTTGAAACTTAACTGAAATGATAAGGAAGAAATATATTTATTCATATTAGTTGTTAAGTTGGGTAATCTGTATAGAAGAGTGAAATCAAAATGCAAATTCTCAACTGAATTTAAAATCGTTATCATAGCAAAAAAAATCATATATATATGTACCTTATTTATATAAATAATATAATCCTAGTTCAGCCTAGGAAAAATATACAAAACAAAAATAAAATATATTAAAAATATATTAAATATTTAAATTAATAAATTTTTTATTAACTTTCCATCTTCTTTCATCTTACAGAAATTTTGTAGAAGTTATTAAATTCTTTATACAACACTTCTTGATTAACACGACTGAAAGCTCTGCTCTGGCAACTCTTATAGTATATATATAGCTATATATAGGCTATTCTGTATAGTATGAGTATCTGTAATAACCTGTTGTCAACTGTACAACTCTTACATAAGCATTTATATATATTTAATACAATAATAATAATCATTTATATATATTTAATAAATAATTGATCAAACATAAAAACTTAATAAATTGTAATTTAAAATAATAAAATAAAGAATTTAATAATTATATTTATTGTAAATATAAATCATATAAAAAAATTTAATTTTATGAAAAAAAAAATAAATAAATAAAATATAATATCATCAATTAAAATTATGTTTGTTGCTTTAATATGTCCAATCAAATCAAATCATGTTAATTTAAATAATTTATTTAAAAAAATTGACTTCATTTGCAACTCTAATAAATTGCAAAAATATTAGAAAAAATAAATCATAAGCACTGTTAAAGTGTGTTTTTCTTTTTTCATTTGAACAGTAATGAAAATATGTTTGAAATGGGCTTTTATTGGGCTGTTTCATGCGGAGTTTGAGTTTGACCTAGAAATGCGTTGCCCAACATACACACATAAGCGCACACACATACACATTCACTCACTCACACACACACACATTCAAGCACTCGCTAGCATAGAATTTATGCTCTGCTTTCGAAGTCGAATCCTTTCTCGCTCAGCGCCAAGGCGCAGGCGCCGTGGCAGAGGCAAAGGCAAAGTCGTTCCATTCAGTTGAGCCACCAACGTCGTGCCGTCAAGCGAACTTTGCTTCTTCTTCTTCGTTTTTCTACTTTTTTCTTTGCTGCCTTTTTTTTTGCCTTTTTTGTATGAGCATGCCACCCCCAAAAAGGCGCACATAGCTGTACATTGTGCGAGTTGCTGCATGTATGTATGTACGACTCTGTGTTTGTGTGTGTGTGTAAGCGAGTGTGTCCCCAAGGATATCGCGTAATAATTTTCATTAAACATGGCGCAAGCCTTTTGCGGCCCCGCACATAACTTCAGCCGTTCTCCTTGGCACCCGCTACGACCACATCCGCATGAAATAAAGACAATTTATTGTGACCGATACGCACACACACTTACACACATATATAAATATATGTATATATATATGCTTATACACGCTTTTTGTGTTGTCTTCTTCTTGCGAGTGCACGCCAGCACATCAAAAACTTTGACAGAAATGGAGCGGCAGCCACGCACAGGATGCGGCCCGAGCGCTGCTTGTCAGCGACGCCTAAAAGCATGCAACACATATTCCAAATGCAATGCCAACTAATGTGGCGCAACTCAAACACACACACTAACAGCGAGACACATATATGATTCTATGGCTGTGATTTTATTCTAACTTGTAAAGTCCAGTTGGCAAAGCCTTGATGCGCTTGCAATTGCAAGGAGTAAAAATGTTGAAAGAAAATATATTTTTTTTTAATTTTTCTTTTTTTTAAGATTTTTATTTTATTTTATTTAAACAATTTTTAAAAAATTTGAATATTAAAATTTGGTCAAGGTTGCAATATATATTTTAAATAATTAAATGAAATAAATAAAAATAAATATAAAAGTATATAAAACAAACATTTGTTTGCTAGTTCTATTATAATTTACTTTTAATTCCCTCTGAATAAGTAAGTATTTCACGTATTTGCACATTTGTATAACATTTATAAATAGATTATAATCTGTTTAAATTTACGAAGCGATTCGCCAGAGAGAAAGAAAATCAAAAACTTGGGCAGAGCAAAACAATTGAAATTATTGAAATCTTTAAATAGAATTTGTGAATTAAAAATAAATGATCAACGCTCGCTACTAATGTTAAACAGCTCATAGAAATGCATATAGTGTATATAAATAAAAATAAATTTTTGTTGTATATTTTTCAAATCATAAAAAACTTTCTCTCTCTCCCTCTCTCTCTCACGCTTCATTATAAAGTTCAAATGCTGCACGTACAAAGCATATTGAAAATATGTGTGCCAAACTAAAAATAATAATAGTTATAAAAAAAAATAACTCACACACACTCTGAAATAATAATGATAATAAATAAAAGAAAAGCATGTGCTGCATGGCGTATACGCAACGTAAAAGGGAACAAAAAAAGCAGAGAAGAAGAAGCAGCATAAATATAACGGGCAGCGTTTTGTGAAAAGCGAAAGTTTATAGTTGGCGCACGTTCATAAAGTTTTGCGTGTTATACTAAAGATTTATTATATCACATATATCGCAATTTTTCCTTTGCTTTTCTTTTCATTTCTCTACACACGCTCTGTTGGTAAAAATGGGTATATTGGTTTAGCGTCAGTTGCTTCTGTTATTCAATAGCATAATATTCTCCTTAATGATCATTTTATTAGCTAAGATTTGTTTGGATTAGCCTCATTGTAGTGTTGTATATTCTACAATTTAAAGATTAAACTATATAGTTTATAGAGTTCCTTAACAAACTGAACAAATTATATATCTAAGCTTACGAAAGTCATTCAAAATCAAGCAAAATAATATATGCCAAAGTTTTTTACTGCTGTGAACGACAATGTTGCAGTTGGAATTCTATCTAATCAATTTACTATATTTTAAACCCTGAACGTGTATTTTCCAGTCTGATACGTCCGACTGCAATGTTCTTTCGTCTTTTCTGTTCCTTTGCTTTTTAATGCAGTATTTGCCTTTTGGCGTCTATTTTTATGTTTTTCTTCATTTTGGCCAGCAACAATAACAACAACAGCGCTAAATGGCTGGACAAATATGGCCTTGAGGGATTTTCAATTTCTTTTTTTCTTTTCTTTTTAGTAATGGAATTCCATTAATGTGATTGTAAAAATTTTCAATAGTAAAGTTTTCGCTACAAAAAGTCATGATAATATAAAATTGTTCGCTAAGTAATAAATTGGTATATACGTCTGTGTGTCTTTATAGTTTGACAATTGGCAAATAATTGTAGAGTTTATTCCTAGACCTAAGAAAGGTTTAACAAGAAATAAAAGCAGGAAAGTCTACACAGCGGATTAAGAATTTTGTATTATATGTCTAACGATTACTGAGGAAACAAATCAAAACGTAAATTAAACTTTTATACTAAAGAAATAGGAATATCAAATATGAAAACAAAAATCTGGCTGCCCATGTAAATTCATAATATTTGTTAAATATATAAAATATACAGCTCTGATCATAATTTGTATATTAATTACAACGAAAATATATTTAAAAACACATATTTTTTATTATAATTTTAGTTTGCTTCAAGTCAAAAGAATATTTTAATAAAATGTATTTTTTTTTTTTTAAATATTAATAAATTTATATGATCAAAGAATACATTTTGTGGAATAATTTCTCCCTGCATTTTTTTTATAAATTACTTTAATTACGCAGCATAAACTATGCCAAAAATAATTTCCAAATTCAGCTAATTTATATGTTTTCTGGTTAATTTTAAGCGCTCCATAAATTGGACCTAAAGCTTTTTAAGCTGACAAAATGTAGATGAAGTCAGTCTTGGCTACACTGTTAGCAAAATCCTCTGACATGCAGTTGCCAACAAGCTGCAGTAGTCGAAACCAATTTGTTTTTGGCCAAAACCCAAGAAAAGAATACAGCAGAGCCACAGGATAATTTGTTTGCTGCAGCAAGAGAAAGATGAAGATGCAGAAGCAGAAGCGGAAGCCAAAAAGGATGCACTTTAAAGTGAACAACTCGAGTGACAGGCAGCAATTAATTGAGCTGATGGCTCTGGACGAACAGACAGAAAAGGAATAAAATTATTGAAGGACGCAGCGTAAGCAAAGACCAAGGATAATAAAAGATTACGTTTGCCAGGTACAGTGACAACTCGTTATAGTTGCATTTTATATATTTCGCTTTTGCTAAAAAAAAAAACTATAAAAATAATACCTATGCTTAAATTTGTATATTTATAATATATTTTTTTAAGTGTGTGCTATATATTTTTTAAATAATTAAAATAAAAAATTTTTTGGCCAAAATATAATTTTGTATATTTCAAGAATTATTTTAGGAAAAAAGACATATTATTTTGTAAATTTTATATAGTTTATAAACACAAAAAATTCTATCTACCGAATAGCCACTGTGGCTTCACAAAACACACACACACACAGGGAGAAGACTAACCAACAGCTTTGTCTTTATGTAGGTGAACGGCTTAGTGAAGCTGCTGTGCGTTAGTTTTTTGAACAAAGCTGTGGATAAGTGGGCGGGCTGGGTAGGCAACGCTTGGGAGTGGACGGGGGACTGTTGGGCTGTAGTAGTGTTTGTCGAGGTTACGAGGCATTGGTCAAGCCTTGAGATTTTACGCAGCTGCGTAAGCTGCGTGGCTGTGTAGTACACGATAATGCCGTTATTATATACTAAACGAATACACACAAAGCGCATATACATATATATAAATATATATATATACATACAGTTTAGGAGTGTGCGTATGTGTGTGTGAGCGTGCGTAGTAGTAAATAGTAAAATACCATAGCATACTTTTTTGGGCGCGCAACACACATACACACACACACACGCAGAGTGAGGCAGAATGCGCACGCACACAATGTCAAACAAATTTTGATTTATGGCACCGCTTGAAACTTTTGCTAATTTATGTGATTTTGCAACCAAAAAAAAAAAAAAAAAAAAAGAGAAGAGAAACAACAAAAGCACACACTAATGATTTCTAACGCTTTTCTTTTGTGTACATGTGCGTGTGTGTGTGTGTGTGTAATTTTATTGTGCAATCAACGAGTGCAGCTTCACATACATATACTATATGTGAGAGCCGCTCTCGCACATTTTAATGTTGCTCTTTCGAATGCGCTCTGAATCCTTGACTGCCTCTCTCATTCTCTATCTCTCTCTCTCACTCACTCGTTCAGTCACACTTACTTGCTGCTTAGCGCGCCAAATTCGCAATTTCGAAGCTCCAGTGCGAAAAGTGCTGCTTGACCAAAAACAAAAAATGAATGCTTTGTAACGGCGACAGCAACGGCTGCTCCGTGTGCAGCGAAGCGCAGCGCAGTTGACAGCGACGTCAACGCTCACAGATTTTGCCGACAAAAACACACACGCTACGGTTTTACTACGCGAACCGTCGGGCAGGACCGTTAACTTTCGAACACGCTCGAGACGAGAGACGATTTATATGGCTGCGCGACGTTGGCGTTGGCGTTGACGTTGACGTTGGCGCTGGCGTCGGCGTCGGCGTTTGAGTTGAGCTCTGTTCTTCGGCTTTTTGGCGCTCACAAATATTATACCACTTCATACATATATACATATACAAATATATGTGTGTGAATACATATATATATATAAATGAATTTATATACATATAAATATATGTATATATTGATATAGATGGAATTTTTTCTACATTTACTTTCAAGAAATTGTAGTGTACAGAGATTTTCTCACATGCGTTTTATAAACTGCAATCGCGCTTCATTTTATATTAATTATTTTCGCTATGTGCATTTTTCTCTTTTGCTTTACACAACACTGACATTTATAACAGTAATTTGTGTGCACGTTTTCGCTTGCGCACCTTTTCCAAAACACAAATGTAATTTTCTCTTATATTTTTTAAAATTAATTTTGTTTTTATTTATTGCACTTTTATTTTATAATATTTGCAGGCGTCGCGTTTGAGTTTTGTTGTTTTGTATTAAGGTTTCTTAATGTAATTCTTTTGGCTGTTGGCGCCTCGCGCAATAAACGCATCCACACTCGCCTGGTTCACGCACCGAACTGAAGACAAGAGCGCGTCGCTCAATTTTGGGCCGCTCTTTTGTTGCTCGCAATTTCGAAATCAGCAGCGGCAGCGGCAGCGGCAGCGGCAATTGTTGCAAATGGTTGGGGTTGACGTATTGTGGAGCATTCAATATTACACGCGCGCTTCTTGTTGGGGTTGCAACGGTTTGTTTTTCTTGCTGGTGATGACACAGACAGAGAGCGCGCTCTTGCGTCTACATATCGATATATCGGCAAATGATGTCTGGCAAAAGCTGAGCTCTATGACACGCCGAGTTCAAAGGCAGCGAATGCTCCAAAGTGGATAAAAGTGCTAAATAAGCTTTTGTCAGATATCGTAAAGCGTTTTATTTTTGTATCATATCGAGTTTGCTTTATGATCAAATAAAAAACAGCTATATTGTAAAAATACGTCTAATACAAAAAATAATAAAAGATTCTTGTTTGGTTTTTTTGTTGTTTTTTTAATTTACATTAAATCATGTATATAAGCGTACTTGTGAAATTATTAATTAAAAATCAATTCAAAAACTTAAAAACTGATTATTGCTTTAAAAATAAGCTAAAATCAAAAACTTAATAGCTACAAAATGTGTTATCTATTTCATTCCATTTCAAGCCTTAAAATTTATGAACACTAAATTTTTATTTTAAGACTAACTTATATGTTTATTATTATATATTTTTTTTTTTTTTAATTTTTATGGTAATTTTACTTTTTATTTATTTTTACTTTTTTTGTTTGCCATAAAGTTTTACATTTATGTAATAGTTTATATATATATTATATTTAATTGATTAGTTAAGATATATCTATATATGGGGGTTATATATACAGTATTGATTTGCTTAGCAAATTATGGCAGTCTAAAAAATATATTATTATATATATATGAATTCCATTTTTGTTTGCCAATTATTTTTTTTTTTTTATAAATATATTCGAGTCAGCTTGGTTTTTTTATGAATGTATGTAGTATTAGTATGTGTATATGAATGCCCTCAGAAGCAATTGTCATTGTTAGTTTTTCTAATGATCCTCGACTTACTTTACTAATTTTAGTATTTTAGTCCAATTTATATTTTTGCAGGCTAGAATATTGTTAGTTTTGTTAATACCTCACGCCGTGATTATATGAATGGGTGTATGTGTGTTTGTTGTGGATTTCAGTTATAGCTGAGCCTAGTCTAGATTCATATATATATATCATGTATGCCATTCAAAAGTTTATAAATAAATTACATCGGGTCTCAGCTTGAAGTTGAGCGAAAAAAAATGTTTAACAAAATATCTTAAGCTAAAGTTGAATTCATATTTTGACTTGTTTCTTCCTCTTTTTGTAAGTCTACATTTTTTTTTGTTAAATATTACATAAATACAGTTATTTAAATTATGATTATTTTTTTTTAGTATTTTTCATAATCAATATAAAAATAAAAATTGTTTAATATTGTGTGTTTTCTAAGCAACTTTTTACTTAATGTTTATTTTGATATCTTTATATTTCTTTATTTTTTGTTTATATATTTAAGCTAAAACTTTAAAACAAAAGCAAAACTTCATTTAAATATTAAACTTTTTAACTTGTTACTTATTTAAATATTTAATTTTTGTGTGCATTTTTTAAGCAACTAATTAACTTTTCTTTCTGCTTAATTTTAAATAATTTATTATAGTTTTTTTGTTTTAGTTATATATTTATATGTATATTAGAAACACTTAAGTTTAAAATCTTTAAGGGCGGGTTTTTAAGGTGCGCAAGGTAATCAAACAGAGAGGGGGATAATGAGCGACGGGGAAAGCAGGAGTGAAACAGAGAAACAGAGCTTAAGCACCGCCGCTGCCAGAACACGCAGAATTCTTGATTGTCTGAAGCGGCACTCGAGTAGAGGAGTTGTCACGGCTGCTGCTATGGCTACTGCTACTGCTGCTGTTAGTAGTACTGTTAGTGGTACTGCTAGTTGCTGATGTCACATGCTTCTGCTGCTGATCCTCATCCTCATCCTCATTATTATACAGATCCGGCTTGTGACTAGAGGCTGGCGGCGTTAGTAGGCTTTCGGGTGCTCGCAACGCCGTCGCCGGCGAGGCCTGAGTGCGAGCGCGCATTGCATGCAATGAATTCTGTACCATCAGCAATTCATCCTAAAAAATAATGAATATATATTAACATTAGCACATTTATTTCAATTGTATATATAGTTATGTCTATCTTTGTTGTGATTTGCCAGTTACTTACATACATATCCATTGTAGTTGTGTGCGTTTGTATTATATGCGAATCGTCGGTCACAATGTTGGGGCAAATGTACGCGACTCCAAACTTATTTGTCACCTGCTCATTTTGCTCATTCAGCTGCAGGTACGGCGCTCGCTGCGATATGACATGGAAGAACGGCTCCATCCAGCGTGCGCACGGCTGAATCGCTTCCCAGACGAGTCCAGAGCAGCGCAAGGCCGTTTCACTAAAGAGAGCAAGAGAGAGTAAGAGCAAATGAATTAGTATGTGAATTTAGCAAAATTTTACATAATAAAAAATAAAACAGCGACAAGTGCAGTTCAAGTTCAAAATGTTGAAAGAAATGAATACAAATCTAGAGTTCAAACTTACCGACTAAATGTATGACTCATGGCCGCTGCGGCCAATATTGAATATGGATAATTGGCCATGCCCACATCGAGGGTGCACAGATCGAGCAGCTGTGATGTGTGAACAAACTCAAAGGCCGAGAACTGAGGATAGATGAAGGCGTCATCTGAGCAAACAGCTTGCACCTCCGCCGCAACAGTTGACGCTCTCGCCTGCCTGGCAATCTGGGACAAGGAGGCTGGTGTGCGATTGTTCACATTCAGCTGCATATAGACGCCCAGCCAGGCGGTCGGTGTGATGGGGCATATTTCCCAGTTGATTGCCTGTAGCACCAGCTTCTCATGCTGCAATATGTCGCGCTCGGTGCAGGCTCCGTCCGTTACATAGGCGAATTCCGATATTTTGGGCGGATAGATTTCCTCGACTTTGGCAGCGACAAACAGACAGGTGATGCCCAATAGCTGCAGGTGGGTCTTTTGCACCTGCCGTGAAACATGCAAATAGCGATCCAAATAATCGACAGCCAAATAGAAGGTCTCACGATGCAATTTATACACCTCGCACACCTCGATCAGCCAGTCGAGCAGGATGGCACGCATGCGTGGCTGCAGTCCGGGATGCTTTTCCAGCATGGTGGTGCTGCGCAAATGCGATTCCTGCTCATCTCGTAGGCACATCCGTTTCCACACCTCCGCCGCATTGGCCCATGCCAGAGCGGGCAATGGACACTGGCGCAGCGTTGTTTCGGCAGCGGGTGATAAGCAATTTAAGCTGGTGTAGGTAGTTGAATCTTCAAGGCCATTGAATTTCCTCAGTGCATCCTTGCGACTGCTGCCAGCATCATTGAGATGCTGTGCCATTGGCAGCTGTTGTGTCGCTGGTGTCCGCTCGCCATTCAGACTGCAGCCGGTGGCTGTCGAGGAGGCAGGCGATGAGCTCGATGAATTGATTTCCTCAATTTCGTCATCATCAGCATCATCATCATCAGCATCATCATCAGCATCATCATCATCGCTGTCATGCTCGTCTTCGACGACCTCATCGAACGAATTATCATAGCAGCTATCATCCTCCTGAGCAGCAATTTCGCACTCTTCGTTCGTATAGCGCACCACCACAGGCGGCTGTTTGGAGCCGCGATCCGGACTGGGTGGACTGTCTGGGCTATCGGGCAGCGGACTGTGCGGCGCCTGCTTCGGCAGCTCCTCAGCTGGCAAGCTGTGTATGCTAAGCAGATTCTGTGTAGTCGCCTCGCCGGCTGTCGTCAACGCCACTGGCGATGTGTACACCGAGGAGGACCCTGACGATTTTTGACTATTCTGATTCCTGCCAACGCCAACGTCAGCGCCAGGCAAACGCTGCAGGCGCTTCGCCGATGGCGGTTCGCAGCCAAGTTCAGGATCCTGCACGAAAAAAAAAAACAATTGATGTAAAGTTGAAAATTATTCGTGGCAAATGTTTATAGCGAAAACTATTCTAAATTAGAAATAATGTAAATAAAAAAATAAAATAAAAATATATATGAATATCTATGAAATAAAAATAAACAATTCATTTTCTCAGTTCTTTTTATATATCTATAAAATATCAATATATTAAATGTATAAAAAAATATTATATATGCTTAAATTTATAAGAGATATATGATTTGAATTATTTTAAGGAATAATAGTTGAATTGAAAAGAATAATATTATTTATTATTATTTAAAAAAAAAAAAGAAAGCTTAAATGATAATATATTAAAAAAAAAAAAAAAAATTATAAAAAAAATATTTATATATATGAAAATGATACTATATTAAAAAAGAATATTATTTATAAAAAAAAAAAAAAAAAACTTAACTGATACTATATTAAAAAAGAAAATTATTATTAAAAAAAAAAAAAAAAAAAAAAAAAAAAAAAAAAACTTAAATGATACTATATTAAAATAAAAATAAATTAATAAATATTTTGAAAAATTAATAAATAATTAAAATAAAATCAAATAAATATATATTATATAATTAAAAGATTAGTTCATTTGTGCAACAAATTAAATAAGTAAAGGATAAACATAAATATTTTGAAAAATTAATAAATAAATAAAATAAAATTAATAAATAAATAAAATAAAATTAATAAATAAATAAAATAAAATAAAAAAATATATATTAAATAATAATTTAAAAGTTTAGTTTATTTGTGTAACAAATTAAATAAGTAAAATATAAACACAAATACCACAAGAAATTAAAATAATTGACAATTAAATCAAATTAAATTTGTGTTAGGCAAATCCTTAAAAAAAATTAAACTGCAACAAAAAAAACTTCTGCATATTAATCTAAAAATATATCGGTTTTAATGATTTACCATTTCAATGAATTTGCGCTTCTGTTCCAACTTCATAATAACATTAACAAGAATTTGATTGAACTAATAAACGAAACGGGGATCAAGGCTCAATGATCAAGGCTCACACGCACAAGCATATAAACGTGTCTCGAATTAATTAACAGACACTCTGCGCTAGCCACAAAAGGATCCAGCACAAAGTAATTGTGAAATTTATGTGGGCACGCCTGTCCGCCTATCCGTCTCGCTGTCTGTCTTTAATCCTAACTGTTGTCTACAAAAGGAACACCCGCACAATATCAAAGGATATATAGTTATTTTGTTTTCCGAATCGTGGGAGAGTTCGATATATGTGTGTGTATGTGTGCGAGAGAGAGAGAGAGTGAGAGGGAGCAAGCGAGCGAGCGAATTTCTTGTGTATTGCACTTTTGCTATTTTATTATAATTATAAATTATTTTATTTGGTTGGTTTGCGTTTAGTTTCTTTGGTTTCAGTTGTCAAGTGCTTCTTGGCCACTTAAAACATTTTATATTTAATTTTGTTTTATTTTCGTTTCTTTATCGCGATCTCTTGCAAAATCCGGTTCTTAAATTAGTTTCTTGCACTCGTTTTCAGTCTCCTCCGCTTAATATTGCTTGAGGTATGTGTATGTGTGTGTGTTTTTGTATTTTGTTTTTTTTTTTTTTTTTTTCAACCGCTCTGCGCTGCGTAGTGTACCAAACGCGTTGACTTGCGCTGTGCAACTGAGCTGATCGAGGCTCGTTCCAGATCGCCGATCCCCGTTGCTGCGCTGCCCAACGATTCGGGCTACTTCGTTATCCTGCACGAGCAAACACTGCAACGGTTAATAATAGGGGTTGCAAACAGGATCGACAACTGATCTCTCGCTCGCTCTCTCTCTCTCTCGCTCACTCGCATCGGATCGTTTGCTCTTGCTTTATCTTGCGCTACCTTCCCACCCTAACTCTATCTCCTTCTCTCTCTCTCTCAGTCTCTCCCTCACTCAGCTCGGTTTCTTGAGACGTTCATCGTCTCTGCGCCTTGTTGTTGTTTTTGCATTGCATTTTGCGTTTATGTCTGGGTGTTTATCAGCCCAAAATCCCTGTGACGGCTGCTGATGCCGCTGCCGTTGATCCTTTTTACAATTAAAGATTTTTGTCAACTTCTTCTCAGGTAGACCAGCTCAAGCGCAGAATCTCTACCTACTACCGTATTATCACCAGCCTTGTATTTGGCTCGAGACACGCAAGCTGCACGCTAAGCAAATGTCTTTCACTCTGTCTCCATCATAAATTATCTTTTGAACTTATGTGAGGCGTTGCTAAAGCCAAAAAAAAAAATCTAGGGCTAAACTAATGGCAGCGAGCCACAGCTCAAAATGAAGATCAACCAAGGATCTGCACAGCAACTTGTGCCCAAAGAAAAAGTAAAACAATATAGCTGGATTTCAGAAATGCCTGAGACAGTTGGCTTTAAGAGCAACAGAAATCTTTGCCGATTTGGCTTGAGTTTTAGTAGTAGAGCTGACTTGCCTCTGTGACTCTGCCTCATCAACTAAGATCAAATCAAAACTGAGTAAAAGGTAAAACGAATTCTACTTCGCTTCCATTTACAGCTGTCGACTTCACAAACCTTCAAACGTTATATATAATTAGTTTTTTCCTTCATAATAATTATGTAAAAAAATATAAACAGAAAAATATATATATATTCTCAGCATAATTCCTGACTTTGATCTTGTGATAAGGATAATCATATTTCATATGCCCAATGACATTTTTTCAGCTATACAAATTCACTATAAAAAATTCCAAAAATTGTAATATTTAATATTTAAGTTCTTGGCAAAGAAAATCTAGAACAAGTTTTGAAAAACTGTCAAGCTAAACTAGCTTAACAAATATCCCTATTAACAGAAACAAAATATTTCACAAATTCCTAAACAAGCCTCAATCAAATATCTGTGATCTACCCCAATCTGACACCTCATAAAAGCTTAACATGAAAATTTTCCTACAATTTTAGATTTTTCACATCATTTGTAAGGAAATAAGTTGAAGGGAAAACAAAACTGTTTACGATATTTATGTGACACATTTAATTGTTTGAGTAGGTTTGCCAAAACGAACAAGCAGGAACAGGGGAAAAACTAAAGACAAGGGAAGACAAGACAAGACAGAGACAGCGGGCAAAATAATGAGCTGAGCAGGAAATGGGTCCAAGGCGCATGACAAATTTAATTTCTTACTTCTCTAACATAAAATGCAACAACCCTCATGCCGAATGGCCAATGTCGAATGCCAAATGGACGCATGTCATGCTTTGGCTAGGGCCTAGAGCCTAGGGCCTAGGGTCTTGACGTAATTAAAATCAAAGCGTGCAATGGCATAAGAAATATGCACGCTGGACCAAGCCATTGCAGCAGAAGTCTACAAACCATCCTACTGACAATGAAACATCTGTCGTTCTGGTCAAGCGTTTTTAATACTCGCTTGACAAATTTAAAACGGGTATATTAGCTGTTGCAAAAGTCTATATCAATATATATATGCTTAAAATATACATATATATATATGCAATATTTATTATATATATTTGGTTATGCTCATAAAATAATATTCATTAAATATAATAATAATTATTTGTTGCTCATGATTAAGTTAATTATATAAGTTTATAATACTTAAGTTTAATTTGCCAGAGCATTGCTCAGTTAGTTGCACCTAGCCCAATTTCGTGTGCTTCATTTCTGTGACAAATAAAGATCAAATATAATATATATTTCTTGCTCTGCTGTGTGTGAACCTTTTAAGGCGAAATGATTGCATTGATTCTGCGACTATGAATGACTGACTGACTGCCTGTTTGTGATATTTAGTGAACTGTAAAGTGTTCGCGTTGAAGGTCTTGTGGAAAAAGGGGTTGTGCTCAAGTTTAACAAGGGTTAAACTGTGTTGGCCCCCCCTCGACAACCCACAGCACAAGCAAAAGCTGCCTCAAGATTTGCTAACAGCAAATATGCATATATAAATTTCTATATATATATGTAGCATGCATAGGCATTTCCAATTTCAGTTGCAGCTGCTGCTGCTGCTGCTCTGAAGTAGCTGTGCTTCAAAGTTCTATGCAGCCCACTGAGTGCACCCAAAACAAGAACTCGAAATAACAACTGGACGTCCACAGCCGCAGCAGCAGCAGCAGCAGCAGATGATGCAATTGACAGCAACACACAAAAATTGTCAAATGTCAAAATCTAGCCAAGATTTTAGCATCCATTGGCATTCAGCAGAGACGCAGAGTTGTGCATTGTATTCGGACCCTTAAAAGTCCTCAGAGCCGAGCCGAGCCTCAAGCCTCGCGTACCGAGTCCCGAGTCCTGTTCCGTAATCTTTCGTGCGCTCGCTTGTAAATACCGAAACACCTTTCCTTTTTTTTTTCGTAGCGTCGCCTTGGCGTGGGTCCAGGTGTAACTTTTATTGTTGTATGCATGTATGTATGTGTGTGTTTGTGTGTGTGTGTAGTAGTAGTAGTAGGCATTGTCCTCTCTGTAGTTTCAATTTTGTTGTTGTTGTTGTGCTGACTGCTGCTTCGGGCCCCCCTGCTTAAGTTTCTTTCATAACATTTTATATATCGTATTTTTCTTCTTCTTCGTTTTCTTTTCTTCATTTGATAATTGTTAATATGTTGCAATGGGCAGCTGCTGAGCTGCTCGAGTGCCATGAGCTAGCTTCATATATTATTTGACTAGCTGATGTTTTGTTTGCTTCTCTAACTGTTTTTATATTTTGTTGTATTTGAATTGCAAAATATGCAGCATTTCCGGCCGCTATTCGAAAGAGACTTTGTTATTTGATTTGTCAATTTTATAGACTGATAGTCGAACAGCATAAGCCAACTAATATCAGTCAGTTTGGCAAGTCTCTATAAATATATCAACACATCTATCTAGGCTTTCTCCTCTATTGATTCATATATTCCTATATACCATAGCTAGTTTATCTGTCTGCTCTATCTTTATACTTTTATCTTAACTAACTATTTACTTTATCTATCTACTCTTTCTAACCAAACTATCTCTCTACTATACCATTCTACTCTACCTGCGTCTCTGACTACGTTGTCCATCTACTTTATCTATCTATTTGTAGAAATCCTCTTTAGCTCTTCCATCTATCTAACTATTTCATCTATCTAACTATTCCATCTATATAACAATTCCATCTATCTAACTATTCCATCTATCTAACTATTCCATATATCTAACTATTCCATCTAACTAACTATCTAATTATTCCATCTATCTAACTATTCCATCTATCTAACTGTTCCATCTATCTAACTATTCCATCTAACTAACTATCTAATTATTCCATCTATCTAACTATTCCATCTATCTATCTATCTACTCTATCTACTCTACATACAAATTTTATCTAGCTCAATTATATTATTTAGCTTTATAATTATTTCTAAAATTAGTTTCTATGACAAAGAGTAAGTTCCCAGGCCCTCTTTCAGTCTTACATACAAACTGACAATAAGTTAGTATCAGCAAAAGTAATATCGACATGATCGTCTATCAATCAGTTCGTCTATCTAATAGTCCAGCGAGTCAATCAGTCAGTCAGTCATTCAGTCTATCAGTCCATCAAGTCTAATCTGTCTGCATTGCAAACAAACTGAAATGACAAATTGTTGAGCCAGTTTTTCTCACTTTCAAATGCTTCCAAATTAGCCCAAAAGCCTGTCAAATTGTGCCGAACTGCAGCTCGGACTGCACAACTTTACAAATGATTGTGTAAACATGCCGCAGCTATCCCAAAGGACAGCCGCACGCAGACACAATAACAAACACTCATATTTCGTGGCAATGATACGAAAAACTGACCCCTGGTCAGCAGCAGCAGCGAATAAATGGAGAAAGGGGTTAAATGGGTGTCATGGCAAGTTTTTCGCGGTTGTCCGCATGACTTGCACGAAATTTATCATCGGAGCACTTCATTATGACACTCTCAATGTCCGCGAATAGAGCGAGAGAAAGTGAAGTGTCCTGTAATTAATCATGCAATTGGTCTAGACACCGCATGACAAAATGGATTAAGCAAAGGTCCTGCAGCCGCAATTGTTGCGGTAGTTACGCAAATCTTGAATGAATAGTTAAGTTGGAAACTTAATTTGGAATAAATGATATGAGACTCAAGAGGGGCAAGAATCAAAGATGAAACAGTAAATCAAGCTGGCTAATGATGGAATGGGTAAGACAGACTCGAAAAGGAAAAGGCGAGACCAAGACGAAAAAGTTGTACTCAGTCTCATAATGGAAATGTTCTAGGCATGAAGCTGCGATAAAGCAAAATGCAGTTCATTAAATATAGAAATACAATTTTTATATAATTTTATAGTATATATAATAATTTAATATATTTTTTTCTGATACACTCATACGCTGCTGTGCTTGTCATAGTTGTCATTCCATTTCAAACACGAGCAGCAGATTAGATAAGCAATTTCATAGCTAAATCATGGGGCTTTATAGAAACGTGAGACAGCTGCTACGTGAAGACAGACAGATATAAACGAATATATATATACATATATATATATATATATATTTATATATTATTTTTAATTTTAAACTTTAATTGACTTTATACATTTAAACTTAATAAACAATCAAATTGAAAGCTTGAAGATTATTGACGCAATAATAAAATAGGAAACTATTTTATTGTCTTATTGAAATATATGATTTAAATTTTAAGGTAGCTTTTAATTTTATTATTAAAGAAAATATATAAAATATATATGTATAAAAAAAAAATGTATAAAAAAATATGTATAAAAAAAAATGTATAAAATAAATGTGTATAAAAATAAAAATGTATAAAATATATTTGTAAGTATGTATATATAAATTTTGTACTTTGATGACTTAATTGAATAATAATAAATATATAATAATATATATATAATATACAAATTCAAATTTTACGCAGCTTTAGCTTCGATTTCTATTACTCTAGAAATAAGTTTAATACTACTTAACAAGACTCTAAAATAAGATCAATTAGCAAAGTAGTGATGTAAAAAACCAACGATGCATCGAGCATTGATGTTTTTATTTACCGATTTTTCCCGATGTTTTTCGATGCTTTCGCTGATACCGATGCTGAGCGATGCATGCAAAACATCAAAACTTACGCCTGAGCGATTAAGTTGCATCTTGCTTTTGCAAAGCATTAACGAAAAGGAATACTTTTAAGTTTTGTTTTGAATACTTTTAAGTTTTAGTTTAAAAAACATGAAATATTCGTTTTATTGTCAAACGGGAATGTTTTAAAACATCGGTAATACATCGATGCATCGAATATTCAATCCGAAGTATCAACCCAACATCGATGTTTGATTTTGAACACATAGATGAACATCGACATCGATGCTTGCATTCAAATCTACATCACTAAAGCAAAGTCAGTTTTTTAACCAAATATACCATTATCTAAGATATATATATTCTCTTTCATAATCCTTTTTCAAGTTCATTACATGCCCAGCAGCAGCTTCCCAGCAACTTTAATTGTTGCACTTCCCAAGCTAAATACAATCCTCTTACAATTACAATCAAGGAAAAAAGCCAAGGAAAACATGTCAAATTACAATCATTATTTCTGCTTGTCTGGGCCCACGTTGCCATGTCCTGGGAAAGAATATCGAAGTGAAAATCAAGTTTATGTTTTCGCCTGACTTGACAGAAATCAAGCACAAGACAAGATCCTGCCAGCACTTGATTGTGGACAAGTACCCGCAGCGAGATACCATTAAAAGCCCCCCTCGAACGCAATTCCAAGAGAAAAAACAATGTCGATTTCATGCTAACCAAAAAAAAAAAAAAAAAAGAAAAAAAGAAAAGGAAAACAAAGTAAAATCTCTGCACATATCATGAACAAGAAAGGGGTTTGCATTACACTGACAAATTGGTAAAATAATACCATAATTCTTATCCTTTTGCGCGAGCTAAAAACAAATATTGTATAATATTTCAAAAAAAACAAAAAAAAAAACAGTAGCTGAGAGAGAAGAAGAAACCCTGAAGCATAACGTCCCGTAAACAGATGACAGCACTAGTTCCTGCCCCTTCTTGTGCCATATCTTGATGATTTGCATAAAACTTTAACGGAAATCTAATGAGCAGCAGGACAAGTAAGGACATTTGCATACAAGGATATGCTCGGGGCTGTCCCGAATGTCGACTGCTTGGGACCGGTATGATGCAACCATTTCTCAAACAACAGCCAAATGTCGTCTCGATGAATATATAATTAGATAGTGTACGTGTGTGTGTGTGAAAGGTAAAGGATATGGCAGTGCAACCCCAAACGGCCTCGTTCTTGTTGTGGTTAAGCGGCGCATCCCGTCTTGATCTAGTTGCTGTTCTTCACGCACGACATAACATCGCGAGAGACGAGCCACAACCTATAACTATTTTTGAACTGCAACTTCTTAACGGACATTTCAGCTTGGCCAGGGCCTTGACTTAACGAAGTCCTGTCGCGCGCTCACACACACACACACACACGGGCATAAACCCACCCCAAGCTGTGCCTAACTCAAGGTGTGCGAGCACTCCGCGCACTCGCGCATGCGCAACATTCTCAACTTCCAACTTCCAACTTTCAAAATTCACGTCTGTTCTTTGTCCTTCTGTGCATATGCTCAACATATTGCAAGGAGCATTGGAATTCGTACTTGGTCTAGAGTAAATGACATTTGTTTTGCCATATCAAACACGAGCCGGGGGTAGAGCGAACTCGAATTGCGAAAACAAAATACGCAACCCAAGGCGCTGGATAACACATTTATTTTCTTCCTTTTTTTTTCTGCAAGCTCAGGCTGTCAGTTTTTTTCTTTTTTACAAATATATATGTATATATAATGTACACAGCGCGCAAATATCCTTTGGATCAACACAGCTGCCCAGCACAGCGCGTTGTCTGTGCATTGTGCCAGGCTTTGATTGCAGCTACTTGAAAACGCAGCACGTCAACACAGAAGCCAAGACACACACAGAGCAGGAGAGAGTAGTAAGAGAGAGAGAGTCTACTCGAATATAGAGAGCCTAATGAGGCACTTCATAAGTAGCATTTATTTTTGGGCATTGTGTTTGCCTTTCGCAAGGATGCAGCCAAGTAAGTGCCAAGTAGCTGAGCTGCTCTGTACGTGACTAACATCTTGTTTGGCTAGAGATCAAGCAGCAAAAAAATCAAAATGGAGGGCAACACATTAGAAATATAGAGAAATATCTCCATGAAATGCAAATTTTAAGATTCGAATAGCATAAACTCCCAGTTAAGATCAGCTGGAAAATAATCAAGTTAATTAAGTCACTGTCAGTTCAGCTAAGAAAAAAAGTGATCAATATTGTTAAGAAAAAAGTGAAATGTTTATAGAAAAATTATATATTATTAAACCGAAGATGATATTTTTTCAGTAACAGAATCAATGCACATCTAGAGAAGTGTTTTAGCTTTCAGAAATAACTAAAAACTTGCTTATAATATAGATCATCTACATGATAAACCAACAAGAATTGAAGCAAACAATTATATTTTTGTTTTTAAGCTCATTTTAAAGATCACTTTCTAATTAGTCGTAAAATGAATCATTTAATTAATTTCAGCAAATTTTTCCGCATTAAAGATTGTATTTGCATTTCCTGTTTCAAACATATTCGCACATCGAAGACCTAATGTTCAAAATCAAAGTCTAAACAAACAGAAAGCGCCAGAGTGAAAAGATCATCAAATGATGCTCATAGAGCTAATTCATTCATATAAATATTGTACAGTGGTCAAAATGATTAAATTAAATATATAAATAAAATTTACTATATATTCACAATAAAAATTAAACTAGTGAGTTATAAAATAAATAAAATATAAAAAATAAAATAAAATAAAATAAAATAAAAAAATAAATGCAGCACAAACAAAATTATTAAGTTTTAAAAAATAGAATAATATATATATATTTTAAATTATTAATTCAAATAAGAAAAAATAAATAAATAAAAAAAATAGCAATAATTCTTATATAGAAAAAATATTAAAAAATAAAAGAAAATGAATAAAAATATATATAAAAAAAATATATATAAAAAGTATATATAAAAAAATATATATAAAAAAATATATATAAAAAAAAATATATATAAAAAAAAATTGATAAAAAAATATATATATATAAAAGTATATATATATATACATATATACATATTTATATTTACATATATATATATATACATATTTATATTTACATATATACTTTATAATATTGATATTTATATGTCAATTTGTAATGCGAAAAATAATGAATTTATCTAAGAAATTTAAATTTTAAGCATTATATAAAACTTGGCAATCATATATGATGTATCACCATCGTGGAATAATGTAAAATAATCGCAATTAAATTTGTAGTTTCATTTAAATACTAAATACTAGGATTCACTATGTGGCTTACATGCTATGCATATATATTTGATATATCAATGAACAATAATGACCATAGTGCATTCATTGTATAGAGCATTTAGCTGATCATGCTCAAGATCGTTTAGGTCATTGACAAGGCGCAACAACGCTTGGCATTTCCTTGATAACATTTGCAATTGACAAACAGTGAGATTCACATTCATATCACACTGTTTATAGACATATGCATGCATATGTATATATATTCTAGTTTATATATAAGTAGTTAAGTAAATAATGCTTATCGCTGTTGCTACTCACCTCTGAGACAATTGTGCTACGTTTGCGTTTACGTTGTCCATTGCCAAGCCTTCGCATGTATCTTAAAATTGGTAAAAATTGTCTTGTTGTTGTTGGCGGCTTTTGTGTTTCTGGTGCTATTGCTTCTGTTCCTTCTGCTAGCTGATATAGTAAGCATAATGAACTATCTGTGGATGTGGATGTGGATGTGGATGCTGCTGTTGCTGTTGTTGTTGTGATTGCTGCTCCGCTGCTGCTGGCGGGGGTGACAACGTGCTCTTGTTTCCCATTGCTGTTGCTCTTGCTGTTGCTGTTGCTGCTGGTTGTGAAAAAGTAGAAGTAGAAAGCAAACATGAAATTGATGAAAATTTTTGGCAAATGCCTGCGGGGGGAAATTCAATACCACTCAATCAAAAGAAAGCAAGATAGCGAAGAAGAGAAAGCAAGTACACGCATATAGGGGCCTTGCTCTGGGTCTGGGTCTGGGTCTGACTCTGAGTCTGGCATAAATTCATTGAAATTTTGACAGGCACCCATTGGCAACATGAATATTTAACATCCGGGAAATTGTAATCGAGAGGCTGAGAGCGACGCCTCTCGGACGACCCTTTTTCCGAAGCCGATTTTCTTTCGTTTTTGAAAATTAAGCAATTTTGGCAAATTTGCATGCACATTATGCATAATGCAAGAGGAAGTAACTGTTTTCTCGATTAACTACTGCTGCTGCGGCTGCAGCTCCTTGGCAGATGTTTATCTCAACGCTAACAGCACTTCATGCAATTCGTTGCGCGAATTTTTTCAATTTTCTCTTCTCTTTTTTGCAATTTGAGAAGCCGTTTGTTTAACCCTTGAGAGCGGCTCACCTTGCAAATCAACAAAGATCTGCCATAGAGCGTTCATTAAAAGAAAGATTCTAAAAAATATGAACAGGGAATATGCAATGAGAGTTCGACGCATACTTGAATACTCTATCAAAATTTCCAAGTGATTTTCATGGCAACTAAAAGTCCAAATATTTAGTAAATTTTATGGTATAATATTAAATAATAATAAATCAAATAATAAATTCAAATTATAATAAATAAAAAAATAAATAAATTTATAATAAATAAAAAAATAAATAAATTTATAATAAATAAAAAAATAAATTAAATTTATAATAAATAAAAAAATAAATAAATTTATAATAAATAAAATAATAATAATAATAATAATACTATTTTTTATTTTTTGTATAGCAAATATAAAAATATTTTATATTTAATATTTTCTAATAATATTTTTATTGTACAATTTATTATTATTATTATCCAAATATTTAGTAAATTATATAGTATTATATTAAATAATAATAAATAAAATATTAAATAAAATTATAAAAAATAAAATTATAATAAATATAATTATAATAAATAAAATTATAATAAATAAAATTATAATAAATAAAATTATAATAAATAAAATTATAATAAATAAAATAATAATAATATTTTTTATTTTTTGTGGAGCAAATATAAAAATATTTAATATTTTATATTTTCTAATATTTTTATTGTACAATTTATTATTATTATTATTATTATTATTAATAGAAAATATAAAATATGAAATATTTTTATATTTGACTATACAACAAATAAAAAATAATAATAATGTAGACTTTCTTTAAATAAAATTATATAAAATATTAATAAATATACATTATGCTATAGTAAATACAAAATTAATTATAGACTCAAAAATAAATTACATTAAATGTTCTATAGTTAATCTTAAAGCAAATATAGATTACTATAGATAAGAGAAGCTAATCAAGAGTTAAATGTGACAAACAAAAACGAATAGAATACAGATTAAAAGCAAGCCAAACGTTGTCCCATAATCACAATGCCCATAGCTAGAGTATAGAGAAGTGAGTTAAGGCAAAAGGCTGCTGCACATCAATTCAAATCTCAAGCCATTTTTCGTGGTCCACAAAAAGGATCGGCAAAAAAAGGCTTGTGTTTTGATCCTCTCGCTCATCGGTCTTTGCTCTCCCCTCGCGCTTTATCGATCGCGTTTAATGGTTTAATGAACAAGAAAAAGTAATCACGTAGTAAATTACAAGGAAATGGAATCGCTTAGAAATGAGTTATAGCCGCGAAAGAGACTTCCAGAGAGAAAGAGATGAGTTAAATTAAAAAAAAAAAAAAAAGAGGTCTAAGGACTAATGGCTCGTACGTGCTGTCGACCGCACACACAACACTTTTACCTTTCTTTTCATTTCTAATTTTTTTTTTTCGTTTTGTCAACGTTGGGTCAGTAGGGTGCTCGTAGTTGGTTAAAGGTTCAAATCGAAGAAGAAATTTGTCAGCTTCGCTCGCGGTGAAAGTTCATTCAATCTTGCACAGCGTGGAAAAATTTTCGAGTTGCCATCTATTTTGATTCTTTCGACTGGGTGTGAAAGGTCTCTAGGTAGGCAAAAATACAGCGGCAGCTGTAGCATCTTAACGCATAATCATAACTGTGGAATGGGCAAATGTCCTTGGTAGAGGGGGAGACGCTGAGCCAGCCAAGTCATACTCAATATGACAAGCAAAGCAATGCGCAGCAAGACCTAGGTAAATATGCATTGCATATTGATGGCCAACGAAGGGGAGGGATATTGACGAGATAGAAAGTAAAACCCCTCGGAGAATGCAACCAATATACATGTGTAGTAGTCTGAGAATCTTTGGTTCCCCTATTTCTGTTCTCTTTTAAATGTCAGTGAAGTCTTCTTTAAGTTGATGGACAAAATTCGCAGAAAAACTCTCATTAAGATTATGTTTATGATCACATTGGAAATAGGAAGTATCATTGGAATTATCATACTGATCTCACGATCAATGTTCAAGCTTCAAAGAAATTCAGATCCTTTGTCGTTTCGAATTTATATAAATATGTATAGCATATGAATACTACAATTAATACATATATATGTATTTGATATATACATATGTTCTTATGAACAATATATCGATATATCGACCAAAAAATTATATTAAAATAATTATTTTTTAAATATCTACAGTTTATTATTTATAAAAATTACATATTTAAATTCTTCATATTCATAATTCCCTCATAATTCACATAAAAAAAAAAAAAAAAAAAAAAAAAAAAAAAAAAAAAAAAAAAAAAAAAAAAAAAAAAAAAAAAAAAAAAAAAAAAAAAAAAAAAAAAAAAAAAAAAAAAAATAAAAAAAAAAAAAAATGTCCTCTGTCTTCTCTTTCTTTCGCGCCCCCTTCCTTTTTTTCCCCCCCTCGGTCGCTTTTGCCGCCCCCCCCCGACATTTTCAAAATATTGGGGTGGGGTCTGGTCTCCCTCCTCCCCCCCCCCCTCTCCGCTCCCCCCCCCCACCCCCCCAACCAAATTTTTTTTTTTCTTATTTATTATAATAAAATAAATTTTATTTTTTTTTTTTTTTTTTTTTTTATCCGCACAGAAAAATATGTGTTTTTCTTTTTTTTTTCGTTTTTTTTTCTTTTCTTTTTATTATAAAAATTTATTTTTATATTATTTTTTTTTTAGCATAATATATTTTTTGCTTAATAATAAATCCCCGCCCATCATTATAAGGGCCAGACTATTTTATATACAAAGAAGTGTTGTTTTTTTTTTCGCAGCTGTATATGTACATTAATAGTTCCCCTGAACTAGCTCTCAAAAGTATGCAACACTTTTTTACACCCTCACATAACCTCAAAAAAAATACAAATTATTTGATTGAGACAATGATTAAGAGAATTCCGTTATAGTTTATTTCGTGTGACATATTTTCATTTTTTTCCGTGTTTTTTCCTTTTCCATGTTTTTGCGCAATTCATACCAATAATTATGTCGCACACATGTTTGACCACAAATTTGATGTGCATAAAATGGACTATCACTTAAGTGGATCGAAATGGAGTTGCGAGGGTCGCAACTGACAAAATTCCAAATGACTGGGCAATTATGCAATTATATTGAAGCGCGCACTGGCCACTAGATGGGTTAGCATAGGTCGGGTGGCTTGTCCTATAGAGGGTGGCACTTGGGTCAGACTATGCAAACTCACTTAATTTGGTAGAGAGCAACGAAAGCTAAAAAGCCACAAATTGTATATGTGCGAGTACGCAAGGGTGGTGCTTGTGTGCACTATGACAACATTATCAATGATTGTGACACGAATATATGCAGACTGTCATTCATTCAGTCACTCAGTCATTCGATCAGCCAGCCAACCCCCACCTGGCCGATCCTAAACACTTTTCTAATGACTTTTTCGCGCGCAATTATTTACTAATCACACGCAGGACATTCGAGTGCTGGAATTTTGTGTGTAGCGGAATGCGCAGCGGTTGCGCCACTTGGTTATCAAATGTGACTCTCTTTTAACACCTACAACAGCTGCCGTTCGTCCTTTGGCGCAGTGAAAATGCATTTTAGATTATCGCACTTGGCTAGGGGCTACTGCGGGTAGTCGGCCATAACCAGACGTTCGTTCGGTCCCTCACTTTATAATTACGAAACTGTTATTAGATAAACATCATTGGGTTGCCTATGTAATATCTAAACATGGTCTGGCCTAGACCTAAGCAGGATAGTCTCTAACAGACGGAGGAAGTGTCTATCGTTGTCGCCACAGGAAGTCAGTTAGAAATTACAAATATCTATATATGCCTATATATTCGATATGAGACATTCGGGTTTCTCTTTGTTCTCAAGTTTTTATGTGGGGTGTTAATTGGTTGGTTTGCCTTGAAGAGAACAAAAAACGGAAGTCTAGGCAACAGAGTTTCAGCTAATGTGTGCAGGAAGTGGGCAAATAACTTGAGAGAAATTTAATTAACTCGAGATCTTTAAGATAGAGAGAGATATTCTATGATAGTCTTCTTAATTTGTAATAGCTGTTTTTTAAGCGTCTAAATTTATAAATCAAAATATGAGCAGCATAAAAAGTAAGCTCCTTAAACAATACCATCTAAGCTTGATGATGTGCATGTAAAAATAAAAGTTAAACCATTAAAAAATAAAAATAAAATAACAAAAATGTAAAAATATATATCAATATTTAGCATTCTACATTATTTATAAAAATATTAATATTAACAATCTAATTTTTATTGTGAATTTAAATTAGCTTGATATTAATCAATATTCAAAAATAAGTTTCTTAATATAAAAAAAACTAAAAGTAAATTTGAAGAGACTATTTGGAAAGATATATAATATATATAATAAAAAATTAAAACTAAAAAAAAAATAAAACTAAAAAAGTTAAAAAAAATAAATAAAACTAATAAGATAAAAACTAAATAAATTTAAGAAATAAAACTAAAAAAAAATATTACAAAAAATAATAATATAAAGAAAAATTAAAGAACATTTGAATAAACTATTTAGAAAGATACATAATATATATAATAAAAAATTAAAACTAAAAATAATATATATATATATATATAATAAATAATAAATAAAAATAAAAAAAAATAAATAAAAAAATAAAAATAAAAATAAAACTAAAAAAAGTAAAAAAAAAATAAATTAAAAAAAAAAATAAATTTAAAAAAAAATAAAAATAAAACTAAAAAAATAAATAAAAAAATAAAAGTAAAAAAATATTTTAAAAATAATATGAAAAAAAATTAAAGAACATTTGAATAAACTATTTAGAAAGATACATAATATATATAACAAAAAATAAATGAAACAAAAAAGTAAAATAAAAAAACAAAACCTGATTTCCCATTTTCAATGGGCTCAGGGTATAATAAAATATAATAAAAATACAAATTATTTCATTACAGCAAAAATATAAATTAAATTAAATAAAAATAAGACTCACTTCTTGGCATATAGATCCATAATTGTACGGCCTTGATACGCCGTTGATTTAATAAATTGAATATCAATTAACTTGTAACTCAAGTAGAGCTGCTCATGAAAGCAGAAACTGAAGTGTGGCTTATAGTAAAGGAACTGAAAACAATAAAAAGAAAATAATTTGTAAAAAATAAAAATAAGGTACAAATTAAAAAAATAATTAAAATATATGTAAAATCTATAAACAAATTATTTAATGTTCTAGACTCTTACAATTTACGACTCTGGAATCATCAAGGACCTGCTCAACATGGACAACATATGAGATATTCAACTATCTCAGCATGTGGTCCGAGTCAATGTTTGGCCAAAAACATAAGCATAAGGAATAGGAAAAACCCAAAACAAATTTGTTTACGTGCATTTACGAAGGCGAAAAACTGGGACTAAGACAAACATTTCTCACATTGAAATAATTCCTCTATTTTTCACATATCGTATTTTAGCCAAAAGACCAAAGTAAATATTGAAAATGAATTTTATGATGATGTAAAAATGGACGTGCCTAGTCGAGAGATATTCAAATTACAGAACGGAACGACAGGGCTCTTGGATTAGACAGGTAGTGGAGGGGCTGCTACTCATCATCATCAACGTCAACAGAGAATTTCCACGAGGCTCGATTAAAAGTGCTGGAAGGACAGATAGACAGACGCAGGGTTTTCCTGCTGGCGTGTCAGGTGTTGGCCAAGCGGCGCATGCGCCAACGTCCAACACATAAATGTTGTCTCTAGTGGAAGTTTTTTTTTGTTTTTCTGTTTTGCTGTACGATAAGGCATAATTATATCGAGCTCTAATATGGCAGAGATCAATGCACCTGTTGTTGTGGCTATTTGACTGCTGCTGCTGCTGCTACGCTACGGCGGGGCAGGTGAATGGCCCAGTGGCAGCTGTTGCATAGTAGTTGGCACCCCTAGCTGTTTATATTGAGCCCTGCGCAATGTTATGCAGGCTGCTTGCGGCTGCTGTTGCTGCTGTCCCTGTAGCTACTAAAGGATTCCACGTGTTTATGCATATGCCCTGTAATCGAGTTCAACTAGGCTAGCTTGCTTTTGAGTGCATCTCTTTGAAGATCTCTTATGTTTATTAAGAGATATGCGTATTCATCGAGTTGCTCTAACAATATTAAATAAATTAACATATTAATTAAATTAACAATAACATTAAATAAATTATAAAAATTGTTAAATCAAATTCAAAAATCCAACCGACTTTCCTTAGTCTTTTTTTTTGCTTTTCTAGGGTATCTTACAGTTAGTCAGTCAGTCCCTCGCAATTGCTAGCAGTTTAGTTACTTTTTATAGACACTACTTCTTTTCAATTCGCTGTAGTTGCAACTTCAATTGACTTCCCCTTTTGTGCTAATTGCTCCGCGCACTCGTATCCTGTCGCGTTTCCACGTCTTCCCACTGCTGCTGCTCCTGGTTCCTGTTTCGGCATTTCCTTATTATTGTTTTTGTGTGTGACATATGGGCCTGGCGTCATTTTTGCCACGATTTATGTGCCCCTTTTGTTAGGCATTCACTTACGACACCTCAACCAGGATATAACTACCCCATTTTTACTGCTTTTTTAGTTAACGACTTTCTTTTCTCCACGTTCGCATTGCTGTTCCGGATCCTTTTCTATTTGCCGCCCATCGCCTTTTTCTACCCATTTCCAGGGGATTTTTCTTTGCGTATTTCTTGACTGCACAACAATATACATATATATTTTTTTTTTTGCTTTTCTTTTTCCGTTTCGAGCCATCATTTTCACACTAATTGCGGATATGCCCACTAATTAATTGCTGCCTTTTACTTTTCTTCATTTTATGGCTGCTTTTTCTTTTTACCTCATAGGAATTTTCAACCCCGATGTGAAAACCTCAACAGCAATAATATTTGTTACTTTTTATAGAAAAATATCAATTGTATATATATTTTACTGAGCATTGATGTGTGTAAAATAATGTTGGAAAAAGTTGCAGAGTTTAAGGTAAACTGAATATAAATAAATACAAGGATATATTCAAGCGAAGACAGCGAATCTAGCAGATGTTTAAGTTAACTCTTAATAGATATCAATTGAATCTTCCATTTAATCATGCCTATAACCTAATATATACATAATCTTCTATAACTCGCCCATTAAGACAATAATTGGTAACATTACAAAATCTCTGTTGATCATCCACAAACTCTCCAAATATTGATGACCTCAAATTTATCAACAGTTATCGAGCTAACCATCTCTGAGGATCATGTAGATCGCTTAATAAATATAAATAACTTGTTTAGTTTCCCAGAAACCCAAGTCAAGTATAAGCCGCTGCGACTAGCATTAATAAATGACTTACTAATTGCAAATGCCAATCAACTGGCCACACAGTCAGCTGCTGCAACTAGGACAAAGTAGAGCTAATGAAGATAAAGCTGATAGTTAAGCGAGCCGAAGGACTAGATGAGATTTAGCGAGAATTATTACAGCGACAGATATACAAATATATTTATATTTAGTTATATATATATATGTAGTTCGAGGTAGAGAGCGTACGAAATTGGGAGGAGTAGAACATGAAAGGCGCTATGCGCAGCTTCCCAGGGCCTAATTAGACGCTGCATGAGTAAATTGTTTACCTGGAGGCCAAGGTCAACAGCAACAACAATGGGCTGCAAACGGATTTAACTGGAATTGTTTTGTCGAGGAGGAAGCAAAAAATTTGTTGTACTTCTACTATTCATATTTATATTTGTGTGTGTCTATGCGTATTTGTGCAACACACAATTTCCCACAAGGAAATGAAAAAGATACTCAAAACTCGAGTTGCCAGTTAAGGTTAAAAGCAAACCAAACAGAAATGCGCAAAATGTGCTAAGAGAGCGCCAGAGCAGGATAGAGGGACAGAGAGAGAGAAAGAGAGCGTGATAAATAGAGAGCGCGATAAACAGAAAAACAGGTCCCTGGTTTGTGAACCCTGGACTTATGGCCCTGGTCTCTGGTCTCTGGTCCCTTTGCCGAATTCCAAGACGCGTCTACCGTCTACTTCTTCTGTCTGCATACTGCAATTTTTTGTTGTTTTTTTGTGCGTCCTTTTTCGGTGTGTATGCCAAGCGATATATATATACATAAATGTGTATATGTGTTTGAGTTGTTTGTCGTGTTGTGGTTGTTGTTGTTGTTGTCGCTGTTGCATGCATTTTGGGCTGCGCTTGCACAAGGAGAAAAGATACATTCCTGAGATACTCAAGATAACTGCGCATATACATGTACACATATGATATATATACACATGCATTGTACATTGTATATATGTATGCATTATATGCATCTGTAACACGAATTGTCTGAATAGTCTGGATTGTCAATGCCAATGCGTTCGCTCCTTGTGGTCGCCTGAGCGCTTACTGCAATTAGTGGGAACTCTAAGTGCCTGCACAGTGGGTCAAACCGCATACACATTCGCTTCTGATATGAATAATATTTCTATAATTGAATAATAGTGCCAACATCAAATTTCATTTGTTAATAGTGTATTATGGATCAAGCTGAACAGCTTTTATGCCTAACATTGACTTCTATTCCCCAAGAGCTTTCAAAGCACACTAGAGCTTTGCATTAATTTAAGCCAGTTCTCTTTAGACTTTAGCTTGTTAAGATTCACATTTGTTTCTCAGATGTGATAATTAATTAACACGCTAATACAGTTTTGTTATTGAAGCGTGTTTATCAGGTGTTATCATGATATATATCCATGTGAATTACTAAGAAAAACAAGATCTGGTAAATCGTAAATTGTAAATTGTCTCACAGCACACGCGTGGCAATACAAGTATCTGTATCTGTTAATATATATATATATATGTAAATATATCTATATCTGTAAATATTTATGTCTAAATTTATAGCTGTAAGTTTAGCTGCAAAAGTATCTGCATCTGTAGATAAATCAATATGCGTATATAGCTGTTTCTCTGCAAATATATCTGGTTATATACAAGTATCTGCACATATGTGTATCGAGATCTATATCAGAAATGTATATGAAGTATATACAAGTATCTGAACTTGAATATTTCAATATTTTTCTGTATCTGAATCGATCTATCTGTAAATCATCCATATCTGTAAATGTATCTATACCTGTAAATATCTTTTTCTCTGCTAATATACCAACAATATCTGCATGTGCATATGTATCTGAATCTATTAATGTAAATGTATCTATACCAATTGAGTGCAGAGCGGTGCGTGTGAAAGTAACCAACAAGGCGACCAAATCAAAGACGAAACCCACACAAGACAAGAAAAAAAAAAATCAATACAAAAATAAGTTCTTCAATGGGCGAAGCCGTTCCAGGAATTGCCGGCCTTGAAGTAGCCGTTAGGCCAGGGTCCAGGCCGACGGCGCAGACCCAACGATGCGCTCAATTGATTATTTAGTTTATATTTAGCAGCAGTCGCTTAAAAGGATGCGACTGCTTCAAGTGGCCATCACATACTATATATCCACATATCCGTCTGGCTATATGCTCGCTCGCTCCTTCTCTCTTGCTCTCTCTGCGATCCTTTTGTGTGTATCCACGAGAATAACTGGAAACTGTTTATCATTGTTGTTTCTGCTTTCGACTGCCCTTTCAGCAACACAACAACAACAACGCAATCCCCACTTGGTAAACACACACACAGACAAACTGCTAGGGCTTCGTCTCAGCTTCGTATTCATTGCAACATTTGCAGCGACAAAAGTATATATACATATATAAGAAAAAAGAGGAAAAATAAAACGTCGTCAGACAATGAAAAATGCTTTCGATAAACCCATATGAGATAGTCACGATCCTATTTGTAGACTCGCTCTCTCATTTCAACTCGCAACTTCTCCCTCTTGCTCCCACTCTCTTTCACACTGTATAAATAATTGAGAAATATTTTTACTTGGAATTTTCTTTTAGGCCAAATGTGGGCAGGTGATATTTGAAAATATAATAAATGGGTTTAATATGTGAAGATATATTTCCTTGTTTGATTTTATGCCGCATCACTTGAGCAACAATCTAGCACAAGTGTTAAATCAAACAGCATCGAAAGGATCTGACATGAGATGCGAAGAGATGAAAATTGTAATTCAAATTTTACAAGAATATGCATTTAAATCAAATTAATTTGCATATTTGAGTGGAGTTCGATTGACCATTTATTTTTTCATTTTTTTTGTTTTTTTAAATAAATATTATATATTTTTAATTGCATTATTTTGAGGGTGTTTCGAGTTTCTACCTTTATATATCTCTATAATAAAAAATAAAAAAAAATTAATATATATTTATTAAAATCATTACCAAACCAAAATAAATAAAAAAATAATAAAAATAAAAAATAATAAATAAACAAAAAAGAAATAAAAATAAAAAATAATAAATAAACAAAAATAAACATACACACACAAATTTAAAAATAATACAAATAAAAAAAGGAAAAATAAAATATGCACTAATTTTTATTTATTTATTTATTTTTCAGTAACAAATTTATGAAATATATGCATATATTTAAAAAATCAAATGAAGCAAGTTAAAGTTTTGCAAATAAAAATATGAAAATTTATTTTTAATGTTTTCAAACCAAAAGTTTTTTAAATAAACATATTTTTTATATTATTTTTAATATTTCCAAAAATATATTCAGCCATTTGAGCATTTCAAGAAAGCTTTTTAAATATTTTAAGCGTATTAAATTAGTTGTATTTTCATGAAAAAAAAAAAATACAAAATTGTATTTTCGTATGTGATCTTATCTCGAACTAACTATGCACTAACCGGTCTTTGATTTTTCATTATAATATTGATAATAAAGATGTGTATTACAAGCCGATGACACAACAGTCAGAGCCCCCTGCTCAATGACTCGTCATGTTCATCTTCATCTATAGCCAGTTTTGTGCAGATCCCCGCAAACCCCCACACAGATGAAAGATGAAAAAATAAACAAGTATTTTGCAAAAAATTAAAATAAAATACAACGCAAAACATTGAGAAAACGGCAAATTATAAAAGCAAATCGCAAAAAGCCCCCGAGAGAAAAACAGCAACAACAAATTGCAAAAAAAAAGAGCGCAAAGTAAAAAATAAACTACAACAAGAGTCAAAGAAAAGAAAGTCGCAAAACAATGAACAAATTGTAACAGGTAAATTGAAACAACCAGTCAAAGCAAAAGTAATACAACAAAACTGCTAAAGCACATTAGCAACAACAAGAAGAACAACACACACACACACACGTATAGACAGAAACACATACACGCTCACATAAATATCAATGAACCCCAAAGTTGTCGTCGCTGCCGCAGTCGCAGCAAGAACGTTGAGGCTTAGACCCCTGAGCGACATCGTCACCTGACCGACCGAACGCCCGCCCCTTCTCTACGGTCTAGGAGCCGACCACGTACTACCAAACCAACAGATTTTGCGCCACTTTTGACATAATTCAGTTGCTTATGTCTTTTTCTTTTCATCTGTTACTCTTTCGGTTCTACGCTTTGCTTTGTGCGCTTGCTTCGCTTTCGTCAAGTTTTTTTAAAGGTTCGGTTCGATGTGTTGTTTTTTTTTTTTCTTTTGCTTTGAACTTTTCACGTCGGCGCATATCACAAAATCACGCAGCACTGCGCTACGAAGCGCTGCGCTCTGTTCGCATCGACTGCGACGTCGTATGTACTAAAAAGTTTTCGTTTCTTGTTGTTGTGCCGAGAATGAATGGTAGAAGAAAAAGTGGACGCAGAGAGCTGCGCCAGCGTTGACGCCAGCAGCACGGTTTTCTGATTGGAATGAAGCGGAAGAGCACATTTCATAGTATGCGTGCAGCCGACACGAGAGAGCGCTACATGCTGACAGAGAACGTTCGTTCGTGTATGTATTTCTCTCATAATAAGTGGCGCGAATTGGGCGTTTAGTTGGCGCATTTTTTTACCGCCCAAAATCTATTCAAAAGGCGCGAAAAGTGCAATCACAAAATATATGTATATATGCGAAACTGATTAGAAAGTGGCGGACATGCTTTAGGCGATTAACAATAACAGCTGAAAAGTTATAAAATATGCTAAAGTTACCTATTCCAACTCCAATTGGGGTCAACTCTATAGGCATGCAACAATAGCAAAAACCAACAAAATATGCAGCAGTTCACAGTTCAGTGAACCTAGCTTAAATCCTAATTGGTATCCAACAATTCCAACAACAACAATTCATTCCAATTGGCAACCTGCGCGTTCGCATAAACATTAACATCTTCCAACCGGAATGTAACGGTTACCGTTGTCTGTAATGGACAGACCCACCAGCGTGCAAATTCTAATACGACGAACTTTTGGCAATCGTCTCCAACTAATGAATATATATTTCTTTTAATGTGTGACTGCCTTGCTGCTACCTTGTAGTTGTAGCAAAAAATGCAAAGACACGACGACACACTCGCACACATTCGCAGCATTCGCTCGCTTATATCTCACACTTGTCACACGCGTAATTTTTTTTTTCACAATCAAATTTTTGCTCATCTAATCCGTTAACATTTGGGGCGTAGTTTTACTTATTCCTTTACCTGTAATTTGCTGAATGCTAAACGCCAGATTTGCAATTGGCAATAGAATATAAATAATTATATATTATTTGCACATGAAAAAATTATATTTTTACTTTTTTTATTATATATACGTCGTCTCACACGCCGGCCACGAGCAGCAGCAGCTGAGCAGTGATCGGTCTAAACACAAATTCTCGAAGCTCCCGCAAAATGAGTGAACGATGAAAAATTGAGAGCGCGTCGCGTCGACGTCGAAATACAAGTCATACACACACTGAGTAAGTGAATTTGGATATACATGTGTGTGTATGAGTGTGCAAGCTGATACAACACCAATAAAATGCAACAAACACACGGCTACAACTTGAAGTAGTTGCTCGTTTTGGTATGCCAACTGACATTTACCAAAGAGAGCAACATACACACAGCGAGAGAGTGAAAGAGAGTGAGCAAGTGTCATAAGCGTCTGGCGCGCGAAAATATTATTGCCAGCCAGGCAGAGGCGAATGAGACTTCGATAACTGCAGGAGCTGCCAGACCCCCGCAACGTCCCTCAGCAATAGACCCTGGTGGTGCCTGTTGCCATTTTACTGAATGGAACTGAAGCAAGTGACGCTCCTTCTGAACCGCCAACAAGCAGGCGGTTTATGTATGACAAGTTTATGCGTGTGTATGTGAACTACAGCTGATTTGTGGCGCTCGTTTAACGGGCATTGCGCGCGCTACAGCTGTTAAAGCTGCCACCTAGGCTGTGAAAGAGACGATATTTAGATTGAGAAAAATGTTTTAAATAACATATTTTCAACGTCCCCCAATGGCAGAGCACAACAGTTTTAATAAACTAAGTTGCAAAATATAGAAGTATTTTTTGTATGGCCAACAAATCCATTAATATGAATTGTATTGAATTAAAAATCCAAATTTTCATGAAAAGTGCAATTTTTGAACTTAATATGTATAGAAAATATGCGAAAATTGTGCTAAATGCTTATATTTAGGTCAATTCGTTGTCTGTTTACATTTACACGCTTTGCCCACATTCAATGCGCCGAACTGCTGGCAACGCCGCACACATACAAACAAAACGCCGCAACTTTGTTGTTTTGCGCGCGTCAATTTGGTTGTTTTTGGCATCAAGTTTGCTGGCCTTCAGCAGTGTATTTCTAAATGAAACTATATGCTTGAGTATATGCATTCGATTGGTGAAAACACACAGAACCTAATTTGATAAAGTGTGCAAAAATCATTGCAAAATTGAGCGAGATATGAATGAACAAAGTTGTCAATTTCCCGCGCGCGGGAAGCTACGTCGACGTCAACCGCGCTCGCTCTCTTTTTCTCTCTCTCAGCAAAAGTGACAGCTGAGCGAGCGGAGCAAAAAGCATCGACGTTGACAGCGACGCCAACATTTTTTCCTCTTCTTTTTTCCATAGAACACAAGGCAAGGGCAGAATAAAAAAAAAAGTTTCAAAAGCATTTTTTTTTTTTGGACTAACAGCAATGGCATCGCATGTGTAGGAATTGTAAAAATAATCAAAAGAGAATTAAATTATGTACGTAGCCAAAACGGAGCTTTGCACTTGTCTAGCGTACGGACCTGTGGTTGCAGCTGTGGCTGCGATGATGCCGCTGCTCAAACTCACCTGTTACGGATGAAGACCTTCTATGCTGGTATTGGTAGTTATTGTTGTGGATGATGATGTTGCACTTGGGGTTGGTTAGGCGGCTAAATCTCTCTATAGCCACGCGCGCACTTGGAACGATCAAACAATGTGTGGACTCCAACGCGCTCTCCACGCGGATGAAAAAATTTACAAATTGCACACGCACACAACGTACACACACCACACATACATTAACACACCGTACGGGGCTTAGTATTTCTTATATATAATTTTTTATTGTCTGTTTTGCCACACACACCGGCACACGCCAGTGTTTTGCAAGTGTGCGTGTGTGTGTGCGAGTGTGTGTAGTTTTGGGTGCAGTTGAGTCCACAATTTCTCAGGATCACCAGTAATTATTATTTAGGTTTCACAAAAATCCAGAACTGCGCTGTCGCCGTGGAAGAGAGTGAAGCAGCGATAACCAGAAAAGAGTATTTTCTAGTGAGGATACGCTCACACTTGCCTACTCATCAATATGCGATGATTTTTGTTTGCCATTCACAGCGAACGAGTTTAAAAATTGAATGCCACGCGAGCCAAGGCGGGTGAATTTAAAACAAAATTATTTACAATTAAATCATTAACTTAGCTGCAAATTTTTGCTGAATTATTGACTATTTGCTGTTTTGTTTTATAAATTTTAATAATTTTCTAATGCTTCTCCGCGCGCGTTTTTTTTTTTTAATTTCTATTTATTATTTAAAGATTATACAATAAATACACCGAGAAACATTTCTTTCTATACTTAAGAGCTCGTAAATGACAATAAAACAAAAACTACTACGATAGTAACAAATTGGGCACAGCTGCTGAAAAGTGCCGAAACAGCGTTTGAGCAATAAATAATAAAAAAAAATATTTAAAAAAGTGTACAAAATGCAGAACGCAGCAGTAAGTGAAAATATAATAAAAACTAGTTGAATTTCAAGTACCCTGACATAAATGAAAAGTATCTTACTTTACCAAGCGAATTATAAATAAATTTAAAAATCAATTTATATGTTAGCAAAAGCAATAATCCAAGTCCTGAAAATAAAGACCCTGAGCCAAACAGTTTTAAGGCAGATGAATCACAATAAATAAAAAGTAGTAATTTATTGTTTCATTTGGCATACCCTTATTTGCAGCTAATTAAGTTTTAGGAGATCTAGGTATATATATATATATATATATATATATATATATATAATATTTCATAGATCAACTTAATATCGGGCTAGTTTTTCATTACATAGTTAATCACAAAATGAATGTACTCGCCCCGTATAGGGTATTATAACTCATAAAACAGAGGCCATGCATACAACTGCATAATAATAAAAAAGTAAATAAATGATATATACCAACAATCCATTTATATATAGTATGTGCATATGTATGTGTGTCCCATTGTTGTTATTGTTGATGTTTATTTAGATTTGAGTTGTTCATTTTCGACTAACATTAATTTTAAAAGAAAACGTTTCAAACGAAGCTTCGGCTTTGGATGGTTTTTAGATGGGCGATTGCTTGAAGCCGCGCGCCGCATAGTCCGCCGGCGCCGAGCGATCCGAAAGACGGGGAAAGTCTTCGTCACCGGGCACACAAGCCTTACGCGAGGAGATCACGCGCCAACCACCCTTACGCGTCCAATCCTGCCAAGAAACACAATGAAAAATAGTAAAGTAGACAAAGCACAGATTGAGTGCTATCCAAGGCACACTTACATTCTGATTGTATTTGAAATAGTAAGCCGCGGCATAGATGCCAGTCAGGGCAATTAGCGCCTTGCCTGTCCAGTAGCGCACGGTGTAGGCACGTTGGAAACCCTGCCAAAGATTGCAAATGAAATGAATATAAATTTGATACTCTGCCGATTACATAACAATATGTATAATTCACACGTACCAGCGCGGGCGTTAGAGCTTTGCACACCGCGTCCAAGGGGGCACGGTAGATGCGCTTGATCGGGTTGTTCAGCTCCAGCTCAAGGGCCGGCACTTTGCGGGGGCCGTGGTGCAGTTCCTGATCTTTAACCCATTGCTTGCGCCAGGCCCGCTCCTCGGACGTCATGCCAATGAGGCGCTCCCGTTCGCGCACCATGCGTCCCGCTATGGCCATAGGCTTTACGCCGCCCGTGTCTGATGCGCCGCCAGCAACCATTTTCGTATGTTTTTATTCAAGCTAAAATAGGGAAATGTTCGTAAAATGCGTAACTCGAGAAATGTTGTGGCAAATACGCACCGATGAAAAAACGAAAACAGCTGTTTCAAGTGTCATTCAAAGCGACACGCAGACATTCAACGTTCAGCGCTGACACTGCTACGGTGAGTGTTTTGTTCCCCACTTTGTGAATGAGATAATCGGGTATTCTGTTCCCAGTTGAGTGGGAAGAGAGTTTGTGCAGATCGAGTATTTTATTACCCAATATTTGTGACTGTCTAGTCAAGTATTTTATTGCCAGTTGAGTGGGGAGAGTGATAAAAGTATGTTTAGTATTTATTCCTATTGGTACTCGATAAAGTTTCAAGAGGGTGAATGGGAAAACTTACATGCATTCTATTCTCATTATTTATTTGTGATTTACAGCATTATATTATTGAGCTAAAATAATAATGCTGTAAGGGGCAGCTGGAGATCGTACTCTCAAATAATTTACGATTAATATTCTGATTGGCTTCTCTCGTAAAGTAGGGAAATATTGAATGAAAGAAGGGGTGAGTCTGAGTATAGCTGCCATTATTTATTATGATGGGCCGCACTGTCTGTTGAATATCGTTGAGGGGTATTAAAGGTTATTTAAATCAGTCAACCGTAAAGAGGAGAAAAAGGGGGAAAGACAATTTAATGACTTTCGTTAACTATTCAAGTTTTTAATGATAAGGGAAAATTTCAATAACAAGGTTAATTATTTAAGGCCAATTTCGGCAAACAAATTGTGCAGATAATATTTATTAAGCTATTTTATGATATATTGATATAAATGGCATGGAATTTTAAAAAGCTTGATCAGCATATTCGATAAGTTTCGATAAGACAAAATATCGAAACTTATTATGTAGCGATACTTGTGCAATTTACGCATCACTAAAGCAGCGTGTAGCGCCTTTGGCCACAAAACTTTGTGTTTTTATTTGTTTTCTAGTTATTTACAAGCAATATATTTACCTCGCGATAAAGTTGCCGCTTTTAAAGCCCATGTTCCGGTAAGTGCAGCCGACTACAACTGATAACAATATCAATTGCAGTACAAATAAACAAACAAAGGCGAGTTAACAACTTTTTATATTTGCAGAAAAAACTGCGCAAAATGGAATCGAAATACCTGATCAATGGCAATAGCAATGGCAATGGCAATGGCAATGGGAATGGCAGTAGCAATGGCAATACAAGTCTGACCTCGAACTTCGCTGTCAAGCGTAAAGTGGAGCCAATGAAGGAGCAGAATTGCATCAAGAAACCAAATTATAGTCCGAGCAATAACAAGAATTTGTTGGGCAACAAGAGGAACTCCATCGACCAGGAGCGCAAGGCGTTGCCCGTGTATCATTGCAGGCAGCGTATACTCAAAGAGCTGGAGGCCAACGACACACTGCTCATCATGGGCGAGACGGGCTCTGGCAAAACAACACAGATACCGCAATTCCTGCTGCAAGCTGGTTACGCTAGCAGCGGAATCATTGGGATCACACAGCCGAGGCGCGTGGCGGCCATAACCATAGCTAAGCGGGTTGCCCAGGAGCTGGCGGGCAATGTGGGCGACACGGTGGGCTATACAGTGCGCTTCGAGGATATGACAACGGACAGGACGCGCATCCGCTATCTGACCGACGGCATTCTGTTGCGAGAGGCGATAGCGGATCGTCTGCTGCGTCGCTATGCCGTCATCATGCTGGATGAGGCGCACGAGCGTACAGTGAATGCGGATGTGCTCTTCGGCATTGTGAAGGAGGCGCAGCAGGAGCGGCGTAAGCGTAACCTGGCCAAGCTGAAGCTAGTAATCACCTCGGCCACCATGGACATCGATCACTTTGGCAAATACTTCAATGTGCGTGGCATGTATCTGGAGGGGCGAACGCATCCAGTGCGCGTGCTGCACACCAAGGAGCCGCAAGAGGATTACATCCATGCCGCGCTGGTCACCCTCTTCGACATGCATCGCCACGAGACCCTCAAGAAGGACGTGCTTATCTTTCTCACTGGCCAGGAGGAGATCGAGGCACTGGCCCAGCAGATCCGTCAGCTGGCGCGCATCAACAGCTCCGGCCCGTCCGATATGCGCGTCTTCACTCTTTATGCGCAGCTGGCGCAGAGCAAGCAACTGGAGTGCTTCCTGCCAGTGCCGGCGAATACGCGCAAGGTCGTGCTGGCCACGAACATAGCAGAGACTTCGATCACCATTCCAGGCATCAAATGCGTCATTGACTGCGGGTACGTCAAGGAGAAGTCCTTCAATGCAAGCTCCGGCTTGGATCTGCTAAAGACTGTGCGCATCTCCCAGGCTCAGGCCTGGCAGCGCAGCGGGCGTGCCGGACGCGATGCTCCCGGTTACTGCTATCGCTTGTACACCAAGGCCGACATGGAGAAGTTTCGCCCCGCCGCACAGCCGGAGATATTGCGAGCGAATCTGACGGCCACAGTGCTGCAGTTGCTCGCGCTGGGCATCGACTGTGCCAGCTTCGACTTCATCGACAAGCCGCCGGCGGAGGGCGTGGAGAGCGCTTACAAGGCACTCGAACAGCTGGGCGCCATCAAAGCGGGCAGCATCACGACGACGGGTCGCTGGATGGCACAGTTTCCATTGGATCCACGTTACGCGAAGCTGCTGCTGGCCGCGCCCACGTTCGGCTGCATGGAGGAGATGCTCAGCCTGGTGGCGGCGCTGTCCAGCGACAACGTCTTCATTGGCCACACGGACAAGAGCGAGCTGGCCGCCTTGGCTCATGCCAAATTTCAGTCAAAGCATGGCGATCATCTCACGCTGCTCAATGTGTTCACCACCTTCCAGAAGACGGAGAAGCCAAAGATCTGGTGCCACGATAATTTCCTAAACATCCGTAATCTGAACTATGCGCGCAACGTGCGCAATCAGCTGGCCGAGATTAGCGCCAGGCTCAATCTGGCCCTCAACAGCTGCGGCGACAATACGGACGCAGTAAAGAAGTGCCTGCTCACGGGCCTTTTCGATAACGTGGCTCTGCTCCAGAAGGAGGGCCACTATCTCACGCTGAGTGGCCGTGTCAAGGCCAAGATTCATCCGTCGAGCGTGCTCCATGGCAAGTACAAGCCACAGTGCCTCGTCTTCACGGAGCTCGTCCAGACGGAGCACAACTTCCTGCGGCAGGTCACAGAGATCAGCATCGACTGGCTCGAGGAGATCGTGCCATCCATCAAGTGCATGCTCAAGTAAACGATTTATACAAAAGCAAAAGTTATGATTATATTACAAATTGTTTTTAGACTTTTTTTTTAAATATATTAAAAATGTATTCATAGAGCGGACTTTTCTTTCTCGAATTTGGTCTGAGCTTGGGTTTCCATATAATGCTGCCCGGGGGGCTGCAGTGTTGGTTCGAATAGTTCGAAATACTTTATAAAATAATTATAAATTTTAAACAATGTTTGGTTTTTATATACAAAATTTAATTAATTCATTATAACGGAGCACAGCTGCAAAGGCGCAACTAAATTTATATTTGCAAATAAAAATTCAGTGGCTCCAGCTAAACTACTAAAAACAAATTATTTTTTCTGGTTCTTTTCAAATTGTTTTTCTTCTTGTAACATATTAAAAATATGCATATATATATTGTATATTTTTTGTTATATAGTTCGCTACATAAATATGTATATTCACATTAAGATTGCACAGAGAATGAAGTATATCAACAGAAATTTAAATATATATATAGATACATATATAGCATGTTGTGAATATTGCATTTAAGTACTGAAAAAACAATGGAATCAAAAAACAATTTTCTTTTTTTTTTTTTAACAGAAACTATCCACATTTATCAGTCTATATGTACATATGCATGTGTGTGTGTGTGTGTGTGGGTGTGAGGGTGTATTGCTCTCCTAGAGATGTCCGTGGATTGGGGACTCGCTCAAGTAAACTGGACTGGTGAATGATTTGCCAGCCACGAGCTCCTCGAGATTCTCGCCCGCATAGCTGACCAATGGGGAAATCTCACATATGTTGCCATGGACCGTGCCGCCAGCATTCTCAATGTATTTGCGGTGCAGGCGATGCAGATCGTCGCGTGCTGTGCTGGGGCAGTCCTTGCCAGCGGAGTCGGCATTCTTAAGCGCACTGAACTCCTCGTCACGTGGCACCTCCATGGCCACAAACTTGCTGGCAAATTCGAAGACATCGAACACGAATTTCTCAATCTTAATGCCATTCGGCTGATTGGGCGTCAGGCGATTGCCTGCGTTGTCCACAAAGGGTATCTTCTTCTTGGCCACGTGCAGCTTCAGCTTGCGCTCGTAGCTGTTGCAGACCTTGTGCAGAAAGGAAACGGTGAAGAAATGATTGCATATGTTACCAGCTCTGTAGGTGAGCCGTCCGTCCGCATTGCGCATTTCGGCCGTCTTCTGGGAGATTTCACTGTACTCCACCACCTGGTACTTGTTGTCCACAATGGCAACCACGCCGACGGCCTCGTTGGGCAACGACTTCTCCACCACCTTAGCGGCACAGTCCGCCTGCTCCTCCACGCAGTAACCAATGAATATGGGATCAGCCACCTTAATCAGGATGTTGTCAACGCTGTGCGCATGCACATACAATATGCCACGCCTCTCCATATCGGCCAGCACACCAGCACGCTGCATGGCGCGATAAATGCCGCCATTGCCATCGGGAGAGCGCGAGACGCGATGCTTCTCATCCAGAATTATGCGTCCGTCGTAATCGAAGCATGGCAGCGAGCCCTGCTCGAAGAGCACAACATTCTCTTTCAGCAGTCCAAAATAGTTTTTGTCTTCCAATTCGTTCAGCGTCGGCTGCATTGTGTGCTCCGATGTCATTATATACCAAACGATGCGACCCCTTTGGCCGCACGCCTCTGCTGCCAGCTGCTCCAGCCGCAGAATCCTCTCCGCCTGTATGCGAAAGAGCGACTTGTGGGATTGCAAGCCCACATCGAACATGCCCTTGGGACGATCGAAGCCAAGGCGAGTGCCTGGTGAGTGGAAAATAAAAAACAGTTATTCACATATTCATTTTTATCACTAAAAAGTTATTCATATTGTGTTTCAAACTTTGTCCAAAATCTCAGTTTTAAGGTTACCATATTTGCATTTATCGATAAGCTTTGCCAATACAAAAATGGCATTCCTATTTATATGTTTAATTCTGATATCTGATCTGATGCAGTAAACGTTGAATTAAATCTCTGTTGTTAATTCCTATTGCTGCGCGCCCAGCCGGTTGACCTTAAAAACTTGTTTCTTTTATTTCGGCTACGGTTTCGCTTTCAATATGAGCTCGATGTTATTTGTCTTTGTTGTATTTATTTATGGTCTCTCTTTGCTTCTTGCTACTCTTGTAGCTATTTAGCATTAAAACCTGTCATAAGGTCACTCGCATATAATACTACCGGTTTTTTAATTATAGCACGCTTATCGATTAACTAGTGATTATAAGATAAGCGACATTGTTATCGATAAATAAAGCGGCAGTCGGCTATGTGAAGTCGGTTACAATTTTAACCGTTATACAAATAAGTGACGTGTGAAAAATACGTAAGATGTATGTATGTATGTACCTAATTATGTATGTATATACGTAGCTCTAACCAAATGCCAAGAGCCAGGCGAACGTAAACTTGTCTTTCGTCTTCGTCTTACGCCTTTGCTGCTGCTGGTGCTTGTGTGTGTTTGTTTAAGGCAATTACGTGATTTCGCTTGCAGCGAGCAAATTTAAACAAAACGGGAAATATCAAAACGCTGATCGAAATCAGTAGATGAAACAAAGAGTGAAACAGAAAGAGAACAACAGCAACTAAGACAGGCTATTTATTGCATTAGCTGGCCAAAAGAATGGCTTAAATTATTAGTGCTCTCTCTATGCTGCTTTGCCTGGCTGGAATGGAATGGCGTGTCTTGCAAGCTGAATTACAAATTATAAGTAAAAGCAACAACCGCAACAGAAACAACAACTACAACTGCATGAGTGGGCAGCTGAATTGAATGTGTGTGGGTGTGTATGCGTGTGCTCTTCAGTGTGTGTGTGTATTTGTATGTGTGTGTGTGTGTTTCAAGAGAGCCGTGCATGTGGCATGTTTGTGAAGCATTTTATATCAATCTAATTAGCTATATATTTACACACATACACACATACACACACATGCACTCATAAAAGAGCTTAGAGACTGGCAAGTCTGGCATTGTATTTCCGTTTTGACTACGCCTATTTTCTTCCCTTTTTTGCATCTCACGGTAATCGCAAGCAGGAATAGCCAATTGCAAAACAAACGAATATTATATTCTGTAAACAAACTTTTGCTTATTTTTCATGCTCTTTCTCTCTGAGTAATATTTCACAATTTACACAAGAGCCGTGTAATAGATGATGCAATGAGCTGATATCTAAGAAAAAATCCAAACCACTTATGCATTTGAATCGTGTGATAAGTTCATAACTACAAAATGACATAAACAGTCTATATAAACATGCATGTGTAATTAATATACAATTTGCATATATTACAGTCTAATATAACATACACTACTGTTAATGGACATATGTAAGTGATGCAATGGCATATTGTGGAACTAAAATTCTACTGCATTTACATACATATAGAGCATAACAGCAAGCGCCACTGTTAAGTTAAGCTTGTACGTACGTGTGTGTGTTTGTGTATGCCAGGCTGAGTTTACGTTTGCTTTTTGGAAAGTGAAACAACATGTTCCAAAACTTTGCTCTTTTAATTACATCATTATGCGTAAATAGCTAAGAAATTATACCAAATATTTTTCTTTTGGCAAGATCTTTTTCGCATAACGATCAACAAAAAATTTGAAAACATTAATTGTATGCGAAATTTCTGTCTTTGTTAAATAACAAAACAAGGGCAGCTCCGAATACACATTATAGTGCTGTTCATTGCGCATTTTAGTGTTCGTTAATCAAGAGTCCACTGCACATACCTCTGTTGATTGCTATCATATCTTTGCAAGACAACTCAATTTTAATCATTAAATTTACCCACAGTTCTTTTTTTTTCTGTATATTGTCACTCACCTTGTCCACCTGCCATGAGCAGCACTGCGACATGACCTTTGGCAATCTCTTGCAATCCCTTCGCCCGATAGGCATTCAGTTTATCCGGCAAAGTGCGAGTTATCGACAGTATCTGGTCTTCGGGCATGGGCTGCATGCGATCGTCTAGCTTAATGCCATTCGCATTCATTGAGATGGTGGCACGTTCCCAATTGGGTTTGATCTCATCAAAGTCGAGCTCCTCCAAGTCGCTCAACAATTGAAGGAGTTTGTCCGTACTGAGCACGTCGCTGAACTTAAGTAAATGTTCCTGCCGCACCTGGGCGAGACGTTCTTTCTGCTTGTTCAGGTGATCTGTCATTGTTGTTGCTGTCGGCTTGTTGGCTGTTCAGAGAGACGGAGAGAGAGGTGGGATAGGGAAGGGGGCAGCGAAGGAAAGGTGTGTGGAGAGTGATAATTAGATAGCGAATGCTCAATTTATATATTTTGTTAATGAAGTTGCGTGATTCTTGTCTTGTATCGCGTTGTCTAACTTTTTATTTCTTTTATTTGTTTGTTTGTTTAACGCGATAAATTTGTTTCTTTTACGTTGATAATTACGGTAGCTAAGAGTCAAACGAACCGTTATGTGTGGCGAGCTGTGCGCAACTGAGCGCCAATCGTACGCCCTCAGTGGTTTTTCTTGGATGGTAACTGCGACGCCGACGCCGACAGCGACAGCGACAGCGACGTGGACGCCGATGCTGCTGCTGCTTGAATGGCAGGCGCGCATGTGTGTAAACAAGTTGGACAATTGAGTGTGCCCATGTGTATATGAGTGTGTGTATATTTTGACGTGTTTGCAGTCACATATTGAGATGGTCGTTAGGGCCATATTTACATACATACAATTATATATTAATTTAAGTATGTATGTATATGCACAAAATATTTGCATTACATAAAATATTATATAGATATATAATAAATTACAATTTAGTCGAAATCTATATATCCACATTATGCGGAAGCTTATTAACAGTAATGTTAAACAATATATATTTACAACACCAGTGGATATTTTCAATATGCGATATCTAATCTGATTGACTGATATTTATAGCCAAAAATAAGGCGAGTCATTAATGTTATTTGATATATTCTAAACAAGTTATCGCATTGCATATAATATTTATATTATATATTGTAACAGTAAGCTGCCCGTTAATCTCATATTTGTTTCCAATAGGAATATTGGATCGAGCTGGAATTTGCAAGACCAATTGCAATTGCTTAAGCATATGGCCCTGAATAAAGTGAAAGTATTTGCCGAGTGGCTCAAATAAAGAACCAGATATACTTAAGGGCAACCACAAATACAAGTACATATAAATATATGCATGTGTGGGTGTGTGTGTGTGCGCTAGCCTAGTTCCAGTTGCAATTCCAGTTTGAGTTCCAGTTGGGAGTTCCTGCTCAGCACAAAAGAAAACTAGTTTCATTAAATGCGAAAGAGGGAGAGAGCGACAGAGAGGAGAGGGCAAGCAGCTAATTGACATTTACATAAATTCGCCCAAGAATTGTCGAAAACCAAGTTGAGGTTTTATTGTCGTTGCTGTTTTTGTTGCTCTTGCCACGACGTCGACGTCGCCTTCGCAGCCAATGGTGACTGCATTACACGTTGGCAATATACCGCAAAAAGTCACTCACACACTTAAAGCTCACTCGCGCTAACCAATGCGAGCACCAAATGCTCGAGAGCAGACAGGCACACACCCACAGGCGCACACATAAACATATAAGTATGTGTGTATGTATGTCGATAAGATGTTTTGTTTATACTGAGGACCGGGGCGAGCCCGCTTCGTTCATTTTTTTTCGCCAGACTTCACTGTGATAGCTAGGGTTTTTCTTATCAGAATAGAACTGGAAACTTACCATTTCGGAAACGTGTGTGCCTTTGCTGTTGCGCATTGAAGTTGCTATTGAGACCCATATTTTTCTTTAGCGAAATGCAAAAAAAAAAAAAAAGCAAAGAACAAATAGGCATGCGTTATGCACACACTTAGTTACTAGTTACACTGGCCACTTGATTTTAGCGGAACATTTTATTGCTGTTATTATTCGAACTTGTTGCGCGACAGACCGTTCGTCAACATGTCAAACAGTTGGGTAATTAAAATCAAATGGCATGCGTACATAAATGAAAACTTAAAAAATATAACGCGAACACTACGGCCATTAGCCCCAAGCGAATCCAATTGGCAAATCGATATTTGGGATGTGCGATAACTATCGCAAGGGCGGCACAAATTTCACGTTTATACGATATAATGTTGTTAATCATGATATCGCCAGATTGTAAATTATGATAAATGTTTATACGATAGTGGGTAAACTTGAAAGTACAGACAAAGTAGGAGCTTAGACACTATATATTAGTAACATTCGCTCTCCTTGTTCATTCATTTGTATTTTCAAATACTTTGGTCACACACATATGCATTCTTAGCTAACTTTTGCACACAGAAAAATACTCTTTGGTATTTATCAGCATGTTGCTAAAGACTTTCATTTTAGAACTTCGTGCTAATTATATGCGAGCAGCATACCAGCTTCATAAATATATATATGTATGAGTATGAAAAATGCAAATAAACAGCCTTTTGGGCTTTTGAAATATATTTACATTAAATGTTTTAAACTAAATAAAGCATTTTTTCTGTTTTTTCTTCAATACACGTAAATACTATATCAGAAGTTTTGCATGTATGTGCATGTATATATGTGTGTAGGCGCTATAATGATGGAAGTATTCTGCGTCTGCTTTCGTGGGCGTCGCCTTCGTAGGGGGCGGAGGCGTGGCTGTGAAGCAATTAGAAAACTACACGTATGTTAATTTAAAACAAAAATCAAGGAGTAACATTAAATACAATTACATCAACATACATACAAAAAGATAAACATAAGCAGCTCAAATCAAATTCATTTATGTTAAAATATATATATGAATATATATAAACTGTCTAATTGGACTCTGTATCCAATTGGATAAGCGTCTCATTCGTTTGCTCATTCTCTTTGGGCGGCGGCGCCGGCATGGGTATTGCAATCGTGCTCATCGTGCTGATCATGCGCGGTTCGGCATGCGCCGTCGTAATCGGTTGCAATTGCTGGGCTGCAGGCTTAACGAAATCCGGCTGAGGTGTTGCACCACCTGCAGCTGAGTGGCCATGACTGTGGCCGTGACTGTGACCATGATTATGGCCATGACTGTGGGTATGTTGCTTGTGCTGTTGCTGCTGATTATGATGTTGATGCTGATGATGTTGGTTGTGATGATGATGCTGGTGCTGATGTTGCTGTTGTTGAGGAAAGGATTTGGGCAGCTGAGTGTGACGCGTGGAGTCCGTTGCCTTAAGTCGTTCACTCAAAGCTTTCAGAGCGATTTGCCTGAATAAATATGAAATATAGATTATACTGATATACATATTTAACTATATTCTAGCAGCTTACCGCCTACGCTCAATATCATGCGGATCCACTCCAGGCATTTGCACCGATATGGAAGTCAAGCTTGCTGTCGAGACCGTACGCAACGGCGAAGGCGTCTTAACAACGCCAGCGCGCAGACAACAATTGTATATGGGATTCACTAGAATGCTAATAAAGGGCTGTGTCACATTGGGAAAGAAGCTGACGAAGGTGAAGCTTTCAGAGCTGTCACCACGTCCATTTGGATGATGCTGATAGAAGCGCAAGTAGATCCATGAGACAATAGCACCCGAGGCAAACATAGCCGGATAAGTGCCATCCAGCAAGCCGATCGCCCAGCAAATGATGGCCAAGATGAGCACAGTCAGAGGAACGTTGCTGCGGCAGTAGAAAGATTGAAAGATTAGAGTGTGATCATTTCGTGAATTAAGAAACCTCACCGATTTGTCAGTCGTCCGTAGCGCGTCTTGAAGATCAGATGATCCGGCATTATTTGCCGCACAGCCACACAAATGCCAGCCACATAGCCGGCCAAGCCATGAATGTGTACATCGAATAATATGGTTGGATTCTTCGTAACCATATAGTAGAATAGATAATAGATCGTCGTTACGAGCGAAACGCCGAAATTGCTCAGTGCAAAGAATTTGAACATTTCGAATTGACCCCACAATGGCTCCAACATTTTTCCACACAGTCGCACTGTCACCACGTCCACGACTACCTCCCACCAGTGTAGCTCGATGAAGCAGAAGGTAAACGCGGTCCATATCCAAAATTTACCGTTGGGCAAAATGTAGCCAGGCGTTACGCTTAGCAGCAATACGGCTGTCTCGGAATAGGATAACAGATATCCCACTGTCGTCACTAAACAGATCAATGTTATCACTGGCGACGTATTGTGCAGCAGAGCAGTTAGCTGCTGCTTTAAATACGGTACATTTCTTGTGAGTGGAGCTGACATGGCAACTCAAATTCCGTTTTCGATTGCCTCCAGATGACGATGTTGTTGTTTCTCTTCTTGTTGTTGTTCGGTTTGTGGTAGTTGTCGTCGTGTTTGGCTTGTGTTGCGCACAGCTCGGTCGTTGCACGTTATGCTGTTTGGTTTGTAAAAGCGCATTAGTAGATTTATTGTGTGCGTTATTGTTGTTTAAACTGTGGTGTCGAATTGCTTATTTTTATTTATGATTATTTTTCCATTTTATGCACTACGAAGTGAGACCAGATTCTGTTAAGACATAAATCCCTCATGTTGTTGTTAGCTTCATGACAATCGATTATCGCCTTATTAGAGTTATCGCTCGAATATTAAAATACGCTATCAAGTTCAAATTGGTCGAAAATTAAATAGTCGTGAAAATCTTATAGAAAACGTTTGAGCTGCTTAATGCAGTCTAATAAAGAAATTTACATTTTATATTAAAATTTTGATATCGATAACATTTTAATTTAAAGAGGTAAAGTTTAAACATAAGAAACGAACAAAAAATGCGTTTGTTGAATTAAAAAAGTTTATCTATTTTACGTTTTATTATTATGACAATTGGTATGCATGATTTTCAATGAGTGATTTTCAATGTTCGTTTCATGTACTCATTATCCATCGTGTGTTGTAATAATTTCACGTGTAATCGATGATGGTCTATATAATTATATTACACATTCAGTTTAAAACAATAAATTGCATTGAAATTCAATCAATTCGGTGAAATATTGAACTTAAGCAATAAAGTCTCACATTTTTCAGTTATCTCTGATACAAACTAATAAAACTATTCAAACTAAAGTTCTTGTCGCATTAAACACAAACATTATATTCCTTGCCCTAGGACAGCAGCAAAAGACCTTTAAATCATGGAAGTTGTTCTTTTCTTGAAACCATACACAAGGACGATGATGTTAATTCACTTAAATGGGTAGAAGCGAGGCGGGATGGCGGGAATCGCAGCGAGCTGACATGTGAGAAGTATATGATGAAGTTTTTGTTTGCTGTTATTGTTTTAGGTTTTACTTTCTGTTTTGTTTGTGATTGCAGAAGTTGGCTGCTTAGAACAGCAGCGTGCCCATGCCACCCATTTCGGATTGTTCCTTAACGAAAATCTCAAAGTATTGGTAGATGATCGTCACAGCCAGCAGAATACCAGTGCCGGAGCCAATGGCGCCCAGGAAATCGGCCATAACGGACAAAGCGCCAATGCAGAGGCCACCAAACGCAGCAGCCGTTGGAATATAACGATTCAGTTCATGAATCATCGAGTTCTCGCGATGACCGCGCATCACCATGTGCTGCTCCTTCAGCTGCTTGGCAACCTATAAAAACAAAAGAAAAATTCATATTAGTTAAATAAAGACGATGTTCAAAATGTGCAAGACTTACATCCTTGGCTGAGCTACCAGACACATCAATCCATGTCTTGGAGAAGAACGCACAGGAGCCCAACATGAAGACAATGTAAAGCAGCGCATGGATGGGATCGGTGAGTATGTGGCCCACGCTCTCTGGCGGCGACAGATAGTAGCACAGGCCGCCAATAGGATAGGAGCGAGCTGGGCCGCCACCGCCAACATCGGCCCAGACACCAAGCAAATTGATGAAGAAGTTGCCTTGAAATTTGACGGCCAACATTTGGGAGATGACGTACAAGTTGGAGACCAGAGCCGACTGCAGAATGATGGGAATGTTTGAAGTGTAGAACAATTTGATGGGGTAGCTGCTGTATTGGCCGCGGTAGCGAGCGCTCTTGATGGGTAGATCGACGCGGAAGCCTTGGAAGTAGATGACGACAGCAAACACCAAGATGGTGGCCAGCAGATTCATCAAATTGGGCAAGTTCTGGCGATAGAAAGCCTCGCGCAGAGCACGCACTTTGTCGTTGCGTGTTGCCATCAGGTGGAAGAGGGCAATCACAGCGCCTTCGAACTCGGTACCGCGTCCCGTAGTCACAGTGGTGGGCGAGAAGGCCTTCCACACGATCGTCTCACAGATGTTCGTGGCAATGAACAGCGAAATACCAGAGCCCAGACCGTAGCCCTTTTGCAGCAGCTCGTCGAGCAGCAGGACAATCAGACCGGCAGCGAAGAGCTGGATGATGATCAGTAGGCAAACGCCGGCGCCAATTTCCGATGGATCACCGTACATGCCGGTCATCACATAGACGATAGCCTGGCCAATGGTGATGACCATGCCGAACAATTTCTGTGCGCCGTTGAAGAGAGCACGATCCTTGGGCGTATCACCGACCTCGATGATCTTGGCACCAGCCAAGAGCTGCATAATCAGACCGGATGTCACGATGGGCGAGATGCCCAGCTCCATAAGTGTGCCACGATTCGAGGCGAGTATCACACGAATCCAGTAGAAGGGATCCGCTGAATCGGAGCTCATGATGCCGAACAACGGGATTTGACAGCAAACCAGGAAAATGAACAATGTGATAGCTGTCCATAGTACTTTCTCCCTGAATTGAATCTGCAATAAAAATAATAAAATATTTAGTTTAATTTGAAAACTAATATTTTTTGTTATTAAAATTATTTAAGCTAAATAATAATTATTTAATACACATTTAGCTAGCTTTATATACAATTTGTTTCTATTCATTTTATGCATTTGTATTTGTATATTTTTATTTAATTTTCTAACAATATTTTAAATACACTTTTTATTTTAATTTTTCCATAAATATTACTGCAGCCCCGCCATTGACCTTCTTCGTAGACAACTACCGCTATTCTGACCTATATATGTATGTATGTATGTGTACGAGTGTAAATGCTTTAAAAAAAAAAAAAGTTTTGCTTATCGTTGCTCATCATATGGTCGCGTCAACACAACAAACACGAAGCTGACATCGCATAGCATCGTGCGGCTGCTTCGTGAGAGCCGAAGTTTGACGTTTCCACGTCGTATGCGGTATTGCATTGTTGTGTCAAAATTGTGTAAAATAGTAGTAGGGCAACAAGTAGTCTATAAATTGTAGTTTACTTTGATAACGATAGTAGTAGCTAAAATTCAATTGTTCATGAATGAAAAATTGATTTAAATAATAAAATCTAAACAGAAACGTGAGGTACATATATATAAATGCAGCTTACCTAGTAATTATAATAAAATCGCTAACAAATATTAAACACTTCAGTACAAAATAAACCCTTTAATTTTAAAGGAAAATATTCACACTTAAAACATTAAAATTTATTTATGCTCCTTAGCATTGCAATTATTTATCATAAATAAAACAACTAACTTGTGAGCTTCCGAGTGCCTACTACTAAATCAGAAACTGTTTGCGTGGCGCATTCAGCTGACAAGTGAAAGCAAAACTAAAAAACGTGTGCGCTGGCAACACTGGTGCACTGCAAATCAAACACGATATGAAAACGCAAATTTAACACACAAAACAAATATTACATTTCATATCACACTTTTAACCACGTCAATTTAGAAGATTTAAACATATATGTATATGCATTATGTTGTTGTTAATTATACATACCTTGCGCTCAGGCTTTGCAATTTCTGGCAGTATACTGCAGAAGGGCTTGATAACTTCTAGGAATTTGACTGCAAATGAGTGAAAGAAAACAATTAATTTAGTTTGCTTTCTCTGCAATGTATTATTTTGTTTCTCAGTTCGCACTTTGCTTAATTAGCGGTGCATTTCAAATTTTTAAAATTCATTTTCTTTTCCATTTTTTTTGTATACGTAAGCAAGTACGGGGGTGTTGCCGACGCGACCACTGCTTTCTGACAAAGTTGAGCGGCATTTTTATATAGATATTGCACTTGGAGTTATTGGCGTTGTACTTACTTCCCATTGTGTTTGACTTAATATAACGTACGGCAGGGAACTAAACTTATGATTTGTATTGCTGCACTTTCTACACAAAATTTAGAAAGTTTCAGTTCTATTGGGGAACACTCCAACGGACACAACGACCGCTTCAACTGACGAAAACCGAATGAACGACGTTAGCGAAGACGAAAATAACCGAAGTAGGCACGACGTGTCATTTCCACATTATATTGACGTTTCTTAACATTGTATTAGGGCTGCTAATATCAATATATCGATTATTTTTCCAATCATTTAAAATTCGAATTCGATCTTGTAATTTTTTAATTTTTTTTACTAAGATTGTTGTTTTATTTTACTTCATTTTTTTGTATACTCTGTTTTTACTACATTTACTATTAATATAGCCTACTTTTTTAATTATTACAGTATACAAATAACGCAAAAATGAGTACGGAATGTAACTAACAGAAATTCGAACATTCGAATACTATTCTGTCAAATTTATAGATGTGAGAAAATCACCACAAACTGTTAAGTTAGCAGCAAATCTGCTAATTTGAGCGTTGCCATCATTCGTAGGTAGTGTGGCAACATTATGGGCTATAGAACTCTACAAAAAGCAAAGCAATCTAGCCTGCGAAAACAAACGCAAAGCAACAATACAAACACAGGCGAAATCAAATTATAAGACACAGACGTAATATATGCGTGAAAAAACTAGCTGGCAACAATAACAGTTGCATGTGTTAATCCAAATGTCAAGAAAAACCAGCAAAAAGCGTCGTATCAAATAAAAATTGAGTGTTAAGTGTAAATCAGCAATGACTTCGGTTATATATGTGGAATTGAGCTCGGATTCGGAGGAGGAGGTAAAAGCGCCAGTGACAGCGCCAACAACGTTCAGCTGGTGTAGAAAAGTACAGTTGTATTTTTAATAGGTTTTGTGCATTGGTGTGCGCGTATTAGTGTTGGCGTGCGTGCGTCTATGTGTTAGATACAAGTGTATATGCATGTGCGTGTAAGTGTGTGTGTATTACAAATTATGTGTACGAATATCATTTTCGCGGTGCTTTTATTGTTGCTCGCACACACACATAGATGCACACACACCTACAACAGCTCGACACGCAAACTCTTGCACAGAGCCAATGCTGCCAATGATGCCACCTCGGTTGCAGAAACTGCAACCACTTGGAGCTAGTACTTAGAAATGTTAATTGTTCTAACTGAAACCAGTTGCTACGCATGTGTGGGTGTATTTATGTGACATTATTATACAGTTTGCGACGCAATTCAATTAATTGTGAATTAGGTTAACATTTTGTGTACATGAGCAGTTGAAATAAATGTAACTCTACACTGCATTCATCGGCGCGCCTCAAAACTCTACACACATTGCGCCACCCACACAGCTGCAGCGGCGTATTTGTTTGTTTTGTTTTTAAATCGAATTTAAAATGCAATACCCAACAGGTCGTTTTTGTTTACTTTTTTTAATGTCATCTCTGTTTCTCTACAGGGCCCACCCGACGTAAAGCGAGCGCGTCGAGATCTGACAAACGTATCCACTGCGAAAACCTTACCCACGAAATTATTGCAAATACCAAAAGCTTCGATTGTAACGCCAGCCACTGGGATAAAGGTAACTCCTACCGCAACAACAGTGACAATGGCGGCAGGAACTGGAACAGTAGTCGGGACATACAGGTTCGAGGAGCATTAAATTAATGAATTTTATAAATATGCATATTACTGCAACACATGCATTTGAATCAATGCGCTTACTAAATGTCGATAAGCCATTGATTATTGTTCTGTTAAGACATTGTTATCGATAACTTACAAAGCGTATCTTACAGGTCCATGCAAATACCAAGTGGCATAACGGTAACTAAGCACAACAACAGCAATGGCAATTTCAACATGTCCACTGCCAAAATCACAGTCGAAACTAATAACAATATCAATAGCAGTAGCAACAACAACAATAATAATAACAATAATAATGTAAATTACAAACCATTCAAAGTGGCAAGTGGCACCTGGTCTAAGACAACTACAGGCACCACAATGGCAACAATTACTAGCGTACCCAGTCCACAAACGTTGACTTCAAAGCCGGCGCAACGACCCAGTACACATCAGCAAAAGGCGATGATAAAACCAAAGTCAACCATAACGACTGCTCCACAAAAAACTGCACTGCAGCAACAGCAGCAACAGCAGAATCAACAACATCAACAGCAGCAGCAAAAACAATTGCAGCAGCAACAGCAGAATCAACAGCAGCAGCAAAAGCAATTGCAGCAGCAACAGGAGAATCAACAGCAGCAGCAAAAACAATTGCAGCAGCTTCAGCAACTGCAGCAGTCGAAGCAGAAAGCAGTCACGCCCATCAAACAACAGCAGCAACAAAGGCCGTCAATACCTGGATCACAACTGCAACAAAAGCAGGTGACTACCCCAACATCCACTTTGCAACAGCAACATCAGCAAAAGTTGACGGCGGCAACATCCATGCAGCAGCAGCAGAAGCAGCCGTCATCGATGTTGCAACAGCAGCAGAAACCGACAACAATGTTGCACGTGCAGCAGCAGCAAAAGCCGTCCATTACAATGTCAGCGATGCAGTTGCAGTTGCAACAGCAACAGCAACAAAAGACGTCCATGTCGATCGCAACGCCAACTTCACCGACACAAAAGCCAATTTTGCAACAACAGCGACTCTCAAAGCCTCCGCTGCAACAGCAACAGCAACAGCAGCTGAAAACACAGACAGCCAATCAGCAAATAATGATAACCAAAAAGCTGCCAGTTAAGACAACACCAAAGCAAGCGGCCACGCAGCGTTTGCCCACCTTGCAGAAGATGCCGCTAAATGTTACGTTGACGTCGCCTGCTGCCCAACAGAAGCAGCCGCCGCCAGCGCACAGTAACAACAGCAACACCACCTCCACCACCAACAATAACAGTAATTTGGCGCTGCAAAAACAGAAGATGCTGCATCAACAACAACAGCAGCAGCAGCTGGCAGCACCGCCGCCCGCACATCATCCGACGACTCAGTTGCCCAAGATCGTGCAAATGCCCGTGCTAAGCAGGCAGAATGTAGTGCTGCCAACACCTGCGCCGATCAACAGTGCAGCGCGCACTCTGCCCTACAAAATGAAGGCGACAGCAGCAACAACTGCAGTTACAATGACAACAGCTGCAACAACAACAACGGCTGCAGCAACACCAACTACAACAGCAGCAACAACCGCAACAGCTGCTGCCCTGCGCAACGTACAACAGTTTATGCCCAGCAGCAATAGCATTACATCAGCTGGCGCCACGCCTCCTTTGCGTCTATTAGCCACGCCCCCTCATTGCGCCGCAGCATTAAATGAGCCGCTGCTGCTCAATCTACCGCCCACGACTAGCATCACACCCCAATTGACGCCAACGACAACGCCGCCGCCAACATCAACAACAGCAACTGCAACAACAGCAGCTGCTGCTAAGATTACCTTTCCAGGTGCGAGCATTTCACCTGTCCTAAAGCCCGCCACGAAGCGTGTGCAGCCTATTACAGTTCTAAAGAAGTCGGATGAGGAGTGGCGACGGCACATAGCGCAACAGCAGCTCGTACAGTGTCAGAAGCCAAAGGAACAGCCTGCTACCACGCCTACTATTGTGTTAGTCGAATCACCGCCCACAACACCACCTACTGAGAAAGTGGAGAACAGCAGCGCTGCTTCATCTGCTGCAACAGCAACTTCAACTCCAGCTGCAACAGTTGCTGCTGCTGCTGCTACTGCTGCTACTGCTCCTCCGGCTGCAACACGTCCGCCACTTGTGCCGGAATATTCTGCCATGCTGCAGTTATGCCGCGAGCTGGATAAATCGCCAGATATGGAGCGATTGATTGAGATTAAGCTGATGAAATACTATTACAGTGTCCATGAAAACTTTGTGCGTTCGCGTGGCTTTCGCAAGCAACTAGAACAGACTATGGAGCGCATGCGGAATGAGCCGGACATGATTTATGTACATCTCAAGTGTGTGGTGGATGAGCTGAAGGTGCGACGTAAAGCCAAAGCAGTCGAGTTGCCACCCGACGAGCCGGAAGAGAAACCAACACCACCAGCAGGAGCAGCGACTACAACAACAGCAGCTCCAATACCAACGCCAGCTGCAGCTGAGATTAAAAGTGCACAGCCACCTCCTGCTGTTCCTGCTAGCACTGGCAATAAGCGCACCGATGAGCGTATTAGGAAATTGAATCGCACTTTGTATACCATTACGAAACGTATTAGCGCTTTGGAAGAGGCGGATGTCGATTGGAATGACGATGATGACTCCAGCTATCTGCAGGTGGAGCGCTACAAGAAGCGCGCCTGCCAGATCTATGAGAAAATCTGTGACTTAACCGGTGAAAGTAAAAGCGCCCATCGTCAGATGAAGCAGCCCATATTATTTAAGGATACGCCATATCCACATTTTAATCGCACACTCTCCGCGTTCGTCAATCGCATGCATGAATTTCCCGATTATCATGATGTGCTCCAGTTGCTGGAGCACTGCAATAAGGATAAGAATCTTGGACTGGCTTCCTTCGAAATGAAGCGTATTGGTAAGAGAACGCAATTGTTGTTGGTATCCATATAACTAACGATCCATATGCCCTCTTTCGCAGCTCATGATGCCTTTGTTAAGGTGGGTCGCCTACTGCAGGCGAGGCGCAAGACTGATCTCTATGAGACCGTAACACATTTCACGGCCAATGCCAAGGATCCAGCTGCCTCGGATGCAGCACTGTTGGCCAAGCTTAATGAGAACAATAAGAAGCAAACAAAAATCAGTGACATTCTAGAAAAGTGAGTAGCTCCCATGATAATATTTATTGCTGCGAATTCCAATTAAACTAAAACTTGCTTTGCAGATTTGCGCGTGAGCAGGATCTCACCAGCGAGGAGCAGCGGGAGGCTAGGCTAAAGGAAAAACAACTGCAAGCGGCGGTGGCGGCGGCAGCAGCAGAAACATCAGCAGAATCAACAGCAGCTGCTGGAGAGGCAGTCAGCAAGTCGCCAGCTGTTTCAAATGTAGACGAGGAGAAGCCCTGCACCAGCGCTCAGGCACAGGCGCAGGCAGCCCAACAAATTGGTTCAACAAATGGACTGGAAAGAGGCGAACGCGAGCAGGAGAGCGACAGTGATGATGATGATGAGGACGATGATGAAACAGATGAGGATGTCGATGCCTTTGTTGATAATTTCAAAGCAAATGGCGATATAAGCGATGCAGAATCCGATACGGAAGCAAATGCAGCAGCACCAAAGACACCTGCTGCTGACGCAACGGCGGCTGCTCATGTGATAGTTAATAATGTAACGAGAGTCAAGACTGCTGCTAATAATGATAATAATAATGTTGACGGTAACGTTAATGAGAGTGCAAAAGAGGCTGCCAAGGCAAACCCCAATGGCAGGCTGAAGGATGCGCCTGCTGCCCAAATACTAAAGGTCATGTCAGTTTCTAGTCTAAATGCAACTGTATCTACAACCACCACCACCACTCACGCCAACAACAATAACAATGGCAAAAGCAAGAATAAGAACGGTAGCAGCTCAGAGCAGCCGTCGCAGCAGCAGCAACAGGAGCGAGAAAAGCAACAGATCACAGAAATTATCATTTCGGATGAGGAGTCATAAATGTTTCTCCGCCATCATTTCTCATCAGCAGAATGTTAGTTTATATTTTATTTAGTTAGTATTTATTTATTTTTCTCATATTGCGCACAATTTGTTATACTTCCATAAACGATTTATTAATTGTTTTCAATTACATTTGTATTCGATATATGTATATTTAAATTTATATTCTATTAATTATACAGCACTTTGTGGATGCTGTTCTATAAGTGTAGCTTTTTTAGTGTGCAAAAAACGCTTAGATAGTGTATATATGAAATGCAACTACTATTACATTTAAGTGTATGTTTTAAAAAAACACTACTGATATAAGAAATAAAATTAAAAAATCAAAATAACTTCATTATTTTGCTTTTTGCTGCTTTTTGTTTTATTTAGTATTTTCAAATTATTGCACTGCCGGCTTGTTATCGAAATTATCGCCGTTATCGGAGCTCAGCCTGGGACTTTTCCGTTTTAAGCTTGCGCCTGCAATGCGCCTAGCAGATAGCACTAACCATACAACACATAGACTGGACAACTCGAACAAACTTTTTTCACGAACCTGATTTTGATATCCCGGCCTAGTCATCTTCGTATTTGCTCGGCTCTTTAATTTACTGTTCGGGCAGCGAAAATATAGCAGTTGATATTCAGTTCGCTGCCAGCGCTCGAACGAAATGATTCTATTCTCATATGAAGCACCGCTGTGTGCTATTCTTTCTTTACTCACTCTCTCTATGCCTCTCATATATACATATAGTATGTAAGTCTGTGTGTGTATGCAGCACAAGCCAGCAGCTCACAAAGATTGAAATTTGTCCGCGAGTCGCGATTCGCGACGATCACATCTTCGATCTGAATAAGAGTATGCCGAACTCTTAAAAAGGTTTGCCATGCTCAAGCAAAATTTTAGTGTTTTCGGATTATTTTTTTGAAGGGTATGAAAGCGTGATGTACATAAGCATGCTTTTTCGCGATGAGCATGCACACACACACTTACCATATCTTGCTACATGTATGAGCATTTATGTGACTGTGAGCGAAACTATTGCTGCCTGTGGCAATTGTAGGGCCCAACATTTGCAGTATGTTTTCTTGCTATCTGCTCGATCCAGTAGTTTGTCTATTTTGTATGGTTTGAATTGTAGAGTGACTGTCAAATGAGCCATTACGGTCTGCAGTCATTTTGGCAATCATGAGTACATGGTGTATTCTGACATTTGTCAATACATATGAATTTCCAGATCCACTTAAATTGTTTATATAAAATAATAATATATAAATATTATATATAATATATAAAATATTTTGGTGGCTGTTACTAAATTAATTATACCCATTTTTATTTATTAAACATTTATAAGAATAAATGCATATGTATGCATATAAACAGTAATGCCATAGAATGGTGGAAGTAGATTTGACAGTCTAGAAGGTCGAACAAATCTAAGACCGTTCTCACAATTCTAAGGCCGAGGTCCACAAGAAAAACAAACTGCAAATGTTGGGCCCTACAATTGCCACAGGCAGCAATAGTTTCGCTCACAGTCACATAAAGCTCATACATGTAGCAAGATAGGTAAGTGTGTGTGTAAACCCCACAAAAAAAAAAAAAAATAATGGGCGCGCCCCCCTCCCCACCCCACACAATATAAGGAGCACCCCATATGAAAAGCATCCGCCGCAACACCCCCCACAAACCGCCGATTCCCTATTTTTTTTATCGATACAGTTATGGGTGAATTGTCGATGACGGTTTCCTCGATAATATCGAAATGATCGTACTTATCGAAAATCTTAAATATAACTTTAAATCCAGCCTCCTGCAAATTTTGGGCGAAAACGCGACTTTGCTCGGTGAACGTGACGCTCTCGTGTTCTGCGACAATAACATGCGATTGGACACCAGACCAGAATGGACTATCAGCAGACCATGGCCACAAAATAGGCGACAGCTCCTTGGCGCTCTCAGCATTCAGTCCAAAGATATTGTTGGGATTCACAGGATCGAGCTGCCAAAGTTCGCGTAAATCATAAACGCCGGAAATAAAAAATAACACGCCCACTTTTTGGCGTCGTTCTTCGGAAATCAATGATGGAATATGGAGTAATTGGGCTAGATAGGTGCGCCCCAGCCGAATGACCCGCAAAACTAATCTTAGTGGTTTTCGTTTGCTCCGCATAGTTGAAAATCCATAGCAAAAAGTCGGTGAACTGCTGCAGGAGTTGCGCCAGCGTCACCTGTGGACAATTATTGTAGTCCATGACGGCGACACGATAGCCACGACGCACCAGAGGCCCGACTATGGAACACGAATTCGATTTATCGAGCATTTGCCAATAGCCGCCATGGACATAAACAAACAGAGGCGAACGCTCCTCAGTACCCTCTTTGTAGAAAACGTCAACCAGTTGTCTATCATCCGTGCCGCTATAGCGCAAATTGTGAACTTTAATGTCAGATTGGGTTGTCAGCTCTTGTGTGTCTGTTTTGCGAATGGATGATAAGAAATCATTTTCTAAAGCTACAGATTAGCTTCGACTTACGCTGAGAGCTCACTCGCAGAAAATTTTCTTGTACAGCTACATTGGGTTCCGGCTGATCTTGAAATCTAACTGTATTATAGCTGGGAAAATATTCACGTACCAAATCAATGTTTTCTTCTTGCGGATTATACATGCTTGCTAGACAACGTTTAACACTTAACCAAAGAAGATAAGTACATACAATAAGCTCGACAAACCTGTTCTTTATTTTGCAAATGTAAGTTTCTGCGATAGATCAGTTCAGTGAGAAGTTATTTTTAAATTTCTTATTATTAAAGCTTTAAAAGAAATTAATGCGCATATTTGCGAATATAATTTTTGAATAATTTTATAATGAATATTTGTGGTATTTTAAATTTTAAATCTGTTTTGTTGGCGCTACGATAGAATTATAATTATCTTAAATTCCAATAAGAGGCGAGTGTTTCAAAAGAACTAGTTCCATTAACTTACCTCCACATTTTAATCGAATCAGCTGCTAGTATTTTGCAGCATAGGTGGCAACATTGTAACTGAAAAGCCAACTCAGCTTCTAGTTTATAAATTTTATTTTGCGTTTGTAAGACAATTGAAATTCTCTATTGAAAATGAGCAGAGCCCAACAACAAAACGATGAGGACGTCAACTCGGCGCTGTTCGATGCACGTAACGAGTATTACATAGGAAATTTCATGGGCTCCATCAACTTTGTGCTGCCCGAGCAGGGGACAGCAGGTGCCGAGCTCTTGTCGTACATGTATTTATCATATTTGGCCATCGATTCGGGTCGCATCATTGCATCGGACATCAAGGAGAACACAACGACACCGTTGTTGGCATTGCGTTACGTGCACGAAGCCTTTGAGCAGCCCGCTCGCATCGAGGAGCTGCTCGAGAAGCTCACCGACAAAGTGGCCGGCGATGAGGATGAGACGAACATCTGGCACATTGCTACCGCCATCGTTTACTGTTACGATGGACAGTTCGAGAATGCGTTGAAGATATTGCATGGATCCAACAATCTCGAATCGATGGCATTATCTGTGCAGTGTCTGTTGCGCTTGCAGCGTGTTGATTTGGCCAAACAGTTGGTCGCCAAAATGCAAGAGATTAGCGACGATGCAACACTCACACAGCTGGCACAGGCATGGGTTGCCTTGGCTCAGGGCACCGAGCAGATGCAGGATGCCTTTCACATCTATCAAGAGTTCTGCGAGAAGTTTAAGCCTACTCCAGCGCTCCTTAATGGCCAGGCTGTAGTCCATTTGGGTTTGGAACGTTACGAAGAGGCAGAGGCAGTGCTGCGCGAATCGCTCACCAAGAAGCATAACGATTACGATACTTTGATCAATATGATGGTACTCTCACATCTGACCGGCAAATCAACAGAAACGATAACGCGCTACTGGGAGCAGCTGCGTCAATTCTACCCAAAGAGCGATTTTGTTGTGGATCTGGATAAGAAATCTGCTGAATTCGATCGCTTATGCCTGGAGTATGAGCCAAGCGGCGAGCAGCTGCTGGCAGTCTAAATGAAAATTGATTCCTCAATCCATATTACATTCATTTATAAAACTTTATATGTATATGCTTTATAATACAATACAAATCTATTAGATCTATTTATAGTTGTGTAGTTTTCAGTAGGGATAAAACGATGAATTGCAATTGTCAATCAATTGATTCGAACTTACAATGTCCTTTCGATAAGCCGAGAAATAATCGAACAATATCTGACAATGAAATCAATTGAACATCTTAATTTTTTAACTATTAATCGGGTTTTGGTGTTGCAATTAAGTAATCGCTCCCTTCGGTCCACATTTTTTTGTCGTCCCCAGTCTTTAGTAGCTGTGTGGAAGAGAAAAATAATTGAGTAAATTTCGAAAAAACTTTTTGGCTTCACTTACTTTTGTTTAAATCCATATTTCTTACGCTCATAGAACAAATCTGTTTTTGAACTGCCAAGGTTGACGATCTTGGGACAGCCATCGCGCTGCATATGTTAAAATTCAGTTATCAATGAGGAAATCAATTAATATTCATATTATACTCACGTCCTTCTCTTGTATGGTGCAGGATTTGCAGTAGTAGGCATCAGAGACTCCGGGGCCACCACAAATAACGCAGCGTCCCTGATACGAACCATAGTTGCACTCATCGCAGATGCGCACCAAGGTGCAAGGACGTACATAAGAGTCGCAAATAACACATTTGCCATCGTCCTTTTCGCAAAGCCGGCCAATAGCTGCACGTGAAACGAACGAGCAAAGCCATGTTTACACAAATTATACAAAAAATAACTACTATGTGCGCTACTTACCGACGCCAGGCTGTTTGCGACAGAAAATCAAATCGGGATGATGTTTAGCCATGTTAAAATACTTTTATTTGTATATATATTTCAGGCTTAATAACAATTTTACACTTATTTTTCTAATAATGGATGCTCCCAATGTTGTTTGCTGTGTGACCGCACGCTCAAAATATGACAACAGTGTATTTTTATGGCACAAACACCGATGCAAATAATAATATTATATACTGTTTTATGGGTGAAGATACCAAACATTTTATTATGGTCACACATTAGCAGCTGTTTGTCTTATTTTCTGTATACAACATTGAGAAAAGTGCATAAGCCAAAATGCAATTCATTTAAATAGTGTGAATTTGTGAAATAATACATATTGAAATATTGTGTAAAGTGCTAGAAAATGTCACAAGTGACATCGTCAACGACACAAAGTACCGCCGCCGCTCAAGCGGGCAGCAGGCGTTTGCAAAACAACGATGCAGGCGTTTGCGTGGGCGTCGGTGGTGTTAGCTATGGCGAAACGGAATGGGAGGCACGCGAGGTAAGATGAAAGATGACAATAAATTAAAGCAATCCATAAATATAAATAAATGTGATCAACAGTCGCAACGCCAACGAGAGCTGCACGAAGCGCGCGCTAGAGCTGCACAAATGGAAAAGACAATGAAGTGGTGGTAAGTAGGAGCCACCTGGGAGAGCACCAGCCGCTACTCATTTAACTCATTAACATACTAAATGCATAAATACTTCATTGCAGGTCCGATTGCACCGCCAACTGGCGAGAGAAGTGGAGTAAGGTAAAGTTGCCATGGCACCTGGCGTTGAATCAATATGTTTGCAAGTTGTTTAATCCCACACAAAACTTCAACCTAACAGGTTCGCAACGAACGGAATAAGGCGCGTGAGGAATCTAAACAATTGAATCTTAAACTGGACGCAGCCATGAAGGAGGCACACTCGTTGAAGCGTGAGAAAAATGATCTGGAGGTGCAGATAACGCAGTTGAAGAAGGAAATGGAAAAGGTGCACACGCTGATGATGAAACATGCAGGACAATTTCATCGTGCGGACACCAATGAGGATGCTGAGGCGAATGGACGCGATGCCAATTGCTCGCCCGATATCTCATCCGATGGCTTAAAGAATGTCAATAGCGAAGATGGTCTGGTTACCAAACTGCCGAACGATGTCAAAGATCTGGATATTGAAGAGTTTGCAATGAAGGGCGCCATGCCCAAGCATTTAAGTGACTTGGATGAGGCTGCAGCCGTTGCCGAGGAAAAACGTCTAATACAGCAATTGTCCAAAGATGATTTCGATGAGGATTACTTGTTGCAAAAGATATCCATGCTGCAATTACGATTGGATGAGGCACAAAAGACATTGCAAGCGGAGCGAGAGTATGTTTAACTAATGCTTACAAATAGTCAGCAAATTGAATATATAATTTAATATTATTAACAGTGAAAAGCATGAGCTACACAAGAGCATAGAAAAGCTAGCACTAGAGCTGCAGGATGTGCGCGGCAGACAGGAGGAGTTACGCTCTGCTAAGCAAGAAGCAGTGCGAGAGCTCCTCACATTGCAGGTAAGTCAATTAAATATTTAATACGTATATATGAATGTGTGTATACAATTTGTGTATTAATGTAATTAATATATTCAGGAACAACATCGTGCAGAGATGCGCATTGTGAACAACTCGCTGCAAGAAGAAATAGCAGCACGCGAAAATCTGGAGCGTCGGTATGGCCTAGTCGTAGCTCTATTTCTCAATTACATACCGTAATAATTCTTAATCTCGTACAGTCTCAGCGAGCTGCGCACCGAACTCGAGCACTTGCAGGCAGAGAATGCTTCGGAGTGGGGTAAACGCGAGCGTTTGGAATCCGAAAAGTTAGCGTTGGAGCGCGATAATAAAAAATTGAGAGCTGAATTGCGCGATTATCAGGAGCGTTCGGATCGCAAATGTCGTCCCATGCAGGCCAACGATGTGGAGCTGCGCGCTCTGCAGCAGGAGCTCTCAGAGCGCAATAAAGAAATTAGCGAAGTCAAAATGTCGCACGCTAAGTTGAAGAAGCTGCTGGCGGAGACCAATACAGAGCTGGGTCATGCCGTGCGACGCGCCGAGCAATACGAAGCGGAGGTGAGTTAAATCTAAATTATTAAATTTGAGTGTGAGACTTGATTCTTGGAGTTTCTTCTGATATATTGATTCATGGTGCCATTAATTAGATGCTCGTCTAAATTTGGATTTCAATGATTAAAGCAGATCGCCATTATCTTTTCAATATGTTTTACACCGATTTTCTTTTACCCATATTTTGGAAATAGTAGCGTCTCCATCTTCTCTTAGTTTCAAACACTTATTGACAGTTTTACTTGACTTTTAATATAAACTAGAAAACATAGATAAATGCCAGAGTCGTCTCAATTTACATATAAAAAACAAATAGCAATTAATTGGCAAATGCCGCCAAGCCGGTAATTGAACGTCCCAGGATTAGGGCATGAATATCGTGTGTTCCCTCATAGGTGTTCACTGATTCCAGATTCATTACATGCCTGATCACATGATATTCGTCACTGATGCCATTGCCTCCCAACATATCTCGCATCTGGCGTGCTATGTCCAATGCCTTGCCCGCATTGTTCCGCTTCAGCAGCGAGATCATCTCGGGTGTGTGAAGTTTGCTATCCTTGAGCCGGCCCACATGCAGACAGGCGTTTAGACCAAGTGCTATCTCTGTCATTGCATCAGCCAGCTTTTTTTGGATGAGCTGATTGGCGGCCAATGGTCGTCCGAATTGTTTGCGATCCAATGTGTATTGGCGCGCGATCTCAACACATGCCTCCGCAGCACCAAAGGCACCCCAGGCGATGCCGTAGCGAGCATTGTTGAGGCAGTTGAATGGACCGCTAAAGCCCAATGCATTGGGAAGCAGCAGCTCTTCGGGCACACGCACATCGTCCATCATTATCATGCCTGTGGGCGAAGCACGCAGAGAGAACTTGCCTTCAATCTTGGGCGTGTCTAGGCCTTTGCCCGACAATTGCCTATCAATAATAAAGCCCCTCAATTTGCCATCCTCACACTTGGCCCACACGATGATGACATCAGCTATGGGTGCACTGGTTATCCAAGTCTTGGAGCCATTCAGAATATAGGTCTTGGTCTTGCTGTCGTATTTGGCGTTGGTTTCCATGCCAGCTGGGTCGCTGCCATGATTCGGCTCAGTTAAACCAAAGGCGCCTGAAAAATAATACATGAGTCAATGAAATGGGTTTTTTAATCATAATTTGTTCACGAAAGTCTATAACATAATACAAAAAATATATAAATATATAAAATGATTTTTATATATTTAAAATGTTTTATAAATAAATTTGTATATAATTGAAGCATTATATATGTATTTAAAATATTCGCAAATCATTATATATAAAACATTTTCATAGTGTATTTAAGTTTCGACGTTGCTGATACAAATTTGTCTTTTGTTTGGATATTTCTATTTCTCTGCATTTGGTTTATTTCCGGTCACTCAACACACAAATGCATTATTTGAGTGCAAAAGAAAGACAGAGAGAGAGAGAGAGAGAGAGAGAGAGAGAGAGAGAGCTTTGTTATTTACGTATTGCTATTTGTCAGCATTTTTGGTATTTTTCTGCTCCCTCAGTACACAAATAAACAACAAATGCAATATTTGATGGGAGGCAAAATAAAGACAGGGAGAGAGAGAGAGAGAGAGAGAGCTTTGGTTGTTGCTTATGGTGTTTGCTGTCATCTGCTGATATTTGATTCTGATATTTGATCGCTCAACATGTTTACTTCAGTTTGTTGTTATGGCCGGAATCGCTCCTCTCGTCCTATCTTGCTTATATTAATTTTAATCTGCGTGTTATCAGTGCTGATAAACAACAAATCTTTAAAAGTTAATGCTAAAAATAAAAAAAACTTAGCAGGTGATCGAAATGAACAGCGTGTAGAGATGAATATGTGAACTTAATATTGTTTTGCTCACCAATCAGCTTGCCCTGCGCTAGGCTGGGCAAATATTTTTGCTTCTGCTCATCGGAACCATAATCGTATATGGCGCCCATGGCCAGAGAACTTTGTACGCTCACCGCAGAACGATAGGCGGAGTCAATGCGTTCCACTTCACGTGTGAGCAGGCCATATGCAACATTGGACACGCCGGCACAACCATAGCCCTGGATCGTGCAGCCCAATACACCAAGACTGCCAATCTCTTCCATTATCTTCTTATCGAACTGTTCCAATCGATTGGCCATCTTAACGCGCGGCAACAGCTCTGCTTGGCAATAGCTGCGAAAGGCATCGCGAATGGAAACCTCCTCCTCCGTTAGCTGACTTTCCAAGTTCAATGGATCCTGCCAATTGAATTTCGCTGTACTCGCTTTGCTGCTGGCCAGGCGGCGCGCTATAACGCATGGCCGCAGTTTACCGATTACATTTTGCGCAAGCATTCTTCTTCTTGTTTTGGTGTTTTCTTTGCTTTGTTATGAAATTCCGCCAGTCGGCTACACCAGCTCTCTCACTCGCTCAACTGTCGCGCTTGACTCGTGACGAGTGACTGAAACGAAAAGCTTTGCACAGCAGAAAAGCTTTCAATCGGCAGTTGCTATCGCTCACACTCATTGGATTATGTCGGCCGCATAGCTTCTCCGTGGGGGTTCTATCTCATTCGCTTATCTTAAGACTTTGATTTAAGAGCGTTGATTATGAAATGAAGAGTTTGCCGATTCTGTGTAGGTGCTTATTAAGTATTGTTAGTGGAATTAATTTAAAATAAATGTTTGTAAATGCATATAAATACAGACATTTCTTAAAGATTTACTTTCAGTCTTTATTCCAATCGATAATGAAGAATCAATCAAATAAATATTTCTTTAAGTTGCTAAATACAAAATCAGTTTGATAGAGCACTAATTATTTGCTAAAATCTTGCGCAAGATCAGTAAATGCAACTGTGTTGCTCTCTCTCTTTGTCAAGCCGCATTCATAAATAGTTTTCTCGCGAATTTGGCATCAATTGCGAGACTCAGTTTTGCTTCGGCAGCCATTGAGAGCGGATGATTTTGAGAATCTTAGAAAATACCTCAAGTACATAAAAAGCGTGCTGTTTAATCTAATTCTGAAATCTCTAGCTTGATCGTTGGTGAAATCTTCAACTGAGTGTTATTAACATCAGATTATTACGAAGAATATTTAAAAAATCATAGAATGAAAGGACCTAAGGCTGTAGGGGTGTTAGCTGAGCGAGCATTGAAGATTGCAAATGAATATTTGAGAATGAAAAACCTGCCTGTAGGACGGCTGCTGCGATTGCTTTCGCTCGTTTCCAATCGCAACAATGCCGCCTATTCAAGGGATTCGAATTTTAAATGTTCAGTCGAAATCCGAACGAGTTTTGGTGCGGCGGATAAAACGTGGAACTATGACAATTCCCCAAAGAATGACCCAGAGGAGGACAAGGTGGGCGTGTTTGCAAATGAGATGGCCAGAAATGGCTACTAATATGAGTATTAAATCTCTTGATTCTATTTCTTTTCTTTTATTATTCTTCAGGTAAAGCGTTTGCGACAGCGCGTCGAAGAGCTAAAACGTGAGCTAGCCGGCGCTGAGGACGAGCTGGACTCGGCCGTAAATCAAGTGCGACGCCTACAACGCAGCAATGACGAGTTGGTGGGGCAGACAGAGGGACTGCAGGTGCAAATACAGCATTTGCAAAACAGGTGAATAGGGAATCTATTTTTTCTATTAATTACTATTTAAATCAAACTCCGATTCTAACTAATTACCCCCAACTAACATATTTCATGGTGCTGGCTATTAAAACTAAATATTAACAAAAACCTCCCAAAAAAAAAAAAAAAAAAAAAAAAAAAAAAAAAAAAAAAAAAAAAAACTGAAGACGCGCACCAAGTCCGCAGCTGCGTGGCATTGGCGGCGTTCAGCTGCGCAACAAAATTGCCGTGGAGCTGCCCAGCGAGTGTTTGCCGAACATCAATGATCTGCGCCAGATCTTCGATGATGGCCAGGCGGGTCTACGCAGCTCGCACAATGGCTGCGACTCGGCGTCAGTGCATCATGCGGCTGCCGTGAAGCGTTCCAGTCACACCGAACGCACGCTGCTACAGCAGCAGCAAACCAATGCGGCGGCAGCAGCAGCTGCAGCTGCAGCATCTGCAGGAGTTGGTGGATATTACGATGCGAAGACGTCGCATTTTGAGGACAATATTTTCGAATCGAAATCACGCAATTTGGAATTTGAGCGTGCCAAGCAGAAGTTTGATAATCCACATGGACGCAGCAGCAGCAGCATCAGCATCAACAGCTGCAGCAACAGCATTTGCAACAGCAACAACAGCAGCAACAGCAGCAGCAGCAGCGTCATCGCAGCTCATCTGGTCGCTTTAATAGCAGCACAAACGGCAGCAACGGAGGCAATCGAGCTAATCTTGCATTGCCTCTGAAATGCATGACGAATACATCCCAAAAGGATGTTGATATTAATAGGCAGCTGTATGAGTCGCAGGATAAGGAGCAATCTCATACGGGCTATGCGCGCAATAGTATTAATTTAGATGGTCTCAAGGTATCCGACGATGAGGTGAGGCGCGACACTCTGGCATGAAACTAACTTTTGGTTTATGAATATTTTTGTATATTTTATTTATATATTTTAGAATGTATCTTAAATTATATATTATATTTAACGATTGCAAATATTTTTGCAGACTCCGTAGCTATGGCTCGACAAGTTTGCTGCTGGACGATGAAACTGAAGGAAATAGTGATTAATACGTCGATTTCTATATATTAACATATATATAAATATCTTACATTAACCATTAACTTTAAGACTTTCAAAATTGATCTTAGGCTATGATTTGCAGTCCACTATTTGTTTTTAGTGTGTTCCTTAGTTCTTTTATAAGCTTATATATATTTAACTATTCGTTTTCTTGCAAAAAACTTAATTATTGAATACTCAACTCTTGGCAGCCAAACAGAGCTATATACATGTCTATATAGGTACTCAAATTTTATGGCAGCTTGTACTTAAGGGAGTTGTCTAAGATGTCCGCAAGACTGCAGATCAATATAAATACACCTTTTTTTTTCTCATTATTTTGTTTTGTCAATCAATAGATTTACTAAATATGAATCGTTCATAAACGTTAATATTCTAATTTGATATAGCTTAATAATATCTTAACTGAGCTGATCTATATAAGCCTAGGGAACAACTCAATAGAACTTATTATATACATACATATATGTTATACATTCGAATCTTGAGCTTCGCAAACATTTCGCTGAATACATATTCCATTTACTCTATAAATACCCCAACATTGATATGGCCATGTCGAGATCTCCTAAAACCCAATTGCCTTGTGCTTTTATTGCACAAGTTAACATTGCACTGACTAAATAATACCCCCACAAATGACTTAAATAATATATTTATAAACATATATCTGATATAGTTGCATATATATATAATATTTTATATAGGAGTGAAAAGTGAGGGAAATGAACATTAAAATCTTACAACATAATTCATAGGCATTTAGCTAAATGCATATTCCATATACTATATTCTGTACCCAAAAATGTGTATGATCATATTCAGTCCTGTAAACTCCTTAACTAAATAATTCCCCTTAAATATACCAGTTATGTTTATACAATATCTAAAGATTTTACAGGAGAATAAAAAAACAGAAATATATATTCATATTTTATTTCAGAAATATTTAAAGCTTCCCTTTTATATATGCAACTATATACTGATATATAAAATACAGGTTACAATTTTTATTGAATATATAAGTATTCTCTATTTATGTAGTGCCAGAAAAGAACATTCAAGTTATATAAACAATTTAAATATGTTGTTTCTCCTAGAATTGCGAACTTTTGCTCTTTTTTATTTTATACTCAAAATCAAAATATTAAAACTATAAATACGTAAATTTGTGCCTATTTACGAACAAATTTTTGCTCTCTTTTGGCCATTTTCTAGTCTTTGTTTCTATTGGCAGATGCAAAAGTTCGCAAAAGGAAAACGTATTGAAGTCGATTTGTAGAATTATTGAATTGTTAAAATATATATACATAACAAGCAACTAATATAAAAGTATTTACATATTTTAAACTATAGCAATATTTGTATTTTATAAATTATATAAAAATAAAAATATATTACGTATAACAACGCTATGTCTATACAATTTGATATTTTACAAATAAATCATGCGATAAGGCTTGAGTTATTTAACCGTTTTTTAAGGCAAATAGGTAAGGAAGGTACAAGAATTTATATTAATAAATCTAATTGGAAAATTTATTGTGTGGCATGCTCCGATTCGATTTTATAATGAACATGTCGCGCAACTTGAATTAGAAAACTAAGTTTGGAATGCATTCCAATTCGATTTTACGATTCCAATTAGAAATTGTATTTTGAAGCATGTTCGAATATGATTTCGTTATGGAAAGTATTACTAAGGAATCCTTCCTATTTTTGTGAGCTTTGCTATACGCATAAAATGAATTTATATATGTAGACAAACAGAAAATATGCAGAAACCTAAAGAGATTACAATATGCATATCTTCATTTATTGAAGCCTTTCGAGTTTTGTAAAGTGTAAAGTTTTTTCTAGTTGTGAGGGTTTTTCATAACCAAGATATAGTAGTCCATAGGGCAGCTATGTTTGTCGCATGAAATTGTAGATTTTTTTATGTACTCAAACAAAATTGATACAATATTTGGAGAAAACTAAAAATAAATTTATGTAAGCGTGATATATTTCTTTCATTTTGTTTCGAACGACTGAGCATAAGTATGGTACACCGTGGCACAAAATTCACCGGCATCTGCATTGCCATCTATTTGGTATATGCTCTATTTGTATTCTTCATATTGCCTATGTTGTTGCCCGACCCGTTGGTAATGGCCCGTAATATACTCGCCCAACAGACACAGGAGGCGCACTATGAGAATTACACGAACATTACGCTCGAGTCTGGTGGCCAGCCGCTACGTTCCATTCTGGTCACATTTCATGGCTCGGGCGAAATGAGTCTATTGGAGGACTTGTCCTTTCAGCCGGGGTCATACCATCACTTTGCGCCTCTAATTGCGTACAAGCATCGTATCAAAGAACAGCCGAAGGCTATAGAATCTCTTAAAGAGCTTTACTCCTTGTTGAATTGCGATTATAATCGTTCGGAGGCGATGATCAAGTATGGTATGCAAACATCGACATTTCGAAACTTCTATGGAGTGCAGGGGAAGACATGCTCGACCTATAGCATGGAGGTCTGCTCCAAGCTGGAAACTTTGTCGCAAATTTGCAAAATATTTCCATTCATCAATGTGTCGGTATATAATTTGGGTCTTGTATATCTCAAATCTTTACTGGAGAATGAGGAGTGAGTATATATATATATATAGACATAGATTACACAAATAATTTCTAAATATGTATTTTTCTATTCAGCCTTAATGTTCGTATGATATTGTTAATACGAGATCCTCGTGGCATCATACACTCTCGTTCGAGTGGTTTATGGTGCTCTAGTCCGTCTTGCAATAAGCCTAGTGAGCTCTGTAACAATATGGTGGAAGATTATGAAGTCGCTCAGTTTTTATTGAAAGAGTATCCGCATCGCTTTAGGTAAATTCACCGAATTCCAATTTGTAGCTTTCAAACGATATTTTGGTTTGATTTTATTTTTTCTTTAAGTATTGTTCGCTATGAGGAACTAGTGCTACAGCCTCTGGAAACTTTATTAAGCATGTATAAATTTTATGGCCTGCCAACGAAAATCTTTGAGAAAACGAAAGAAAAGTTAACTAAAAGTCAAATCTACGCAATATATAACTTCGAATTACCATTGGCCTGGCAAAGATTGTTAACGCTCAATAAAATTGTGGATATCCAATATGTCTGTCAAAAGGCTATGGACCTTTGGGGCTATAAACCCATAACAGAATTTAATGGAAACATAACGGATATCGTTGTACCGTTGAACAAGTTGCCATTGTTTATGAAGTAAAGTCTCCTCCAGTGCTTGAAGTCAGCTAAAGATGAAGTATTTTTTATGTGTATTCATTGCACTGAATAGATAATTTCTAGTCAGAAATTATAAAAGAAAGATAAAAATCACTTATCATTATTTACAGTATATTTATAACAATGACTTTGAAATATATACTCAATTCTTATAGATATATATATAAACATCGACTGCATCCGATTACCAACTTAGAGCTGTGTGAGCAGTATTTTTTGGTATTTTTCGATTGGGCCATATTTTGTGTATTTTAGCTCAAAACGCTTTACGTCCGCACTTTGACAACACAGCTGTTCATTCCGTTTTCGCTGCTCTCGGAAAGCTCGCCAAACGTCGCACGACGGGACAGTCGGAGCAAAATAATTAATTAGAAATAAAACGCGAACGAAATTATTAAGAAATTACAATGTATTGCACACATGAAAAATGTTAATTAGTTTTGCTGCTACTCTGCGACAAATTTGTTTGTGTGTTCGTGTAGGCGTCCGTGTATATGTATGTGTGTGTGTGTTCGTATGATTGTTTATGTGAATATGTAAACAAAAGTGAATAAGTGTAAAGTTGAAAGCGTTAAGTTAAGTGCTAAAGTTTCGAATTAATTTAAGTAATATCAAATGAGCACAAGCGATCTAGATTTGGAGTCCTGCGCGCTATTGACCGGCATTGCAGTCGAAACTGCCGCTAACGACTCCAACGCTAACGCTAACGCCCCCGCCTTAGCCCCGCCCACTGTCAGGACACGCACTAAGCAGCGCATCAGCTTAAATTCAAAACGTCGACGCAGCCGCATGTCCCGACGCGCAAATCTCATTGGCATCTGCGGCATAAGCAGTTTGTGCATACTGCTGCTGATTGCCACCACGCAGCGCCGACCAACCATGTCCCCGTTCAGCACCGGCAGCAGCAGCAGCGCTGGAAGCATCGGTGGAAGCAACAGCGCCGCCGCTCTTGCTTCCAATCAACTTCCACGCAGCAGCTACTATGAGCGGCAGCAGCAGCCATCACAAACGGCCGCCACAATTTACAATATGACAGCGACCATAGTGGATGTCCTGGCTGGGCAGCGTGCGCGCATTCTCCAGGAGATGGAAAACTTTGAGTATCCGCGCGGCGGTGCCGAAAAGCTAAATGATATGACACCCGAAACGGGAGGCATACCAGTACGCAGCATTGTGGTCACCACTTGGCGTTCAGGCTCCACATTCCTGGGTGACATTTTAAATGCAATGCCCGGCAATTATTATCACTATGAGCCGCTGTTAGATTTTGGCATTAAACAGGTGCGTGATGCGGAGGAACAACAGTTCGCTGTACAGAATCTTAAGAATTTGCTCAATTGTGATTACGGCGATATGTCCGACTATTTGGAATATGGCAAAACGCACACCTATCTATTTGAACATAATCAGCGATTGTGGGAAGTGTGTCGGGAATATCCACGCTTCTGTTGGCGTCCTGCCTTCTTAACGCCCTTCTGCCGCCTCTTTCCAATACAGAGCATGAAGACGGTGCGACTGCGTCTAGCTCAAGCCGAAGAGCTGTTGAAGGATGAAAGGTAAGTTTTGAATGAACTTAAAATATATTTACAATTAAATGATGTGGCAATACAAAAATTAATTGAAACGTTATTTGAACTTAAAACTTGTTCAATTCAGTAGGAATTAATTATTTGTATTTCCAACTGCATTTTCTAGAGTGTTCCTAACGATTAGTGTATTTGGTCATACTTTTTATTTTAGTTTGCCAAATATGAATTTAGTCTGAGACTTTAATTATAAAGTAAAGATAAATAAAATGTAAATTTTCAACTTATATTTTGGCATTTATCGAGGGGATTTGAAATGTAAATTTATAACATTCTCAGTAACATTTTCTAGCACATTTCTATGCACTCTAAGTGCTGGTCACACTATTTTGTATTTAGTCGTAATATTAGCTTAATATAACAGAAATAAACATAGAGAGAGAGAGAGAGAGAGAGAGAGCGAGAGACAAAGAGAGTAGTACAGAGAGCGATTTAAGTCTGATCGCGTACAAAGAAAGTGAAAGGCGACGCCGCATGCGCAAATTGCGCGAATCCCTCTTTGACACGCGTCTTTGTTGCTTTTGCTGTTGCCGTTGTTGTTGTTGTTGATATTTGCGGTTTCTCTGTGTGCCATCTCGCTCGCCCATTCAACTAGTTCGTGTGTCAGTTGTTATTGCTGTTTGTTTTCCCCCACACATCAACATTATCTGCTTTATCTCGATTTGAATGTGGTTTGACTATGTTGTTTAGCTGTTGTTGAGGCACACACTAAAATAATAAAAGAAAAACTATTCAAGTTTATCTTACTTTTTTTTTCCAAATGTAACGAGAAACATAAAAAGTATTTTTTGTACATACTATGTACATATGTATGTATAAAAAAGGTTTTTTTTTTACTTTACTTTAAAATTTTGTTGGTATATAATCCACTTTTGAGCTAATTTATTTACACAAACTTGCATTGAGTTCATTAGTTTTCTAAGTAAACACGTGAAAGATAGCTACTTGGAGTTTCCAAAATTGAAGTGAAAATCCATATTCATATATGTATATATGTAAGTCAATTGGTGGACAGGAATTCCGTTTCAACTTTTTAGTATTATTATCAATCGATAAGAAATCCATTGAGTAATTTATGTATTTCAATCAATCTTATCTAAGCAATATAATTATGCCTCATGCTTTACCTTTACCTTCTGATAGGTCAACATAATGTTTTAATAGGTATTTGAACAGGAAAAAAACCATTCCTAATTACTTGATAATGCTCTATGTGCTTATGCAATCAATCTATACAAATTATTATTTCCGTCTGGAAATTTGGACTGGGCATATGTCTATGTACATGTATCTTATCTTTGGGACATTTCCTATGCGTTTAATGGGCTAATGAGTCTTATTTCAAGATAACTTTAAAAATAAATGTATTTCAAATGCGTATGCGTGTAAAATATGCATGGATTTCTTTCTACATGTAGTAAATAATTTAAATTAAAAATCATAGGATTTTACTAAAAAATAATGAGATTTTGAAGAATGAATAATGATATTCTGCTTGACAGAAAATGGGAATTGTAGCTAAACATCAGCTGTATGTTAATAACCCGTTAGCTATTGATGAAGTGAAAGGCAAATCCTTTGACTAAATAATCTTAAGTAAATTTGTTTCTACTCGTTTTCGATTTGACCGCAAACAAAGTCTCGTTTACATAATTTTCTATTTAAAATCGAAGGCAAACAAAAACTTTGCACAAAATCAATATAATAATGTAGTAGTAGTACGTGTGATTCTATGTGTATTTGTGTGTGTGTGTGTGTATTTGTGTGTTGAGGGATTCACTGCAAACAATATGATGAGGAGAATGTAAACAGAAACCCAAAACGTATTTGATTGATGTGCTTTCTATTTTCGACAATTCTATTGCTTTATATACACATACAAATATATATGTATATATATGTATATCTCGTTTATTGTATATTGTGGTTTCAGTTACAAGACATTTAGTAGCACTCAAAGGACGTTTTGCTATTGTATTTGTAAAATGTATTAAATTTAGACAAGAGTTTGACTTACATTCAATGCAAATTGATTGAAATGGCTGAATAGGATGAATAGAATTTGATATTGCAACTGTAGTAGAAATCCAGATGAGGATTTCCCTTGTATAATGACTACTTCACAATTGAAAGGAAATTTAAATAAATTAAAATGTGCGCTGAAAGTTACTGAATTTAATTTATAATTAAAATATATACTGAATAAAAATGTTGCCAAATATATTTTACAAAAATGATTTATATAAAACAAGTTAAAAATAATAAACAAAGAAATACAATCAGTAATAATTTTACTACATTCAAATAAATGATATATTAGTTCAAATAAGAATAATAATTATCAGATTTATTATATATTTTTCCTTGTGTTCATTACAAAATTGGAATCTTGAGAATTCAAAATTTAATAATAAATCTGCGAAAAACTATTTTCACTTTATAAAAACTTATACCTCATTATGGTCCGCATATATATATTTAATTACTATTTACTGAATTTCGATATTTATCGATTGAGTAACGTATATATTTCCCCTATTATTTTTATATATCATACCTGACCATTTCTAAGTGTCTGCTGCGTTTAGCTATTTTATCGTTTGTTGGGGGCGTGTCTCCGTCTGCCTTGATACCTCGCTCCAACAGTTAAACATTTCACACAACATGTGGCAAAAAGAAATTAGCATACGAAATGATTCGCTTTGTATAGGGCCAAGTCTAGCCGGAAGCTATTGCAAATTCTGCCAATAAAATTAGCAGAGCTTCAAGTCTTTTGTTTTTCTCTTTGGCTTTCGCTATTTACGTCATGTACTCAGCTTTATTGTTCTACTCTTTCCTTGGCTGGGGACTTGAGTGGAAGAGAGAATGTGTAGAGAAAATTTGTTGCGGGTATTCCATGTATACTATAAGGAAACTGCACATGAGGAGAGTTTCTTAAAATAAATGTTGTTTTCTGCCTTACAATTATGTTTCTATGAGGCTCATGCATATAATAAAATTATAAAAAAAAAAGATTTATCAAACTACGTACATTGATAGATAAAATTTTGTTTAATGGCGTTATATGTTTTTATAATTCAAATTTGGGTTAGTCTTTATCTTAACTGCCTTGCCTATGCCTTTGAGTCATTTTTATTTGTTTGTTATTAAATCATTAGTGATATTGCCACATTCAGAAATTGTTTTGAATTTCTTTGCTTCTTTATCACATCATTAAGGGTATTGCCAGATTCATTTATTATTTTGAACCTTTTCTTTTGCTCAGTTTTCATTCTTCTCTTTGCTTTGCTGCATTCACACATTTTTCACACTCTATTAACGCAGTATAGCTGAACGGCTTGGAGCAGCCGTTCGTTGCCCAGTGAAATGCATCAAAATTCCGGAAGCGTTGGCTTAGATTTATGTTGCAGAGGGAGACACCCCACACCGCGCTGCTCTCTCCTTTGAGTGCCTCGCCCCAAATTGGGGTCAGTGTAAGGCGTGTGGTTTTTGGGTGACTCACTAAGCGGCCGCTAACTTGGCTGACTTGGTTTCTAATTGACGGTTGGCCCGCTCCCCGTCTCCATCTCCCTTATTCTCTCTCTCTCTCTCTCTTTCTATCTCTCTATATCGTTGGGTGTGCCCGGCACGAAGGTTTGGGGGTTCTCTAATCATTAATTGCGTATACGCCGCATTGCACGCTTGCCTTTTAAATAAATGTGCTTAATCGGCACTTTATTTTTATACATTATAAGGGTTTTGTATTTTATTTGATTTTGGCTTTAGTCGTTGTTGTTAACTAGTTTGATTAAGCAGGCCTAATTAAAGGTTGATCAATAAAAAGAATTATTCAAGTGCTTACAGAGGTTAATAAATGATATATGTACATATACATAATAATTCATGTTGTAATTGCCGTAACGTAAAACTAAGATTTGTTGTTAGATTAGTATTGGTTACTCTATTCATAACTATTAATTTTAATATAAAACGATTTAAATTACGCAAAAAGTAATTATTATTATTTTATTGTCCTTAAATATTTTCTATACATTTTTTTTTATATATTTACTATCCATTATAGAATAAAATATTTAATATTATATTCATATATTTTTTATATTTTGTTTCTTATATAAAAAATCAGTTTTGTGGCTTTTAACTTTGACTCGCATTTGACAGCTACTAGATTAAATGTTGTGAAAATTGAAAGCGCCCACAGTTTTTGGAGCCAAAACGAGCTGCAGCTGTTGCTGTGGCTATAGCTCTAGCTGAAATAGCACGAAAAACCGCAACCGCAAAGAGTTTTTGGCTTAAGTCTCTCATTTAGTTGGCTTATAATGAGCAAAGTGGCCATTAAATGAGGGCCAAAAATAAAAAATTTTGTAAGCTGCGTTTTCAAATGGGACAACAAGACAGATGAAATTGAGAGACACACGGACAGACATTTAAATAGAAAAACAGATAGATAACAGTGTGAGAAGAAGTGGTTGTCGTATTATGCTGCAGATCCCATTCACAATAAAAAACTTTTTTTTAGTTTTTTGTTTTGACCAAAGTATGACTAAAAGTGTTTAACTATGAGATACCCTTTTTAATAATGTCAATATCACACGATCTAAATCGATATTTTTAGTGTAGAAATATGTTATGAAAATGTCTAAGTACAAAAGTTTAAGATTAATACCATTCAAAGAGTTTGTTTGTTTTAGATTTATGGTTTCGCCCATAAATTTCCATTCCCATCTGAATCGACCTACAAATCCAAAAGCTTAACATATGTGTTTGTTTCAGCTCTTTTGAAATCCCATAAATCAGCGTGTGGTCTTTAGATTATATGCAAAAAAAAATACCAAGAAATAATACAATTTTTTTTTATTGATACTAAATATACTGAATAATCTTAAAATGAACATATCATATAAATTGTTACTCAAGAGTATAAATTAAAAATGTAAATGTAAATGTTTTTTTTATTTTATAAGTTTATAAGAATGACGCGAACAAATCGTCAAAGAGGTGCGAAAAAGAAAGACAGTTAGACATGTAAATGAACATAGCTAGATCAACACAGCTCAGCTGATAATATTTATGGCAAGAGCCACACCTCTTTCAGCATATTATATACATAGCCATTAAACCAATATACCCTTTTTATCTCTTTGTAATGGACATAAGAAACCCGTTCTAACTAGCTTATTGCACAATAGACCTCATTCTTTGACATGGCTGACATTTAGCTTTGAGCTATGAACTCTTGACTCGCCCTCGCTCTCTCTCTCTCTCTGTCTGCCGCTCTCAATGCGTGACAGTTTTGACAGAGCCAAAAGGGAGAGATCGGCATAGAGTTCACTGAACGTTCAACTGGCTTAACTGCGCCGTCATTCAAAAGAGAGATAGAGAGAGAGAGAGAGAGAGAGAGACAGACAGAGAGAATAAACGACAAAGCGCGGGTGTCTGGCATACAAAAAGGCCTATGAAAATGTATTAAATCATTACTCTTTGACGAAAACTTAACACTCTTTTGCTATGATGTGTCTAATTGTGTTTTATATATGATGAGGTCTTTAGAGAGAGAGAGAGAGAGAGATGTAAAATTATGCTTTGATGCTTGCAACATTAAAAGGAAATAATATATGTTAAAGCTTTATACTCTGGTCAGTATTTCAATAGAGTTAATATCAAGTTAAAGCTATATACTGGAATAGTGATTTGAACTATCTAATTGCCAAAAACAAATATATAATTAATAAACTAAAATATATATTATTTCAGAACTAGACTTGATCCCATCGTTGGTCACTGAACAATTTTATTTATGAAAAAAAAAAAAAAAAAATTAAATAAATTTTAATTTAGCTGATCATGACTTCAATGTTTAACTAGCTCCAGAATAAAGTAAAATAACATCTAAAATTAAAATTACAATTAAAATTTGCTATTTATTTACATACATTAAATATATTTGAAAATCAATTTTTTAATTAAAATATATATTACAAATTTAATTAGAAAACATCAAGCATCTCAATCAATAGGGTATGCACTGCGCATTTTGCATTTGAAAACGAGTTTCAAACGCGAGTCAAGTAAAACTTTTTGGTAGGTGTTGTGTATTTTTTTTCCAACTCTACAACTTAAATGGGTGAAAAGCGTTAATAAAAAATTGTTGGCAGCGCTGCAATTGCCAAAAGCATGAAGACCAGGCCAAAACCGAAAACCGCTGTAGCACTCACAGTCGCCGTCGCAGCTGGCGTCTCTGTCAGCTGGGCGTCTATGACAAACTACGGCAGACAGTGAAAGTGATTGATATTTGTTTTTTTACTTTTTGCTGTACTGCAAAGTTTCGCTTTTTTTTTCATTATTTCTAATTTCTAATCTAAGTTTACTTTTGCTGTTGGTTTTTATTTTTATTATTTCTGAAGCCAGTTGACTGGGCGCTGTAGCCTTGCCAAGCCGAACAGCTATTTTCGACATATTGCTGCGATCGACTCTTTAACCGGTTTTCAGAATATCTATGCACATCCATAAATACTTGTTGATGTATTTTTTCGATTTATTTCTTTTGTATATTTGTTGAGCCATTGCATGACTAAATGATTATTGATATTGATTATTTCACGTCATTTTGTATATAATTCATTTGGCTGCTTTGCAGCGCCTCAATTCGCCAGTTGAAGTTTATTTTATGCGGGAGTTAAAGACTTGAGCATCTTTGATGGGCTTTGATTTTCTTATATATACATACTTATATATTTATAATTAAAGAATAATTAATAAAGCTGTTTATTATTCATGACGCTTGTGTCCATTATAATTTGATAGTTTAAAGAAAAAAAAATAAATAAATAAAGTAAATTAAAATTATAAAAATAAATGAATGCTATTTTAATTTCAAGTAAATGTTATATAAATATAAATAATTATCATAATATTTTATAAACTGTATATATAAAAATATTTTATCATTATCATTTAAATTTTTTGGAAGTTTCTACCACAATGTTTTATAAATTTATTTACAGCTGAACAGTTTTATTATTTTTTATTTATTTATTTATTTTTTTGCTTATATTCACAATTAACATTTTTTTTTATTTAAGAGGTTAAAATCTTTTCTATTTTTTAAAATTTTTTTTTTAACATTTGAAAAAAATTGTAAATTGATCTTGAGTGCGGCTAACAAGTTTTTTAAATTAATATATTTTTTTTAATATAATATAAAATATAAATATAAAAAAATATAAATTTATAAATATAAAATATAACATTAATTATTATTTTTAATTATTATTTTTTATACCCTGAGCCCATTGAAAATGGGAAATCAGGGTATAATGGTTTTGTTAAAAGTATGTAACAGGCAGAAGGAGGCGTGGCAGACCCCACAAAGTATATATATTCTTGATCAGGGTAACGAGAAAAGTTGATATAGCCATGTCCGTCTGTCCGTCCGTCCGTCCGTCCGTCCGTCCGTCCGTCCGTCCGTCCGTCCGTCCGTCCGTCCGTATGTATGAACGCGTCGATTTCCGAAGATACAAAAGCTAGAGAGTTCATTCTTTTTGTGTTAGGTCCGTATATTGCACGCGCAGTACGAGTTTGTTTCAGAAATTCGATAACTTGTATATTTGCCAAGTTATCGATAAACGAATTTATCGGGAACCACTTATAAAATTCTAGCTAATTCATCTTTAGATTTAGACCCTCCAAATCTTCTGCATATATATAGATACTAATTTAATACAATTTCGGTTTTTGTCAGATTTTGGATTCCGGTCCCCACTTCGCCCCACCACCCCCAAATATGAAAAAAATGCATTTCAAATACTAGAGACATGCAGTTTGGTTTAGCATATAGATATAAATATCATAATCATAATCTGAAAATATCAATACGATTGTCCATCTAGAAACAGAATTATTAATCATCAAAGTTTTCTCATCAAAATCCATGCGGCGCAGCAGCAAAGCAGCGAGACAGCAAGACGCTTGCAATGCTTACACACATGCATACACACATACATGCATGCACGCATAGATCAATGTCTATGTGTGCGTGTGGTTTTGCATGCGTGTAGAAACGAATCGAATAATTCTTGGATATTATTCGTTCGAAGAAGGGCTCAGGGGATTTCGTAGTCGAGCAGTCTCGACTACAGCTTTCTTACTTGTTTTAATATAATATAAAATAAAAAATAAAAATTTATAAATATAAAATATAAAAATATTAAATTATGACTATTTTGAGTATTCCGAAGACGACGTTATGTTCAGTTGTAGCCTATATACTATGTAGTATGACTATAAAATATAATCCCATTATTTATCATTAAATTATATTGACTTAATATAATTAGACATTTAACTCCCTAGGGTATATCGTAAAAGTTAATTAGCCTCGCTTGAATCTATGTAAACAAAATCAAATAAAAAGAATAGCCTTTTTTGCTAGATCTGTTAAAAGTTTTGACATCGCGCAGCCTCATTAACTAATGTGCCAAATGCTGGCAATGCCACACACACACACACACAAACAACACACAATGTTTATTTTTAAAATGCTGACAGGCAAGTAGAAGGCAAAAAACTAAAAAATAAAAGAAGATAAAGATAAAGATACTTAATACCTGATGCTTAGTTTCCAATGCAAAAAAAAAAGTATCTTTTGGGCTCTTTGTTCTTTGTTGTGAAGTGCTGTAAGTCAAGCAACACGCTGACAGCCTTGAGAGTAGTTATGTTACTTCTTCAGTTATTTTTCTCTCTCTTTTTTTTTTATATTTTTTGTATTCTGCACAATTACCAAGCAGAATTCATTGTTGACGGGTCGCGTTGTAAATTTTTAAGTAGCCATAGCCTAATGCGATTTCACCAACTGCAACGCGCAGCTTTATGACATTCGTTGTTGCTGCCGGTTGTTCGTTGTTGGTAGTTTATTGTTGTTGTTGTTGTTGTTGTTCTTAGCCAGTGGCTTCATGCTTCATCAATTTGGTATGCGTTTTGTTGCTTGGTGTAGTCCATAGTTGGACTTTTCTGTTGCGTTGTTCTTCAATATGCATTTTTTGTTGTTGTTGCCTGTAGCTCAATTTTAATACACGTTCACGAAATGAAAAGTGTACATTATGCCACTTGGGGGGCGTGGTGAATTGAAAAATAATATATATTGTAAAATTTTGAAGTCAGTGCTTCGAGCTCGCTCTTAAGATTTACTAAAAAACTGTTTGAGGACTCTGCGCAGTTGGTTATGGCCAATAGCAATATTCTTACTTTTTACTTTTGCTTTCCTTACTTTTTTTTTATTGGGTTGTTTTAGTTAGCTGCAGCAGCTGGCTCAATGATTTGATTGATGGCTTCTTTGAGTGCTACTAAATCTTTGCAATTTTCACACGCTGCGCTAAAAACCGACTGAACGAACGATGATTGCTTATGATTAGTTAGCTGTACTTTGTTAACGCTTCATTGAGCAGCAGCTTCGAACTTTGAGCATATTATTAAAATTGGCAAGAAATGCCCTCTGGGCATTCTGAAAGTTGCAACCGTTAGCCGCTTGGCCTGCTTCTGGCAGGAATTATTTAGTAAATTTCATTGAATGAAACATTAATGCGTTTTTGGTCCAGAAAACGTTAAAGTTAAAATCGAACAGCGAATTTGGCAAATTGCGAAAAGCCAAGTGTGTCACAGCTAATATGTATCTGTGTGTCTAGACGGCAGTGTTCGGCTGGAAGATACCCTACGTTCTGTGAAGAGAGTCATGAAATAAATATTAATAAAATATTTAAATAAATATTAAAAAAATATTTAAATAAATTTAAAAAATATTTAAATAAATATTAAAAAGCATTTAAATAAATATTAAAAAATATTTAAATAAATATTAAAAAATATTTAAATAAATATTAAAAAATATTTAAATAAATATTAAAAAATATTTAAATAAATATTAAAAAATATTTAAATAAATATTAAAAAATATGTAAATAAATATTAATAAAATATTTAAATAAATATTAAAAAATATTTAAATAAATATTAAAAAATATTTAAATAAATATTAAAAAATATTTAAATAAATATTAAAAAATATGTAAATAAATATTAAAAAATATTTAAATAAATATTAAAAAATATTTAAATAAATATTAAAAAATATTTAAATAAATATTTAAAAATATAGTTAATAATGAAAAATAGATATCGTAAAAAGCAAGCTTTAAAATTGACATTTGAAATATTCAAAATGGTTAATTACAAAATAATAAAATATATTTTATATAACATTTTAATTATTAAATGATTGTTAATCAATTTAATTTACAAATTATATATATTGTAAGTCTCTCAAATTTTCTCACAAGCTTAACATGATTTAAGACAAATGTTCACACTCGATTTTAATTAGATTTTATTTTGCTGCTGTCGACACAAAGTGGTAATAAGGTTTTGCCATTTCTTTTTTCTTTCTTTAAATAGAAGCAACAAGAGAAAAATTCGCTTTTTTCCATTTCAATATTTTCTTATTTTATTTTTCGTACTTTTTGCTGTTGTCTATTTTGGGAAAATGCAACTCAACTTGGCTCAGCTGCCTTTGATTTATGTGTGCAGCAGACGACATAGCGAAAGAGAAAGATGATGTGAGAGAGGAAGATAGAGAGTAGGAGAGAGAGAAAAGAAATGTGTGGAAAATTGTGCAGCTAAAGCCGGAGTTAGCAACTTGCAGTAAAGTAAAAGTATTTTATTTTTTTTTTCTTGCACTTAGTTTTATTTTTAGTTTTCTTTGCAATTTCTATTACCATTTTTTGTTGTTGCGTTTAATTGCATAGAATCATCAACGCATCGTCGTAGAAAGTCTTTCATTTCATTTCTCTGGAAATTCGATGGGAAAATTAAGCAACAACAACAACAGCACGCAGTTGTCATGTAATTGCGGTTTTTTCCTAGGCGATTCATGCGAATTTCACAGCGCGTAAAAAACGAAACCGGAACTCTTTAAACCCCGCTGGTAAACAATGTATATAGTTTTGAAGCCCCTTTAATGTTTTATTTTGTGGGAAAGTTTTGATTTTTTCTTAACTAAACGAGCTTCCGTTTGTATGTTGTTTATGGGCTATCAAATGCGTGTGTTAGGCTTTGGCACAATTTAGGGTTTGGTTAAGCGTTCGTCGTTATCTGCATAGATATGACGAATTAGTATTTGACTAGCTGGCGCAGTGTTTACTTTGATAAGATGTTGTTGTAGCTAGTAGTAAAACTCTATTTAGTTGTTAATTTAAATGATAACAGTTTCTAGTTTGCTTAGAGTTTGTTATGTAAATCTTTCCAAGCCGGATCAAAAAGCAAATATGCTTAGTAGGGTTCATATGAAGTAGAAAATGCAACGACTCAGTTAACTAGAAAGCTATTTGAGCAAAGAATCGTTTTCCACAATTTCTAATTGGAGTCGGTAAACAAATGAATTTGTGTGAACTAGTTCATGTGAGCTAGATTTTTAATAAACTTAATTATACATAATATTCAAATGTGCATGCTGCCAACTGAGATATACAGTAATAATTAGTAGCGTTTTAAACAAATATGTATGAATATATATAAGACTCAGAGAAGATTAAAACTTTGCCTTGTATAAAGTTTTCTCTTCTATATTTATGTACTGAAACTGATAATACCAATGCATGATAAGACATTTTTATATACATATATCATTGTGTGAAGCAAGCGCGACAAAAATATTCTCGTTTCGAAATGCTAAAACGCTACTAAAATAAATTATTTATATATATTTATATATATTTATATATATTTATATATATTTATATATATTTATATATATTTATAAATATTATTTAAATATATATTTAAACTACTCAGACGGAATATTATCTGTTGCTCAGTGATTCATAAGTATGTAAACATTGTTTGGAGAGCTGCTAAAAATCTCTCTTCCAGTAAGCTCTCTTAAGCTAATCTTTTCATTTTTGTTTTGTATTGCCCACGCTTCTATTCTTCGCCTTTATTTGGCTGTTTACAATTTTCTACGAATTCTCAGTAGCTTAGTCTTGTTAATTCTTCCAATATAAGCTTTGCTAAAACTAAGTAATCATTTCAGTTAAAAAGCAATTTCCTTTGCCCACAAGTAAAGTAAATAAATCTTATCAGTGAACAGTGTAGGCAGACCCTTGAGTTACCTGTATTACTTGTAAATAAAAGCCTGTCTATTGAATCGCAAGGATTTATGATCTTCAGCCAGTTATTGTAACATTAATCAAAATGCCAAACATTCTGCATGCAAGCACTTTCGTACGCGTAGCATTGTGTTCAATTATATCATTTGGTTTATGGCCAAAACATTTTGGCCATAAATCTTGGGAGTGCAATACATTTACATATGCATTCCATACGATGTCATTCCATTCCATGCCATTCTATACCATTCCGCTTCGTTCCGTTCCGTGCCGTCCCAATTCGAACTAACTATTCAATCTGCTTTGGGAGCGAGCAAATTGCTCGAGGGCAAACAAAAATTTTGTTATGCAATCAAAGCACTTGACTGACTGTGCCCCAGCTCGAATAGCTCACTTACGTAAGTGGAGGATGGGCAAAGTCGGTGGTTGAGTCGGACAGATGGCGTTACGCCCATACGACAACTATTTGATTTTGCTGCAAGGATCATTTAAAAGAAAATGGCTGCAAAGTTCCTACCACCAGATGCACACACTCACCCACACACGCGCGTGGCACATGCATACATAAATGGCCACAGACTTGACTTCCAATGCTCTAGAGCGAGAGAGGGTGCTGCATTTCCGACACAGCTACCATAGCTAGAGAGCAAAAGGCAGAGAGTGCGGGAGAGGCAGCACCCCTACTATAGACAGAGCCCAAATGAACTTTAGTTACAGCCACGGGACCAGAACTAAAAACTTCTCCAAGTGGGGCAAAAACTGAAGACAGGAAATTCGCTCGCGTTGCAAATGCTGCTACGAAAACACGAAAAACAAAAAACAACAAAATACAAAAAGGAAAGAAACGTAAAATGAAAATCGCTTAGCGTAAATGTAACGGAAATATGGTGGGAGAAATTGCAGAGCATCAAGCTGAGAACAGAGAGCAGAGAGCAGAGAGCAGAGAGAGCCGAGAGCCAAGAGTTGCCAAGTTTACAAATATTACGTATACGTAGCGCAGCTAAAATTATATATTTTTTAAATGTATGCACAGCTGCTTAAATTATTATTTAAAACTATTTGTTTGCTGAAAATATAAAATCATTTAATGAAAAAAAAAAAAATTAATAATAAAAAAAATATATATATAAAAAGTTAAATATATTTTTTAAAAATATATATATATTTAAAAAAAAACTATTTGTTTGCTGAAAATATAAAAGCATTTAATGAAAAAAAAAAAAAAAAAATTAATAATAAAAAAAAATATATATAGAAAGTTAAAAATATATATTTAGAAAAAATATATATATATTTAAAAAAATATATATATATTTAAAAAAAAATATATATATATTTTTAAAAATCTGATTATAAAATTTTATAATATTAAATTAATTATTTAGCTTTTTTTTTTTTGTAAATTAAATCCAAATAACTCTTCTTAGCTTCAACTTATCACAGTCACATGCAATATTTGTTTATTTTTACTACGCTGAACATTGGATTAACATTGATATGCTACAGCTTACCTCTTACTTTTTTTTATGGCCATTCACCTAAGCACAGACACTTATCGCTGATTGCGATTAATTTTGCTCGGGCCAACTAACTGAAAAATAGTAGAAAATAATGCCAAGAGGCTGGCCGGCTCACTGGTTGACTGCAAACAGAATTAACAGCAAGGCACAAGCATTTTCTGGCCCTGACAGCTCTGGCTATCATTAGCACAAGGTTGATTGTAGCCCACATCCCTAGCCGCCGGCTCCCTGCCCCAGCCCCAGCTCATGCCAATGCCCCTGTGCCTGTTTCCCTACTCAGCCGTTGTTAACCACTGTAATCTGCTCGAGTGGCTGCACTATTTTTACCGCTGCGGCTGCTGCTGCTGCTGCCAGCTGAGATATTAGCCTAATTTATGCGCGAAAGTTTTTGGATAGGGCCGACTACAGTCGAATGCCTAAGCAATTTGCGTCATGACTGTTAATGATTGAGTGCCATGTTGTGCAGTGTTGGTCGACTGCCTACCTAACTGCCTGCCTAGCTGGCTGGCTGGCTGGTTGCCTCTAACTGCAGCCCATTATAAATTGTTTCAAGTCATGACACGCATTTTTTCGGCTACCTTCTCAGCATTGAATTGCATTCGCCAGACTTTCTCTTTTGCGCCGACAAAACTTCACTCCAACTCCAAACTTCAAACGCTGACTCTAAACTTTAACTCTAACGTTAAGTTTAACTCAATTGTTTGACGCTGTCTTGGCTCATTAATTTCATTCACACGTTACTCTGGCTGCTCTGGTCGAGTTCTAAGCGCCTTGTGTTAATCACAATTTAGCCCCTAACTGGGTTATGCTTACATTGTTACATTGTAACGCTCAGTTGCACTTGAAGAAATTATGTTCTAATTTCTTAACAATTTTTAAGTATTTATTTACGCTCAAATTGGGGTTACAATTTTTACGATTTGTTAAACTAAGTTTGAATGGCTTGAAATTTGTTTACTATTATTTTTTCTCTTTTTATTTAAATTATCACTTTATATTTCCTATAGATCTTAGTTAAGCTAATTGCAAAAGTCATTTCACTACTTCGTTATATTTCCAAGTGCATTCACTGCTCACTGTGAAAACTTCTGGCTTGGCTTTTGTTTTAATTTTTCCAACTTTTGCGGTGTGTGGTCTTTGAGTTCACATTTTTTATTGTTGCGGTTGCAGTTGTTGTTGCTGTCGTTATTAACTTAAAACATTGTCATGTCGCGCTCGTTTTTCTGTACTAATTTTTGCTCTCGTGCTTTTTTTTCTTCTTATTTTTTAACACTCATTGTGTATCCGCTTACAGACAAACGAGTGCAAAAAAAAAACTACATTAGAAAACTTCCGTTGTAACGGCCACAGTTATTTTTATGCCCATCGCAATAGTTGCTGCTGTTGTAGTTATTTTGCATATGGCATAAACGAGAAAAAAAATATTTATATATATGTATGAAAACGGGGAGTCACCTGTTTGATGGGCCAGTGGCTGGTCGTTACCAGGAATCCACCTGCTGTGTCTGTTATTTTCCTTGTCTCTTTCTTCTTGTTTCTTATTTCATCTGCCGCTGGCACAGAAAACTCTGTCGACATTTTCCTTAACAAAGCAATTGTTAATTTAATAATGAAAAGCTATAGCATAGAGAGACGGAAAATTGCAACAGTCACAACTTCCTTTGGGTTAAGCGGAAAGAGGAACTTTGAACTGCCCCGCAGTCGGAGCCTAGCAAATGTTGAAATTTGTTTTTTTTCTATGTTTAGGTGTTCCACTTTTTAAGAAAATAACGAGTCATTGACAAGCAGTTAGAACAAGTAGCTCAGGAAATGACAATTTGAATTTATTTTTGTTTTAAATAAATTTTCATCATTTACTAATTAAGGTCAGCTTGTTTTTTTAATACTTAATTTCAGCACAATGATTTTTTTTTTGTAAATATGAATAAATGTATAGATGGCAAATATTTAAATTTTATAATATTTACACCATTAGCATTTTAAATATATGTATTTATTCATCAATAACCAAATTTTTACCTAGTCTTCAACTCTGTTAGATGTTTACAAGTTTTTTGGCTTCAATTTGTACTAAATAAATTTATCTTAATTTTTTTTTCAACTTTTTTTTATTAATATTTAATATTTCTTATTTATTTAGTGTCTTAATTGTATACTTTTTTTTCACTATTAGTTTAACATTTTACATTTTTATTTTAAAAATATTTTATTAGCACACATATTCTGTTTTAGGCAAAGTTTTGGTAAATAAATTTATATATATGTGCTTTTCTGCAAATCACTAAATATATTTATATTGGAAAATATAAAAAAAAAAAACTTTAAAAATAATTTTAATGTCTTGACTAAAACTACAACTGCAATTCCTTAACACGTCTTTCGGTATTTTTAGGCCACCTTCTGGAATTTGTTGTTCCCCAATTCTTTGTCTCAATCTGTCGCTATGCTCGACCTTACCCAACTTACAATTTATTACTAGAATACCAACAACTTGGTGGTGGGAAACAAATTGATTTTTCTGTTCGGCGGACAAAGCAGATTGCAAGCATTTAACCTTGGTTACCTGAGTTGCTTTTGCTTCGCCTGATTCCTACCTTCAGCTCCAAAAAGAAAAGAAACCGAAAGTAGAGACGCAGCGCATAAAATACAAATTTTTCTTTATCATATATCTTATATATATCTTTTACGATTGTCAACAATGTCGCTAAGCAATATATTGTTACGAAATCATGTACGAAATTGCCTTTGTATACACTGCTTGGAGTGAAGAAAGAGAGTATATTGATATTTGAGCAGAAGACTTGAAATAAATGAAGTTGAATTAGCTAAGGTTTGGACATTTTTAACAGTATTTAGGTATGTAGGTTTATGCCTATTTATAGTAACTGACAGCTATATAATATTTTACTATATTCCGCTAAATATTCTACTGTTTCAAATAGATTTTTGTTTTGTAATTTACTGCTCATATTTGTTTATTTATTTTTCGTTACAATTTCACATTCATCATCGATTTTAATGGGTATTTAATATATAGTATAAGAGACTATTGATCTAGCCACTCAAGCTTGACTAACATTTTTCTACTAGTTTTGCTACTCTTTGTCCAATGTCCATGGCATTTGCTCTTTCTCTTGCTCTTAATCTAGCCCAGTCTTTACCTTTCCTCACTTGCTCTCTCTCTTGGCGAAATTATTCTTCCTTTGAGGTTGGCTTAGGGCCAACCGCAAAAAATAATAATAAAAAATAGAAAAACAAAATTGTTCCTGCTCGTTATGTGAAAAATGTCAACGCGTTTTGTTACTTTTGGTACTTGCGCCTCGCTTGGCGTACTCATGGCTCACAAATACACGCTCAGATGTACTTGAATTTGTTTTTTATTTTTTTATTTTATCTTTTTTCTTTTTACTTTTATTTCATTTTGCTTTTGGTTTTTGTGTTCTATTTTTTTTTTGCTACTTTAACAGCTTTGCCCAAATTCCGAGCATGCATGCATATTTCATTTGGCATTTGCGTTTCATTTTTTTTCTCTCTCAATTTTTTTGCCCATTTGCGAACACGCAAAGCTTACAAAGGCTAAAGAATAGGTGGCGCTTGTACCCAGTTGGCACAACAACTAAATGTATTTAGGACATGTGAGTGTGTGTGTGTGTGTGTGTGCGTGTACGTGTAGCTGTGTGTGAAAGTAGTATCTGTGCGTACCTCGAATTCATCTGTCGATCGTACGTGCTAAGCTAAGGGCAGTTGGCACTGGCATATGTCGTTTGTGAATTAACATGAATAAAATATTTATATAAATTTGATTAAATTATGTGTGGAATTATTAAAGAATTTTTTAAAATTTCTGCACCCTTAATGCAATAGTTCGATCAATTCAAATTAATTATTTAATTACTATAAAACATAGACAAGTAGATTTACTGCTTCTACAAGACTTGTAACTATTTATAAATTTACAAATTAAATAAATAATCAAAATTTGTATTAATATTCGTATGACATTGAAATTATAGAAATAAAAATATAAACATTTTTATAAAAAAATACATTTTTTAAATTTCTATATTTATTTTTGATAATATATATAGGAAATATATATAGAAATGCATTTTTTTTTCATATTTGATTTTTTACTTTTGATATTTAGTCAAATTTAATGAAAACTTAATATCAATAGACTTTCGAACAAAGAGCCCAAAATCACTTTTAATTAATAAAAGTAAAATTTCGATTCGAATAATTCTCCGATATACAAAAGAGAGTGCATAAAAAATTATAATAAAGTTTACAAGCTTGTCCTTCGCATAATACTTTTTTTTATGGGAACAATGTGTTTTTTATATTCCTGTTTTTTGCTCTCTTATTTTCTTCTTCTTTTTTTTGTTTTTGTTAGACGTACTTGTTGTTTATTTTTATGGCATGATTCATTAAATATTTATGAGCATTGAGTTTTTTTTTCAGCGTCTGCTGTGGCTTGCGTTACGTATATTGTTATTGTTTGTTTTCTTTGCTCTTCTTGTAATTTGTTATTTTTTTTTTTTTATTTATTAACACCTAACGACTGGCCATTTTTTTGAAATATCCTCGGCACAAATTTATGTTGATATTTATTTTATATTTTTGGGTATATTTACACATTTATTTTCTATGTAGGTCAGCTCCGCTCCATGCTCTCTAATCTCTGGCTGTCAGTGGCGCTAGAAATGCTGCATAGAGCTCCCTTTACTATTCAGCACTCATTAAATAAGCCTTGCCTGGCCGTCTGGCAGTGCATTAGGTTTTTGCCAGTCAAGTTTGTTCTTGTTCAACTCCCTTTTGGGGCTCTGCTGGCTGGAAATTATGTTTTAAGCGCGCTCGCGCTGCACTGTCAGCCATCGGTCGTTAGTACGTGACACGCCTCCTCTCTGTGGTACGCCTTTGTTTTGCTCATTCCCTGAGCACTCAAGTCACGTTTATTTATTGCACACCCAAAAAATCTTTGCACAGTGAATTTTTGTATTGTAATATACTCTATATATCTGTATAGTAAAAGCTGGACAGCTAAATGAATAAAAGAAAATCTCGAAAGTTAGTGAAACTAAGCTGCCCAATTCATTGCAATGTTTTTGATTTTTACATTAAGTAATAAATTAAAATTTAACAAATCAATATTTTATAATAATTTTCTTAAAAAATGGCTAATAAACCAATTGGTTTTACATTTCAAATTTTTTGTTTATAATTTTTAATAAATCTATTAAAATAATTGTTTAATAAATCAATAGAATAATTAAATCCTAGCCTACAAAATAATTATACAGATTTTATATATTCATTTATTAATAATGCAAATCAATTTTTAAATACTAGAAAATTCGACAATTTTTTAAATATAATAATTTTAACTTGGGAAAATTATTAAAATGTTTTGCAATAGTAAAAACTTCAATATAATGCACATCTTTGATATATATTTGATATTTAAATAATTTAAACTAAATTTATATCTTATTCTAGTTTCCGTACATTACCTATAGCAATCTTATCATACCTTAAAAAAAATAGAGTGTTTTCAAATATAAACAAATAAAAATCAAAGGTGTTGAACAAGTGTAAAATAATACCGAAAACTTATTATGTGACACTAGTATTATGTAACAACAGCAATCTGGTATCTTAAAGAGCATTTTTAAAATACTCGCTTCAAATTTCCTTTTCATGTTTTAAACATATAAATCTGATACACGAAATAGAGAAGCAGCAGAGAAGTTTAGCCCTTTTTTTTTGGTTGTTGTATGTGGGTCAACAACATTGTCAATGCCATTGGTAGTGCAGAAGTTGTTGTGCCATTCCATTTCATTGCATTTAGAACTTTATTTCGTTCTCTCACACATTTGCTCTACTTTACCGGAAGTCTTTCGCTATTTCGAGTTGCGAAATTGCGGAACTGTGTGACGGAGCCAAGTCATTGATGTAAGTTTACCATTGCGCTTCAATACGATTTAAGCAACTGTTAGTATTTTGCTAGTGCACTCTCGAAGTGCATACACGTGTTCAAAGAGCATCACATAACAAGTAAGAGTACTCTAGTTGGGAGTGACCGACTAGGAGATACCTTGAGTTGATCTGCGCTATAGTTTTCTGTCACTTATTCCTAAATTAGAATTTTCAATGATTTCAGAGTATTATATTTATTGAGATTTCTCAAATAGAATTAAGCAGATTTGCATCTAATTGGATTAGCCCAAACACTTGATAAGCTCTTAAGAATTAAATTCTCGAATCTTTTGCAAGTCATCTTTGTACACAACAGAAAATCTTAGAAAAATTCAAATTAAGACAACTTCAATTCATAATTATCTTATGATCTGTCAAGAAAAGTACTTGAAACATGCATTATAGAAAAAATAATAAACATGAGTTCAAATATAATTTATGCTATTGTATAGGTGTTGACTCTCAAGTCAAGCTTTCTCTGCCTCTCTCTCTCTCTATCTCTCTCTTCATCTCTTATAACTCTACAAAGTTATGCATTGACTCTTCAGAATACCTTTAAAGTCTGCTAGCTGCTGATGTTCTTGTTTACATTTTCTACATTGTTAGCAATACAAGTAACTGTGTAGCACGCTAATTAAGTCGAGTATTTAGAAGTGGCTGCAACATGACGAAGTTTCTATGCACTTTGTTAACAAATGAAGTCAATGAGTGGAAAACTTTCTAATCTATATAATTTTTTTTTACTTTAAGCTTCTAAATTTAAAATAAATATTTGTAAACAGTTCAGTAAAATAGTTAAGCAACAGAAATATCTACACAAAATGTTTAAAAAATGTCTTAGACTATATGAATTATTAATTTAATTTAAATTAATTTTTTATTTTAATTTAAAAAATATTATTAAATAAAATTTTTACAAATATATTTAAAATTTGACTGCAAATATAAAGAGAATTAAAAAAAAAAAATGTTTTAGACTATATGAATTATTATTTTAATTTTAATTAATTTTTTTATTTTAATTTAAAAAAAAATGTAAATTAAAAAAATAATATTTAAAATTTGACTGCATTTTCATAACATTTAGATAATTTATTATTTTATCTATTTTTTTTTAAATATTACATTTAGTAAACTTATATAAATTCATAAAATAAATACTAATTTATTATTTTTCGGTTTTTAAAGTGAATGTCAAGTTCGATTTTAGATTTGGTTAGATTTTTATAAGAAATTTTAAAGAAATTTATTGATAATTTCCTTCTTCGACATGTATGCATAAGTAAATGCACAGGCATTAGTGTGCTTTTGGCCTTAAGGCTCTTGCTTCCAGCTATTACCATTAAATAGAAGCTTTAGGCTACAGGCTTTCATAGACGCCTAATGCATGTGCAGTGCACATGAGTTATGATACGATAAATTCACCTTTCTCTTCGCATTATAGCTATTGATATCGATGAAAATTAATAGTCTTTGAGTCTCATAGAAGTAAAAAACGACAATGTCATTCGGCTTGGCCCGTTGAACGTCATTATTGGCTCATTATAATTATTATCTCGGCTAGATTTGTTGCAGAGCAATGCTCTTGGCTGGCTGCTTACACACACGCGCTCTCACCTCTTTCTCTTTCTCTCTTACTATTTGCTTATCTTTTTTCTTGCTGTACCTATCTAAGCAATTCATTCTGTGCTAAATTGTTTTTCATTTCGAGTTGCAAGCTGCAAGGCGTCGTCGCTGCTTGCCACAATTGAAAACTGTAAACTTTGAATGTGTGTGTGTGTGTGTGTGTGTGTGGCTGTTGTTGCAACAATAATCGCAATAATTAAAAGCGCAACAGCACCACAAATCATGAAAGCGCAGCACAGCGCAGTAATTGAGGAAAATGTAGAACAATAAGTTGGCAGACAGCTGCCTGGTGAAAGGGTTCGAGCAGCTGCTGCCGCAATAGCTGATAAATAGTTGTAATTAAAATAAATGAACGGCTTTAGATATGAGCTTGCCACTTGAGAGACGCTTGAAGTTTTCCAGCAAGAAAACAAACAAATCGGGGAAATGGGAAATTAGAAAGGTACGCTAATATATATAAATTCTAAACTAATGAATATGTAAACATATTTCAAATGGAAACTATATTCACTAAAATATTTCAGCCAACTTTTCTTTAGGAAAAACTTGAAACTAGCCAAATCAAAGTTTTCAGTAATAAGTAGAAGGAAATTGCTTCTTCTGCTAAATGTAATTTCTCACAAATCTCATTAAACTAACAGACTAACACTCATGGATTTGCGGTTTTATAAGCTGAAAAACTCTCAGATATAAAGTTTTCCTATAAACAGTGTAAGAAAAACTTGTATTATGGCTTAGAGTGTTAACAATTTCCGGAAAGTTTTCTTATCTTAGTAAGTTTGCTAACGCGAGTTCATGAACTTTTCTTGATTATAACTAATCAGCAATACAATAAGTTATAAAGTTGCCTGTATAGTATTTTCAAATACCTTTCAGCACTGGCAACAACAGATTTTGCTGTCGACTACTGATTTGTCCTTTTTATTTAGTCTAAAAGCGCCCAGAGCAAGTGATAATAGCGCATACTTTTTGTGTATTTGTATTTAATTTAATGGCATTTAATGAGCAGCAATGAGAAGGCTTAATAAATGCTTAACAAAGAAAACAGACTTTTCATATTGTTATATTAAAGGAATTAGTAAACTAATCAGAATAAAGCATAAATATGTATATGTTTGTAAGGATAAATATCTTAAATCTAACTATTTTAAAACTATAATTTTAAATGTATTAGTATTAGAATTACTTACGTTTTTTTTTTTTTAAATTTTATATATTTATAATTTTATTTTTTCTTTATTTTTTTTTTAATTTTAATTTATTTTGATTTTAATATATTTTTTATTTAGTTTTTTTAATTTTTATTTTTAATTTTAATTTATTTTGATTTTAATATATTTTTTATTTAGTTTTTATTTTTTTTATTTCTTTTTTTTATTTTTTTATTTATTTATTTTATTTTTTTTATTTATTTTTTATTTATTTGTATTTATTTTTTATTTATTTGTATTTATTTTTTATTTATTTGTATTTATTTTTTATTTATTTGTATTTATTTTTTATTTTATTTTTTATTTATTTGTATTTATTTTTTATTTATTTGTATTTATTTTTTATTTATTTGTATTTATTTTGTATTTATTTTTATTTTTTAATTTTTTAATTTTAAATATTTTATATTTTTATTTTTTGTTTTTTATTGTTTATTAATTTTTATGTTTTATTTATTGTATTTTCATTTTTTATTTTATTTTTGACTGTTTTTTTTATTTTAATTTTTTTAATTTTAATTTTTTTATTTTTATATATTTTTTAATTTTAATTCTTTTTTTAATTTTTATATTTTTATTATAAGCCTTTGATAAATATTTAAATATTTTCTAGATTTCTCAAGCACTTTTCTTGCAGTTAAAAATATAAAATATAAAAGTATTTCGCTATTACTTTCAGTTGTTTTATATGGAATTGAGAATGATATGCAAATATTTCAGATGTCTAAAAAATATTTCTACTAAATATAAATTCATAAATTTATAAATAATTTTGAAATATATGAATAGTATTTGCTCATGTCTTTTATTAAATTACAATAGCAATATAAATTGCTAACAGCCAAAATGCTCTTTGCTTTTCATGTAAATCAGTCAGAAACCAAGCAAAAAGTGATCTGCATAAATTAATTTTAATAAAATTACTTTCACACAAAGTCACATATTTACATATTATTTAAGATAAATTCAATTTCAATATTCAGTAAAAACAAGTTGAGAATCCGAAAATTGCATTTGTTAGGTAACTTTTGCGTGGAAGCATTTTTAATCTGCGCCTTCAGTAAAACAAATAACTGTCAAGTTTTTTGTTGTGGTAAACAAATTTTCGCTTATCTCCAATGAACTGGATGGCCAAGGGAGAGGAATATCTGTTGGCCTCATGCCGCAGCTCTTTGCCACTTAACCTTGAGGTTGGCCAAAACGGCGTCTCGACCAACGTGACTTTTGCTTAACAACCTGGCCCGGACACAAGCAGCAGCTGAAGCAGCTGTAGCAGGGGGGACGAGTGATTATGTTGACTGCGTCGGTCGACAGTGTCAACTCATCCGGGTGAAACTCATCTGCAGCCGCTTGTTGGCGGGCGGTAGGCGGGGCCAAGCGGCGGCTGACTGGCTGGCAGGCAGGCAATGTGGTCGCATAAAAAGCTACGTGCCCCACTTTACTTTGCTGTATGAAATTTGTTTGCATATGTAATGGCTCCCTATGAGTGAGGGCGGGGGCGTGGCAATGCGAATACGTTTAGCCGCCAAGCAACTGTTCCGGTTTCCTTGCTGTATAATTAAGGGCCCAAAGTCAAGGATTGACATGCAGATGTGTACAAGTTGTTTAAGTAGCTGCGAATATATATGTATGTGTTTATACATATGTGCATATATGTATGTAAATTACACAAGTACATATATATATATTTATGCATGTACATATTTGTCATTTCAAAAGAGAATGCCTGCCTTTTGTTCGCTTATATAAAAGCTGCCGCCTTAAGTGCTGGTCTCACTTACAAGAAAAGAAATTTCAATTAATTATGTTTAAATACGATACTTGTATGTTAATACAAAAAGGCTTGTTAATCTTATCTTAATAACATTAAAAATGCATATTTATTTCTGGTTTGCTTTACTTATAATATATATTCATATTATAAAATAATTTATATTTACTAGAAAAATAATAAATATAATATAATATAATAATGAATATTATGAATAATAATATATTAATAAATATTATGAATAAAATTCATATTAAGATTTTGGCATACAAGTTTTAATTCGTTTACGAAACGAAAAGAATATCTGAAATTTTTGATATGTTTCTCTCGATGCTCGTGTCTTTATATATATAAAATTCGTTACGCTATTGCAGCAAAAACTGAAAACACTTTTTATTTATAAAATATATTATTACGTTTTCTACCTAAGTTATGCTTGACTTGTGTTAATTTGTCCGAAATTATATACGTATGCTTTTTGAAGGAATGAAAATATAGAATATAATGTTTATATCCCAAACGAAGCTATAAAAGTAAACAGTTCAGTTAATGCAGCGGCTATTTTAATATAGATTGAAATATATTTAACTGTTTTTCGATTGCAGTCGTTGGCGCTTGTTTAAATCTTTTACTTGCCTTTATTGCGCTTGCCAAAATCTTAGCATATTTGACAAACATTTGCAATATATTTGAGAACTTTGTAAATAGTTCGGATATATAGAAATATATATGATTATATATGTATATTGTTTTTCTCATTTGCATTTGTGTCAATAACGCAGCTCGTCAAGCTCAAGCGTTGCACAAACTGACGCATCAGCCCCACAGCAGCGACGGTGGTGGCGGCGTCGACGTCGGCAAAAGTATCTGACAGATACAATCTAGAGTCTGCCAGGCAGACAGACACAATGCGAGTAAACGCAGCTGAGCACAATGCAATTTGAGTCAGAGAGAGCGATGCATCTACTATTGATATATTTGGGCGTCTCTGCATGCGCTTCACTCTCCCTCTCTCCATCTCCCTCTCCCTCTCCCTCTATATCTTTCGTTGTCCCTCTCTGCCCATCTCGCTCGTGTGCAGCGCATTGTATAATTTTTATTACCTGCCGTGGGGCGTTGCAGTTGTGTAGCGCGATATCTGCAAGTTGTTTAAATTAGTTCTATTCTTATGCAATTTTCTACGTGGCACCTTTGTGTGCCGCGTTGCGCCTCTTCTTTTTTTTTTGTTGCATGCCTCATCTTCTTCTATGCATTGTTAGCTATGGCTACGGCTTTGGCTCTGGCTTTGGCTCTGGTTTGGTTTGGTTCGGTCTTGTTCGGACAATGGCATTCGCGTACAATACGCGCACATTTTCTATCTATGCATTTGTATCTGTAACTCAATATATATATGTAATAACTGTCTGTGTGTGTGTGTGCGTGTGTCTGATTTTCATATAATATGCGCACATTTTGTAGCCTGTTATTACCGAGGCTAAATTAGTTTTAGTTAGTTTCCACCTCGTGCTAGACTTTTTAAATTGTGATAATCGCAGACTCGAATTGATTTTATTATGTGCGGACATGTTGCATTTACCGTTTTTATACCCTGAACCCATTGAAAATGGGAATTCAGGGTATAATGGTTTTGTGAAAATGTATGTAACAGGCAGAAGGAGACGTCGCAGACCCCATAAAGTATATATATTCTTGATCAGCATAAAAAAATAAGTTGAATGAGCCCTGTCCGTCTGTCCGTCCGTCCGTCCGTCCGTCCGTCCGTCCGTCCGTCCGTCCGTCCGTCCGTCCGTCCGTCCGTCCGTCCGTCCGTCCGTCCGTCCGTCCGTATGAACGTCGAGATTTCGGAAACTACAAGAGCTAGAGAGCTGAAATTTCACATGAACATTCATATGTTAGCTACGCAGTACGAGTTTATTTTGTTTTTTCGATAACTCATCCCATTTCCAAATTATCGATAAAAAATCGAAAATTCGTTTCAATTTTTTATGTTTTTTAAGCGTAACTTCTACACCGTTAGAGCTAAAGACTTCAAATTTGTATATTTATATAGATATTATAAAAACGCAGATTATGTAATTTTCAGATTTTTGATGCCACGCCCCCTCCGCCCCCAATTTGGAAAAAACGCATTTCAAATACTAGAGACTTGAAATTTGGCACATAGATACATTTAGATATTCTTAATCTACTCTGAAAATTTCATCACGATCATGCATCTAGAAATGGAGTTATAGGCGTTCAAAGTATAGCCCAACCCACCCCCAAGCCACGGCAGCAACTGCGCGGTTAGCAGAGCGCGCGCTCATGCGATCGTAAAGAAGAAGAGTATCACTTTTTTTTGCAGGGTTCAGGGGATCTCGTAGTCGAGCCGTCTCGACTAGAGCCTTCTTACTTGTTACTCTCTGTACATGTATATTAAACAGTTTTTTTTTTATTTATGTATATGTAATATTTGTTGTTATAAATAATTTATTTTTTATTTGCATTTTCATTATGAAATTTGCAAATTTTCACTTGTATTCCTGTCTTAAGTTACTTTTCGCTAGATTTAATAATTAAGTTCAAACTTGACTACCAATCATCATTATCATTATTATTTATGTTATCATTTTCATTAACATACACAATATCATTATCATTGGCATTAACATTTTAACTGTCATTTTCATTTATCATTATCATTATTCACATATACTCATTATCATTATTATTTACATCATTCGCATTATCATAAACTTTATTATATTGAGAATTGTACAATATTATTCATATTGTAATTATCATTATCCTTATTATTATTAATGTAAAATTCAAGCAACAATATTTATGAACACATTTTTCTTCTTCTTTAATTTTTACTATTATTTAACTATTTATTATTTATATTCATATAAAAATGGAATAGTTCCATTGAATATGTATACATTACTGCTCTCTAGTGCTGCATTGATCTTTGCTTTATTCTGTTGGTCAGCTTTAATTAAGCCAATTTAGTTGCTGGCTCCACTTTCCAATTATCGAATGCCTTTCACTCGCCCGCCATTTGTCACAGCTGGGCCCCCCACAATGCCCTGCAGATATTTATTGCCAGCCTCGATCCAAATAGTGCAGGGCAGTGGGAGGGAGAGAGAGAGAGATGGGGCTCTACCCTTTCGCCAGGTTTTTGCAACTCCATAAACAACCAGCTCTGGCAGTTAATGCCATCCAACCGACCGCCAATGCAGTTGCAGTTGCAGTTGCAGTTACAGATGCAGATGCAGATGCAGTTGGAGATGGCGATGGCTGCAGTCTGCAGTCTGTGAATGTGGGCAGTCGTTACGTGCGCATTGAATCCGAAGCATTTTCTTCTTCTTGCAATTCAAATTTATGATTATTTTTAATTCTTTTGTGGGCGTCATTCGAGCTGGGGCGATTCGTAATTGCCTTGCACAGTTTATACTTAAGGATTCGTGTGCGGGTTGTGCCAGTATTGAAATTAACTTTGCACTCTGCTCCATCTGCAATAATTTTATATGAACCTATAATATAGCTACTTCTTCTTGTTTCTTTATTTCCAGGTATGTACTGAACGAAATCTTGACTATCAATTGAGGAAAATATTTGAGAAATCTCTATAATCGAAAGTTATTTTAAATGGGAATTGGAGAGGTATTATATATAATATATTGTATAAATATTTTGAACACGATAAGCTGAGTCGATACAGCTAACTTCGTATATTATATAAAAAGCCTGAAAATTGGGTTTTCATAATTCTCGGGCACTAGAGGACTTTTTGATAATGTATTTAAAAAAAAAAAAAATAATAAATAAATAAAATAAAAAATAAAAAAATAAAAAAATAAAAAAAAATAAAAAAATAAAAAAAAATAAAAAAATAATAATAAAAAAAATTTTAAAAAAATTAAAAATAAAAATAAATAAAAAATAAATAATAAAATAAAAAAATTAAATTAAAAAAAATTTTGAAATAAAGAAAAAGTAAAATAAAATAAAATAAAATAAAATAAAAATAAAATAAAAAATAAATATAAATAAATAAAGAAAAAATTGAAACATATTTGTATATATTCCCAAAATATATGAAATAAAAATAAATTAAAATTAAATAAATAATATGTGAATTTCAAAAAAATACCTCGAACTATTTACTTTGGGGAAATGCTTATTCTTGCCCTCTTTTATATCTCTGAAATATGTTTGCAGTATCTAACAAAATCTTGCTTTCATTTCACGTCCATTTCCCACAGTTGTGGGCAAGCAGCTAGAATAATGCTTTAGCTCATTTCATAAATAACTAAATCAGAAATCCGTTGGGAAATGGACTCAGCGAGAGGAGGAGATCGAAGTGAATGCGAATGCGAATTAAGTACACAGAGCGAACTGCTGGTAAATAAAAATTGCAAGTAAAGTGAAATGAAGTGTCAAAATGTTGTTGGGTGCGGCAGAGGGAACCTATCTGATTGCCCCAGCCACGCCCATCATTTCGACTGGCAATCGCAAATGGAGCAATTTGGTTAAAAGCTAACAAAGGAGAAAGACAGCCAGAGCCAGTGCGAGAGTGCAAGAGGCAGAGAAGAGGGGCGGAGGGACAACACATAAATTGCATTTACATGACAATAAAATGGAAGGCAGTTGCATTACGTACCCAAACGAACATCCACTCTCCAAATCCTCATGCCCTCATGCCGTTGCCCCGTCCCTTGGTTGCCTTGGTTTGGCATCCGAAAGGTGCGGCAATGCTTATACATATTATTGGATTTTGAATGGCGGCAGCATTATTATTATTGCTTTGGGCGACATTGAAGTCCAGTTAACAGGAGCAGCGCTCCAACAGGCCTTGCCAAATCGGTTAACTGGTTTCCCAGATACCCTAGTCGTAAATTTCATTACCATTGTTCTGCAACTTCCAAGCAACAATAACTAGTCCCTTGATCGATAAATTTTGTATTTTTATAGGCTGCTTGAAAATGTATTTGAACCTTTAATGGGTATATTATTGATAGGTAAAGAACTTTAACCTTAAAAGCAAATTTTGAAGGCCGAATTAAGGACTTGTGTTAAGATATATGAGCATAAGCATGATTGCTCTATTCGCGGATTTCCAAGGAGAACCAATATAAACTAAATACCTAATTTCAATGAGTTGAATCTATAACAATCAATGAGCACGAATTGTATATAATTAAGATAATTTGATGTAGCACAAGAAATTTGATTAGCCAAAGCTCTTGCTAAGCTCTGCAGATTTTGTGTTTTAGTATATTAAAAATACCAGAATATTATTATAAAACAAAAAATGCAACCAAATTAATAATTAAATATAATAAAATAATTGAAGTACTTTAAGTATATAATACAAAAATAATATAATAAAAATGTTGTAACATATTAAATTAAATTAAATGTAAAATGAAGACTAAATTATTTAAAATATATATTTAAAAAAAAAAAAAAAACATTTTAAATTGAAATGAAGATTTACCTATATAAAATATTAATTTAAATTATATCATTTCATCAGTCAAATGTTTTCAAAGTACACTCCAATTTTTGCTTTATATTTTATGCTATATTCTACTATATTTATTTAGAAATATATCAAATGGAAGACTAATCATGAAGCTTCGTCTTTTTTGCTTGCCTTTCTTAAAAGACAATCTTCTCACTCAAGATGTTCTTAGGGTATCCAATTATGGTGGCACTTGAACATTTCCTACTTTTATTTTATTGTTCTTTATGTTTGGCTACATTTAATTGCATTTCGGTTGCTGGCAGCTAAGTGAAAGGTAACTTGAATTTATGTGGGTGACGCATAGTTCTGGGCTGAAAGTGTTGTTGTGGGGTTGCCTCCATCCAAATGTCAGTCAGCCAAGCGAGTTCAGCAGCAGCGGCGACGGCGGCGGAGGCGGTGGCAGCAGCACTTGGCTGGCATCACTTTGCCAGTCGAGTATCTTTCACTTTACGCTTTCTTAACTCTGGCCGCAATTCTTAGCCAGCCCAAAAGGCAACCAGCGAGGCATAATGATGGCGATAAGTCATTAAGTAGCTCAGTCAGCACTGCAGCAGCTGAAAAGTCAACAAATGTGCGAGGCGAGGTGAGGGAGTTGGGAAAACGTTGCAGCATCTTGCACGTTGCTCAAGACACTGTTAACAGCAACTTGAAAAATAATTAAGTGTCTGGCTAATAGAAAAAGGATTACCCAAAGAAATAGACATGAATAACATTTTGTAAAGCTTCACTTTTCAGAATGAATAGAATTTGCTGCGTGAAAGTGGAAGCGCTTGCAATGAGGTTTTTATGTGAGCGATGCGAGTTCGTGTTGAGCAATATGAAAAGATAGAAATAAATATACCATTAGAAAACATTTTTAGAAATAAAAGTTTGGGAATATAACTGTAATATAAATATATTTCTATGCAATCTATTTTAAAAGTTTTAAACTTTTTAAAATTACATTTTTCGATAGTTAAGCAAGTTAAGAGAAGTATTTAACTGAATGAAAAGTAAAAAAAAAAATAAATAAATAAAAATTAATTACCTAGTTTTCCTCAAAAGCATAGTTCATAAACATATTCAATATCTTCTCTTAACGAGTTGAGATAAAAAAGTAAATTTATATAGACTTTGTCCGACTTTGATGGATCAAACATTGACTCAAAGCAATTGATTCCCAATTAGTAGAGTTGGCAATAAATAATTGATGCCATAGCTCGTAACTAAGGGTGATAGCATCAAGAGAGTATTCAACTAGAGCCAAGCGCTCTCACATTCATCTTGCTTCGTCAATGTGAGCTGCTCTTTGATGCCTCTGGCTAATTTATATACTGCTAGCGCTTAGTATGAGTCGTCGTTGCTCTATAATAATTTCACGTGTCAGCCAAATTGCCTGACTCTTTCTGCTGTCTTTCTCATGCTGGCAACAACACTGAGCAAACACACATAGATCCCAGATTCGGTTTACTTTTTGGATAGCCTATCAAGAGCTTGGCCCTAAAGGCTTCATGTCAAATGCACGAACACAATAAATTTCATACGTTGGCACAGCATACAAAAAGATATGAAGAACAAAAAGCAAAGAACATAAAAAGATTGCCGAGAAAGAGAACGACTTTAGCTTGAACGAAGTCTTGATACACTTGCGGGGGACTTGGTGAAAATAACGTAAATTATAAAATATATTAAAATAAATTATATAAAATATTACAAATATAAATGTTATAATAATCTTGTCTGTTTAGTAATTGCATTGCATTAAAATATAAATAAAATTAAAAATATATAGAAAATATAAACAAATATAATAAATATAAAAAAATATAATAAATATAAAAAAATATAAACAAATATAATAAATATAAAAAAATATATAATATATAATAATTATATAAAAACTAATTAAAAAATACTACACAAATTTTTGTTTGTTGAGCAGGAAAGTATTTTAATATATTTGAATATATAATTAAAAAATATAATACATAAAAAAATAAAAATTAATATATTTAAATATATAATAAATATATATTTTTTTATTTGTATGAAAAAAGGAATTTATTTTTAATTTTTTATAATTTTTCTTTATATATAATATTATGTATAATTAACATATTAAACCTGTTCAATTTGATATTTTATTTCTTTTTACGAAATAGTAAAAACTAAATAGAAATAATATACCTATTTTAAAATATACTATAATATGTAAAAAAAATAATAAAAATAAATAAAATAAATAAATGAAAAAAAAAAAAATGAATTAAAATAAACTAAATAAAAAAATTAAATAAATAAAATAAAACAAAAATATATAATAAAACAGAAATTAAAAAATAATCTTCGAGTTAAATAATTATAATACTTTTTGATTCATGTTATCATCAATATTGTTTTCAATAAAAAATGTAAACTTACATATTCCATAAGCAAGTCACAATGCTCTCTGCCAGTGCTATCAAAATATTTTCGACCACATCTGAGCAGACAATAAGAGCGGCATTTCAATTGTTGCGCCCGCCCAATGGCCTCGGGTCTGGCAATGTTCCTGGTGCTCTTGGTGTTGGGTTCCTGATTCCCCAGTTGGAGAGCTAGGCAGGCACATCCCCACGCGTTGTTTGTACAATGTCTGGACGAACGTGCGGGCATTGCCTTGTCATATGTATGTATTTTGCACGTCGCTTAGTTTGTTATTAATGAAGTTTCCAAGAGGCTTTGCACCTCAACTCTCAGCTGCTGCTGCTGCTGCTGCCCTCACAAGGGGCCGTCAAAAAAAAGTCAAACAGCTGGAAAAACTTGCATTGGATTGCATAGCACCTCCTTCATCATGCCGAACGTTCAATTGTATTTTGTTTTTTTGTCCATTGTCATTCTGTGACTTTCCGATTTTCCGAGTTGCCGACTTTGTGCCTTTCTCTTTGGCCACTCGTCGCCGCATCCCCAGTTGACTTTGATTGACATTTTCCAGTTGTTTCGCAATTATCGGCAATTTTTCACCTTGATTTCATTTCGCAGTGTGTGTGTGGGCCCTCATTGAAATTGATCAAGCAGACGCTTGCTTTCCAGTAATGTTGACCCAGTTTCAGCATAGATATTCCTCCAGCTAAGCAACCATTCGCTAAGTTACAATTTAACTGTGCCCAGGCGCAGCTAAAAACTGTTATTAGCGTCACGCAATTTGACCAACTTTTGTCTACGAAGAATGCTCGAGTCGAGTCGCGTTTAATGCGCTTGGGTGTATGAGAATTGGGTTTATTGTCAAGTTCAAGGTATACACATAGATAGAGTCTGAGTTTTGGACAAATCACGCACAGGTTAGGCCCGCCATTTGCGTGATATGTGCTAAAGAATTTCGTTTAAATTCATTTAAGCAAGTAGTGTAAACACTTCTATTCCATATAACTAGTTTTGCATATGCTCAGCTCGCATTAACAGCAGCTGTCATTACAGCAGAGCTTACCCGAAAAAAACCCTTGACCCAAAATGGAAACAATGAGTTAACGAGTGACAGAGAGATAGAGAGTGGGAGAGGGAGAGGGAGTGGGAGGAGAGAGAGGGAGGGTCCAAATCCTTACAAAATATGGCTTTAATGCATTTTACATGTTTTACTGCACTTTGCATTCTGTTGCATGATTGTGCTTTGCCCCCTCGTCCTCTCCCTCTCTATATATCATTCGCTCTCTGTATGCTCTGACATGCCAGATAACTAGAATTACATTCACACAGATATCAAAGGTTCACTGAGAATGAGAATGAAGAGTATACTGATTTTGTAAGATGATATGACACAGGTAGAAGGAGATGAGACAGGCTGCATATATTATGTATGTATTCTCGATCAGGATGAAGAGCCAAAGAGCATTTGCTTATGGGTGTCTCTATATGTGTAGCCTATCTATAGCAGAGCTATATCAGCTCTTCGCTAGGCTCCAGGGTATCTTATAGTCGCTATATCAGCTTCTCAGGTCCAGGGCATCTCCTAGTCGCTCACTACCGATTTACGTACTCTCACTCGTGCCCTGCGTTTCATTTGGCAACAGAATTTGAGTCTCTGCATCTATTTGTAGCATTTCGTATTAATTTTTAATGTTTCCTTTTTAGAGTCTGTTCGTTTGGGAATTACAAATTTAAATATTTCAGTTTTTATTTAGGTTTTTTTTTAGCTTGTTGACTGAGTTAAAGATTTGAGGCCAGTTGCAAGTAGGAAGCAGCATTATTTTTGCTTTTATATGTTGGCCACGTTTGGCGCCATGACTTCATTTAGTATTTTTGCATGTTTGCGGAACGATTGTTTGCTTGTTCGTTTGTTGCTTTTGTTGCGCAGCTCGAACTCGAGCAGAAACACTTTGCATATTTTTTTTTTGAGGTATTTTTAGTCTGATATATGGGCCAAGTGCTGTAAATATAGACGCGAAGGACGTGTGTGAAGGCGAGAGGCAGACAAGTAAAGAGAGTGGGAGGGAGGTAGAGAAAGGAAGAGAGTGCGAGTGAGTGAGTGCATGAGAGCGAAGAGTGCAGAGTTATGTGCTCGTTAGTCAATTGTTAAATCGATAAATTTTCGGTGAGCTTTAGTTACATATGGAATTGCTTACACATTCATATTTATGCATGATATTCAAATAAAGTAACAAATTTATTGTGATTTATATCTCAATTAATATTTTTAGAAATTTCAAATTGATAAACAGCTAAATTTGACTATGCAAAGTGCTCTGTAAACACTTGACGTAAATCGAATTTAGTTTCATTTTAGCCAGCACAATTCATAACTATTTATTTATATACACTCTATTTATGTGCTGTATTTACGTAGCACAGATTTGTTGTGTATATAAATAATATTTTGGTTCAATAAAGCTCATCTGTTTTAATTGTTATTTATGTGCTGACCGAATTTCGTTTAATGTGTGCGCAATAAGTTCTTACTTAAAGAGCTTTAACTGCTCTTATAAATGTGCTATTTGCCACTTGTGGGCAATAAGTCATGAAGATTTTTAAAAATAAAAAAAAAATTAAAAATAATTATGCTAATTAAAAAACACATATACTTATGTATACTTTTGCTCTTGAAATTAATTAAATTGTCGAGTGATCTTTGGTTTATGCATATTTGCTGTTTCTGAGAGAATATTATTATTATATATATATATTTTTTTCGTTTTTAATAAATGTTTATTTACCTTTAAGGCAACTTAATGTAAACAAAAATTAATTAAAAAATTATAAAACTACTTAAAGCTATATTAATTTTAACATAGCATACATAAGGAGAAAATATATATATATTTATAGAAAGTATATGAATACCAGGAAAAATGTTCAGGTCAAGACACGATCCAGCAGGTCTTGAGGGTGATGGCATTTTAGTCTTCTAGTGGATATACGTCTAAGAGCTGCAGTACCTAGTAGACTTGGGTAGCTCATGAGTGAGTGAGCTAAAATGAATGGCTCACTGAACTGAGCCACTGAGCTAGTTCCTTCAATATGGCTCACTTTGGCTCACTTGCTCACTTTGGCCACTAACCATACAACACATAGACTGGACAACTGGAACAAATTAATTTTAATTTTAGTTTTGTAATATGCCCAATGAAGGAAGCTACAAAATACATTTGTTATTAGTTTGTTCTATTACTTTTAAGAAAAAATTATCGGCTCTTGAGCTATCAGCAAGTGGGCCACTGAGCCAAATGAGTGAGTTGGCTCACTTCACAAAAAAGAGCGAGTGAGCTGGCTCACCTCAATGAGCTAGATTTACCCAAGTATAGTAGCTAGGCGCCTGGCCAGGCTATTTGAATGGGAATTTAACCTAGCTTGATAGTTTTTGGCCACTTCCTGAATTTTGTCTCCAATTTTAGTGACCTTGAGATCTCTTTCTATATCCCTCGTTCTCATGTACCACGGAACCCCCAGTGATTTTCCTGTATTTAAAATGTAAAAAAAAAAAAATTAATATTAAAATTATCAGTTAAATTACTGTAGTGAATGTTTTTAACCAACATGCTTGCAATGCAAGAAAAAATACTATTATTTCATAGCTCTCATTTGTGTTTAAGAATTATTTTTGTTAGACTCTGTTTTTTTAATATCTCTAATATTTCTAAAATTAATTTTTAATTTTATTAAGATTTAATAATCAAAATTGTATGCGCTATCGTGAATTTACCTACAAAAAATCTAGCTCTCATTTTTATTTATTTATATATTCAATTACTTCCATATTTCTATTACGCGAAACTTATAAAATTTATTTTTAGTCTTTCCATTTTTTTTTTTTTAATTATTAAAAATTTATTAGCAGCTTTGTATATATAAATAAACATTAAAAAAAATTATATCATAGCGCAAATAAAAATGAAAATATAAACCAGGCCCACAGAACTGAGAAGTCGGCGCTAATCTAATAACGCGCAGTGTTGGCCTGTTCAAGCAAATGTATTTGAGCAAAGCTCTGGCTGAACCAACAAAGACTAGCAAATATTTATTATACATACATACATACAAGTGTACACATGCTTATACATATATTAAACTAGACACTCAGCTACAGCTGGCTCTCATCTCCACTGCTCAACTGCAACTTTGACCTATTGGCCGTTGTTGACGTTGCGGCAGAGCATGGCCCAAAAAAAGAGAGAAAAAAAAAAAAACACTCTAGCTACGTGTGTGATTCACTCAGAGCCGGCACATATTTCGGACACGCTTTTTGCCATTTCTTTTCCATTTTATTTATTTTTTTTATTGCGTCAATTTGCGGCATTTTGACACCGTTGCCAAGATCAAAAGACACAGGCAAAAGGCACAAAATCAGCGCAAAGCTATTTAAAAGCATCGGCAAAAACTAAATCAATAGTCGCAGCTAAATCTTGTTCATGTATTTCGACAGAGCAAAAATATATTTCATTCAAAATATATAAAGAACTTTTACAGTTAGCTGAGCTGAAATCAGGTTCTTTCTTTCAAGGTGGCTTCTGGGTCAGCTCTAATGCTATGCTAATCACTAATGATTTATCAATACAATAGAGCTGGTTAATGATGTATGTATATGACGGCATTAAACACAAATATTTACATAACTTTTGTGACGGCCTAACCAATACATATACATAGATATAATTGTATACAAGCATATAGAAAAGCAAAAGTGGTTAGTTTGCGTCTTTCACGTGTTGCTCGGGGCCTTGAACCTCACATATGAACTGAACCTAACCACCAATCGATAGACAAAATGTTGCTGGTCATTAGTGTGGCTCAGCACTGATTTCTATAACACTCTCCATTACTCCATTACTCATCTGTCAGCACATCCAATGAGTGACACACATATGCGTGACCCATTGGAACATTTCGGATTCCATTTATGTTATTGTACGGCTCTGCCTGAATACATTTTCAATTTTTTTTGTAATAATTCGAGCGCCTAACAATGGGATTTGTGTGCCTAATGAGAAAATGAAATGTTTAAGCTGCATATTTGAATGGCACTTCATAGTAGCAGCGGAATTTCGTTTTGATATGTAAACTATGTGCTTTAATCTTCTTTGTTTTTAACACTAATTGTTTTCCTTCCTATTTTTTTTTTTAGTAATATTTTATTTTATTTAATATATGATGAGTTTATTATGTTTACATGTGTAAAGTTATTGAAATTTGCTTAAAATGAATAAATAATACATCATGAATAATAAACATCAATTACAGAGTAAGAAATATTGAATATCTAATAAATGATTATTTATAAATAGAATGAAAAAAAAAAAAATTGAATATTTTCTTTTAGTCATTAATAAAAAAACAAATTTAAAATAGATTTAAATTTATTCAATCTAAAATTACAGTAAATATTAATATACAATGTTTATTGTACATATAAAGTCTTTATAATAATATTCTTTAAATCCTTAACGATTTCTACTCAGCTGTCATCTCATTTGTTCTCGACATTAATAATATTAATAATTTAATTCAGGGACCGTAACAGTTATAATTTTTAAAATAAAACTTAAGAAATAATAATTATTTAATTATTAAATTTTAATTTGTTAAATTAGGGCAATTTGAGACGGTTCATGTTGACTTTGTCAGGATATATTATCGGCTGTGCTGTGCTGTGTAATTAGCATTAAACTGGATTAGCGGTTGAGTTTCGTTTCATGCGTGCAACTTTGCCCTCTTCATCTGCTGCTGCTGCTGCTGCTTCTTCTTCTTTTTTCATTTGAAGGGACTGTAATGGGTTCGTCTGACATAAGCTGATAATGTTGATTAATTGTCTGGGCACACAGGAGGACAGGGCGAGCCCTGTGAAAGTGATGGCAAAATGAAAGTTATTTACGGCTATCTCATGCTCTTTGTTTCAATATTAAAGTTATATTTATGCCTGATATCACTACAATAGCATATTTTCTCTGAGTGCATAATTATGCTATTGTTTATTCTAGCCGAAACCTTTTTCTCTTGCATTTGAGTTTTCCCTTTGTTATTTCATCAATTTGTTGGGTAATTGTGGCGCGTGCTGAATTTGTAATTTCATTAGCTGCAACTGCCTTTGGCTATTTATTTTAACTCTGTCCGTTGGTATTTCTCTTCTTCTTAATTTTCAATAATTTTTCCTCCTTTTCTCACTAGGCACAAAAAATGTTATTTTATATATTTATTTTTGCTGTATTTTCTCATGGCTGGAAATTTGTTGCCGTTGTTGTTGCTTGTGTGTGGTGTACAGTTTCCTCGTTGTTTTTTTTTTTTTTGTGGCCCGCAGGCGACAATTATGCATATTTATAAGTATAAATAAACCAACACGCATACACACACACACACACACACACACACACGGAACAAGCGAGGCTTTGGTCAACAAAGCGTATGCGCAATATTTTTATTTTCTTTTTTTTCTGATTTATTGTTACAGAAATGGGTTGGCTTATTTTTTTTTACATGACTTTGATGGCAGCCATAAAAAGTACTTGAAAGTTAATAAACTAGATTTAAAATACATTTATTAAATTTAATTAAATTCTTTACTCAAATTAAAAAATTATATACTTGTTAGCAGAGTTTTTCTTTTATTTTTATTAATTTCCTATTTACTGCACTTCAAGTCCAATGCAAATACAGTTCAAGCATGTGTTTAATTGTGATTTTTAATTTTGCTTATATAATAATTAAAAAGTAAACAAAGAGCTGACGAAAAGTGAAATTTGAGTGAACCATGTGTGTGTGTGTGGGAGGTTTTTAATATATATAATAATATATATATATATACGTGCTTTAAGTGCCACTCAAGTCAGCTCTTGGAGCACATCAAGTGCTCTTGGGCATAAATTAAAAATGAAATAAAATGTAATTAAAAAGAAATTCAATTCAAGTGAAAAAAAAAAAATGAAAACGCTTTTGAGCAGCTGTCAAAGCAGCAAAGGAAACATTGGAGAATGTAAAACCCAACCATGAGCTGTCAATGTGTCATATATTTATAGACATTATAGGCATTGCCAAGAGCTGTATTTAAGATATTCATTAAATATATTTAAATATTATTTTGGAATCCACAATTGAATTTTTTCAAATATTTATAAAAATAGCAACGCTCTTAACTACCAATTGTGTCAAGCTAGTTTCCACTTGAAAAACTTGTATTTGGGAAAAAAACAATTGAAACAATTACATTTTATTGCAACATTTGCAAAAACTTTAAACTTTTCGCCGTCATTAAGCGCTGGAGTTTTTTTTTTTTCGTTGATGGGCCTTTACTTTGATGCCTTCGGCTAGACCGCCTTTCGATGGCTTTTAGCAATATGCAAATTATGATTTCGTTGTTGTCTGTTTGCCTTTTTCTTTCTTCTTTCGTTTTTCAATCTGCTACGCGAATTTTGCACAATTTACTTTGCGGCTTTAGTGCAAGTTTTTATAAGATTTTTCTTGGATTTTGTTTATTTGTTCTTTTTCGCTTTGGCTACTTTTGCAGCTGATTCTCCACGGTGACTGTTACTGTTACTGTTATTGTTAACTGTTACTGTTATTATCTTTGCACGCCTTGCTGCTCTCTCTGATGACATTTCGCTTGTCGACACGCAGTCAGCCCGCCAACAATCTCAACTCTATCCACTCAGCTGCAAATACGTATCTATAGACATTGTGTGTCTCTGTATTTGCATTCGTATACAAATATTATTTGGCTGCTCTTCTTGTTCAATTGCTCGAAATATTCATTATAGATTGTGTCAATATGCACAGCACATGTTGTGCAATACATTTTCATCGATTGGAATACCCTGTAGCATTGAAAGCAATGTTTATGAGGCATAATAAGCTGGTGAGCTACGATATTTCTCTGTTACAGCTGGTAATGATATCCCTTAATAAAATATAAGGTATATCAAATGCTCTTCCCATTTTCAGATGCATATACGTACATATGTTTATGCATCTGTGAGTTACATTTGTGTCTATGCATATTTTTGTTGACGAGCTGACAGTTGGTTTTTGCCACAAACTCATTAGAATTGCGGTTCGAGAGGAGCCTAGGGTCGGTGGAGTAGGGATTGCAGTTGGTTATGCTGTGGTAACTGTCAATTACTATGCTCATAATGATGCTGACAATAACAGTTATGATAGCGATGATATTATGAATGTGAACTATTGGGAAATGTGCAGAATATACATATAAATTTTTAAAATATTTATCTAATTATTTAATATCCCAAAAATGCGCTTACATTTCATAATTATTATTATTTTCTTTTTAATAAAAAATAAAAAACACAAAAAGTGAAAACGAAAATAATATATTTCAAATATTTAAATATATATAAATATTGAGAAATATTATTATAATAAATATATATATGTATATATTGAGAAATAATATTTTCGCGTTCGCCTTTTGTGCTTTTTTTTTTAAATTATTGTTTTTATTTATTTTTAAATTTTTTTATTTTTATTTATTTATGAATTTTTTATTTTTATTTATTTATGAAGTTTTTTATTTTTATTTATTTATTAATTTTTTATTTCTATTTATCTATTTATTTATTTTTTATTTTTATTTATTTACTTTTTATTTATTTATGATTGTTTTTATTTATTTATTTTTTGTTTTATTTATTTATTTATTGTTTTATTTATTTATTTATTTATTTTTTAAAATATTTTTTGAATAAAATTTTTATTTTTTAGGTATTTTTATTTTATTAGCAAAAAAAAATGTTGATAAAATTTAAGAAAATCTTTATATATTTCTTCAAAATATTCTTAAACCTTGCAATTGAGTTATTATAATATTAATTAATTAAACTTCAATTGGCTTTGAAAATTGTAGATTTGATATTTAAGTAACCGAAAGAATCGTAAAGTATGATTAAATATAGAAATATATAATTTGCAAATTGCCTTTGCAAATATAGGTAGTTATAATTAAAAACTAATTATGATGCACAATTGAAACTTTTAATTTGATTTAATTGAATGGCATTGTTACGGCACAGCGAACTTCACGCTCAGTGCGCAACTATTACGCCAGTTATAATGGAATGCATATGCAATTGTTGTTGAGCTTAATCAGTTTTTTCTTTATGCATAACACTCTCGAATCTCCATTTAATTGCAGTCTATCCAATGTGCGTATCGTGCTGCTTGTCCGAGATCCACGGGGCACAATGCAATCTCGACGTCATCGCGTCTGGTGTGCGGGCAACGAGGATTGCGAAGATCCTGCGCTGGTCTGTCAAGATCTGGTCGATGACTACAGGACGGCGGAGAAACTGCTGAAAGCATATCCAGGACGTTTTCGGTGAGTGCTCTAGAATATATTTGAATTATTTTACATAAATAATTTTGATTAATATTTACTTTGCCTTATTTCTGATTAGAACTTTGCGTTATGAGGATCTCTCGCTGAATCCGTATGACATGACCCAGGACATTTTACAGTTCTACGGACTGCCATTTGACCCGGCAGTCGAAGAGTTTCTGGATACGCATACCAAGGAGAACAAAGGCGGCGTTAGTTCCACATATCGCGATTCCAGATCGGCTCCATTCCACTGGAAGCAGGATCTCAAGGCGGAGGAGGTTGGTCTTGCAAATGAACTATAAATTAATTTAAAATATTTTCCATAACTGTATCGATTTCTGGTTAATTTCACAGATTAAACAAATTCAGGATGTTTGCACGGAGGCCATGGATCTGTGGGGCTATCGGCGCATGGCGAATTTCAGTAACTTTTCGATGCTGCAGCAGAGCTTCGATCCGATTGTGCTGCCGCCACCTTTTACGTGAATCGATTTGTGGCTATCGATAACTGATAACGATAACTAATTCTTCTACTTGGTACATTTTGTTGTGATATCGTCGTGTTGAGCGAGCAAAAAGGAAAAGAAGCAAAATTTATTAGAAAATCAAAAAAATGATGAGTCGATTTAAAGCTGGCGCATTAAATTAATTTAATAATTTAATTTATTTAGTTTTGTGTTTTTTGTTTGTTCTTTTTTTGCTGTTGCTAAACACGCAAAACACACTTACTGAGCAATAGTTAATACCACATACGATATACTATATACACATTTACAATGCATATATATGATATATATATATAAATTACGATAATTGCATAATTTTAGTAATTGGCGAATTTTTGTGTAGGTCGAATATCACATTTCTATATAGATATATTTATATTTAGGCATAGCATTTAAGCGAACAATAACTGAGAAAATAGTCTATAGCACGAGCTGGCAAATGCAAAATATAATAAAAATAAATAATTACATATACAAAATAATAATTAAGCTTGACTCCATGTAAATTATTTAGGCAAAGAACATTTTTGTAATTTTATGCTTTAAAAAAAAAAACTGATTTAAAATAAAATACTGAACAGAAAATGCATAGAAAAATCCAGTGATTTAGCAATTAAATACAAGAACTAAAAACGTATCAGCAGTAATTAAAAAATTTAATTGAAATTAAAAAAATAAATAAATAAATAAATAAATCGTTGTGCAATAAGAAGCAAAAACATAAAACTAAATCAAAATCGAACAAATTAGGAATTTAAAAGAAATGCGTCAAACCAATTTAGATGCGAATTAATGAATTAATCGTATTACAGAAAAGTGTATAAGCAATGGGCACTCGACTACTAAGCCTAAGTTTTTAGTGTACATTATTTTAATATGGAAATTTAATAATAATTAATACGTATACATACATATACACACATATATATATATATAAATATATTTACGGTTATTTAGTTGTAATTTAATTGTAATTATTATATACCATATAGAATTTTGTGTCCAATCGTATTATTTCTTATCAACTAAGTTGAGCTCGTTTCGAAATGAATTTTTTTATTGCAAATTAAAACTAAAAACAAAACAACAGCCCAGCAAAGTGCGTTAAGTAAATTAATGAATTTAAAACTAAATAAACTATTTTATTTGATGAATTTGGCAATATTTGCATAATAAATCTAAAACAAATAATAAATAATTAGCAATCGAATAAAGAGTAAAAACATTGAATATTCCTTGAAAGCTAATTGTGTTCTTTATTACATTTTATTGCATTTTTAATCCGTTTTTTACTCACTTCTTATTGTTGCCTTCAAGGCATTATGCAAGTTCAATTTGGTGGTAGATCATTTCATTATTCTTATATATCTTTCAAGTTCAATTAATTTTAAATTACTAAATTTAGTTTATATATTTCATAGTTTCATAGCTTTTACAGCGAGCGTATGCACTTTATTTCAGCCACTACTGTAGAGTCGACTACCAACCCAGAGCTTTGACGAGCTTGTCGTTGCCCATTTATTTGGACACAAACCACCCAACAGTTTTTGCATTCCACTTGTGGATATTGTTTCAAAGCAAAATATTGAACAGCATGAATGATGAATAGAATTTAGTGGACCATTATTTCCATTTAATTCTATTATTATATAATATATATTTTTATATTTTTTATATAAATTTTACATATTATTTTCTATTTACATTTAAAAAAAATATTTTTTAATAACATTTAATTCTTTGTATTGTTAGTTTTTTATTATTTTTTTATTTTTCATATTTTTGTAATATTATATATGATTTTTTGTTAAACCTTAGTTTTAGTCTTACTATTTTTTATTTTTATTATTATTTATTTTATTTATTTATTTTTATTTATTTTATTTATTTATTTTTTTATTTTTTTGACTAATCTTAATATAATTAATAGGCTTATAATTAATATATTAATTAAATTAATATAAAATTTTTATTGAAAAAAAGAAGTGATATGTATTTTTGTTTTATTTAATTGGCTACATCTTTTACCTTTTTGTATCTCTTCTGCTATTTATATAATTTTTATTATCAACTTGCCAACAATTTATACCCATGATAAATTTCATAAATTTTCTTTTTGAAAGAGTTCGAATATCTCTCTTTAAATTCTTGAAATTAAATAATCATATTTTTATTTAATCTTTTCAATATATCACAAGGATTAAATTACAATTTGTATTATTTTTTAGTACAATAAAAATTTATTATAATTTTGTTCTAATATATTTTGTTCGTGTTTGTTGTTTTATATTCTATAGAAAAGCATAATGAAATTTAAAATGTATTTATATATTATAATATTTTTATATATATAAAATTCTCACAACAGCTGCCCAGTGCGTATTCGTAATATTTGAATTATGATTCAGATTTAAATCTCTTCCAGTCGCTCCCTGTCTGCCTAAGTCGTTCCCTCTGTTTTTTTTGTTCTTTTAGGACAATGGGATTAGCTTTCATTTTAAGTGATTAAAACAAATGTCAAATGTCAAATGGACGATGTAAATGGGAAATGTAAATAAATGCAGCTGTTAAAAGAAATTTGATCTGCAGCTTTGGAACGTCACATTCAATAAAAAAGGAAGGCAAGGAAAAACTAAAGGATTATTATAAACAATACAGAAAAGGTTTGTACATATGTGTGCGTGTTCTACATAATTTACCGTTTTTGATTAGCTTTCAACCCTCTTGTGGTTGGTAAGTCCAAAAAGGTGTCCAAAAAACCACAAAAAAATTAGGCGCCGCCCACTGAATGCGTGTGCGTACGTAAAGAAGAAGCAGCAACAATAACAACAGCAACAGCAAAATTGAAAGCCAGCGAATGGCAGGCAACTAAAAAAGCTTTCAAATTAATGCGACCTCGCCGCGCTGACGTCACACGCTTACATTGCTCGGCATTGCGTGGGCGCCGCTCACGAGCGCTTTTCAACTTAGCCAAGACGCAAACCAAGCCGGTGTGCAGCTTTCATTGAATTAGATAGACAACGCGCAACAGGAGCAACCGATGCGACCGATGTTCAAGTTGAAACCGTTTGCCGATTGCTCGACCGTCGGCATATGAGTTCGTCGCGTATAAAACAAGTCGTCGTCGTCGCTATCGTTGCATTCGTTTCGTGCGCGTCGAACGAGTCAACCAACCAGCCCAACCAGCGCTCTACGCTAACTAACGGTTAAAGAACAGTTTTTGAATTCAAGCAAGTCAAAAAAAAAAAAAAAAAAAACTTGTGATCTCTCTCTCTGTTTCTAGTTCGAGTTCTTATCAGAAAAGAGTATCAAAAATATTTCGAGTTTTTCTGCTGCAATCGAATTGGCAAAGTTGTTTGAACTCAGTTTTTGCGCTAGTTTTTTGGTCTGTGCATGTTTCCAGCATTGAATTGACTGATAAATTTCGGCTACAGTTCGAATTTCCAGTGCAGATAAGAAAGACAACAAAAATTGAAGTTCATCAAATCGACGCTTTGCGCTGTAAACGGTAAACGTGCGTTAATCTAATTTATATTTAATCTATTTGCCATCGCTAAAAAGCAACAACAGCCAGGTGAGTCTTCCTTGCTTGACTTTATTTATGACAATTTTATGTACTTTTTATATAAATATGCCGTTAAATTTGATAAAATTTAGATTTTGCTCAAATTTGAATGAAAAATTTACGATTCAACACGTTTTGCAGTGGCGTTAAATATTATGCTCAAAATATTAATTTTTAATATATGTAAATGCTAAATAAAGTATAAAATGGGTTTAAAAGTATAAGTGGCTCTTTGTAATGTCAGTTAAAAAAAAAAAGAAATAAATAAAAATATATATATTAAGAGAATCGTATTAATTATCTGGTTTATGTAGATACTTTTCTTGGGTTTCTTCTAAATCTTTTAGAGTAGGGCTCTATTGTGCTGATGTATTCTTTCCTCGTATTAAGCTACTTTATAGAAATAAGCATAAATTTCGAAGTTCACTCTTTATGAAGATTACCGAATAATATTTAAGTTTAAGGAAATATAGCTGTTTTTTAACTGTGAAAAAGTGTTATGCACTCTATTGCTTGTAATAGTAACGTTCATAATCGATTTTATCCGAGTTTTAAGTTTTCTCTTTTAATGAGCAAGAAGAGGTATTGTCTTTTGAGTTATTCTAAATTTAACATTTTTAAATATATGAATAGGAAGCAAATAAAAAGTTATTTCTATAGGTAAATGGATTGATATTTCTGCAAATTCAAATATAATTTTTGAAAGTTATATTTGTAAAGATTGACAAATGAGTCTGCCATTAAGACTTCAAATTCTTAACATTTTTTTTATAAATTGTTAAAGGGTTTTCTTGATATGAATCAAAAACAGTTTTGCAAATGTAGGTGCAACACAATAAGTTGATTTAATCTAATCAAATAATTTTAAGTAACGAGTACGGAAGTCAAGTAGCGCGACGTTTTCACATATTCAACTTAACTGAGCCGACACATGATAACTGACCTCAGACAATACAATAGAACTGATCCCCCACAACACAATATACAACTGATCACCGACTCGATGTGCAGCATGCCTTTTATGCTTGCTTCTATTCTGGTTTTCTTATTCTAGAGAGTTCTCGAGCGGCCCACGACTGTCTTTACAACTAAATGTTGATTTCTAAGAATATGATGTTGATGATCGAGATCATTCTACAACATAAATAATAATAATAAATAATATAATTTCTCCAAGTCTTATTACCCTTTCTTTAGCTTTACTTAAATTTAAATCGCAAAATATTGTGACATTTCAAAGGCAATTAAAAAGTAATCGCAAATGTTTAATAAACACAAAACAATTTTCAAACTGTCTAAATAAACGTCTGCTCGACTCTCTCTCTCTCTCGCTGCCCCTCCCTATGTCTGGTTTTAATGCCAGGCAATATGCCCACGTCAAGTTTACATCGACAACTTTTAGGCGGCCCGCTCATAAAATATCAATAATAGTCAATCAATTTTTTTTTATACTCGTTTGTTTGTCTCCGTCCTGCGACAAACCCTTGAGTCTTGAGTCTCTTAAAATATTTAGCTACTTTAATGCTAACAAAAATGGAAGGGTTAGAGCTGATGTGGAATTGTTCTTTAATTCGATTTGTTTTCTAAGCTCTATTTGATTTGAATTTATTGAGGGAAGAGGTAGAGCTAAAATCAACATAGACTGCACATGAGTTGAAAGTTAAATGAAATATATAAATAATAAATATATATTTAGAAAAGAGAAAATCCCTATCTATTATGCAAAAAGCCTTCCAAAAAAAGCTTGCAAAAGTAATGAAAATAACGTAATATGTTTATTCGCAATATATAAGCAAGAATACCCATAAGCAACTGATAGTTATTTAACAGCTTATTCATCTTAGGTATTACGCTAATCCATTACAGGGTATCAGCTTGTCAATCACTCTGCACACTCTTTACTTCGCATTCTCGCAAATTTGCAATCAAAAACAAATTTCGAGCAAATTTTCTTCTCTTAAAAAAATGAAGCATTATCATTAGAGCAACTGCAACTGAGTCAGGGCTCAGCAGACACTTGAATCAAGATTTGTGTCACTTGATAAGTACAAAATTCCTATTATTACACCAGGGGCGTGGCAGACGCCCAGCTATAGTTGTCTTCCAGCAAGGCGCGGGCTAATACAAATAAATAAAGAACAAGAAGCGCGGAAGCAGATGAAAATGACAAGACACGCCAAGACCGAATGGTATATGGAATATATGCTCTGGCACGCCTACACACATATATACCCGAAGACACACACACGCATACACACAGCCATCCATCCAGCTGATTATAGGATAAGTGAACCAGAGCAGGTTGTCTAGCTGATTTGTGTGGGTGTTGAGAAAAAAAAAATGAAAAATTACCATATAATATGCGAGAAGCGAGAATTTAGTTGGAAAAAATATATATTGAAGAGAGCTCAGCGAAAAAAACATGGTTAATTCCAGATAATTAAAGAGAACACAAACACGTTAATTTTATTCATTGGAATACAAAGAAATAGAATTCGAATTAAAATATATATATTCAGATCGTAGCAGCCGCCGCGAGCAACTTAAAATATTCATTGAAAGTATGAAAGGATTTTAATATTCATGTACAAAATATATATATTTATTATTTTATTTATAACTTATTTATAACTTTTTATTATTTTATTTTATTACTTGCAAAAAATTTCAATTTATTTATAATATTAAATATTTATTTAATATTTTTTTAATAATAATTGATATTTTTATATTTATATTTTAATATTGAATATTTTTATATACATTTTGTTTATAATTAATAAATTATATTATTTATATTTATTAATAATAATTTTTGTTTTTTATATTTTTATATTTTTATATAAAATATTAAAATATATTTTAATATTTAATATTTTCATAAACATTTTGTTTATAATTAATTATAATTTATATTATATAATATAATATTTTAATAATATATATTTTATTTATAATTTTTTATTTTATTTGTGTTGTAGTTAAAAGTTCATCTGAAAATGTAAAATATTTTTTTGTTAGTTTGTTGTGTGTATTTTATAAATATATACAGTTTTTATTTTTCAAATATTGAAACCATCAAAAAATATAGCAAAAGTTTGCTTTTATATATCTAATATAATGTAAGCTTTTTTTTGTTTGTTTTGTTATTTTTTTAGCCTTAATTATCTAATTTTCCAAGTTGAAATTCGTATATTATTATCTAGCTGCAAATTAAACAAATTTTTTACTTTCTACTTAAAATTTTTGTTCTTTTTTTTTTTAACTATATGTTCTGTTTATTTACAAGTCATACGGGACTACGTTATACCTCTGTGGACGTTGTCTTCTATTTAAAATGTTCGATCTCTATTTCGTCTAAAAATACATGCAATAATTGATTGCCTACTTTTAAGCGCATAGCAGAGCTGCATAGTTTTAGCATAAAATATAATTATTTAATGTGCTTACGAGCATATTGTTAACAATTTACTGCATTAAGTGTTAAGCTCAATAATTGCATAAAGATTTACATTTAATTATTTTTAATTGGCTGCATTTGGTCAGGTTTGAAAGCAAAGAAGCCAGCAACAGCAGTAGCTGCATGCTGCATAAACAAGGCTTGGTCAATAGATTGGACAATGTGTAAACATGTGGACAACATATGAGTCCAAGTCGTAAACAATTTAATTAAATCCACATTCAAAGCGCATGTCAGGCGTTGTAATTGTTAATGAAATAAATAAATGCAGTTAAGAAGATTTGCAGCTGGCTAGGTGGCAAAAATAACCATTAAGGGATTAAATGGAAGCTGGGTAGACAGATAGAAAAGGAAACAATTAAATATTCATTTAAATAAATAACCTATAGAGTTTCAATTGACAAAAAAAAAATTATATATATAAATTTTAATTTTTATAATAAATGAAATGAAGCTGAAGTCCATACGCCATAATATATTTAATACAAATCGATTAAAGTTTTCCTTCAAATTTAATTTGCATTTGAAACGAAGTAATAAATAGAATAATAAAATAATAAATTAAATATAAATTAATATTAAAATATAAATTAATATTATAAATAAAGTAATAAATTAATAAATTCAATATAATTTAATATTAAAATATAAATATTATATTTTTTTTAAACTTTTATTTGCAAGTTATTAAAATCAAATAATAGTAAAATATTTCAACGAATCAAACAATTTACAGACCTAAAACAGCTCCAAAAAGAAATTTAAAATAAACAAAAAAAACTTGAATTGAATTTATTTATTTTGCAAATTATATTTAATAGGGAATATTTTAGTGAAAGCTATACGAATATTAATATTAAACATATATATTTTTGTTTGTTTTTTTTTTTTGTAATAAAAAGTATAAAATATAAAAGAATTACTAAAATGAGTAAAAAAAAATACAAGGTCTAAAGTATGATAAATATAAAAATACCAAAAGGATTAATAACATTTAAAATTTTTAGAAATATATATATATATTTTTTATTACTTATTTATACCTCTTATTTTTATAATTAATAAGTATTCATTAGTTATAATTTTTTATATAATATTTCTAATGTGTTTTTATATATATTTAAGAGATTCGCTTTAAAGTGTGAATCCATTTTCTTGTTCATTTCAACTGAAGCATCTGATACAATTTCTAAAAAGTTTTTCTTTAAAGTAATTTTTTATTTTTTTTATTTTTTTATTATTGCAATCCCCAGGGTTTTAGCACACATTGCATTCGGGCAGCGCAGGACATTTTAGAGCCAAGTGTGCTCCGGTTAACCGAATGTGAATGTGAGCTTCAGTTTGAATTTGAATTGGAATTTGAGTGCATTTGCTAGTTCTTGTTAAAGGGGATTCATCATTTCATATGCAAAATGAAATGTAAGTGTATTTCTTTTTGGTTTTTTGTTTTTGTTTTTGTTTTTGTTTTTGTTTTTCTGCTGTCCAGCTGTTGGCAGTTGCTGAATAATTAATGGGCTGCAATGTGGGGCGTGGACTGAGCTCAAAATAGCCAGCTATTTTTAGGCAGCTGCAGTTGACTTTTGACTGCAATTGACGTCAATGCGAGCATAGGCTTTAAGATATTAATTTCGATTCTAGACAAATGTTTATTATGCGAATATCCTGTCATTTGTCACACGTTGCCTTGTGTCTCGTTTACGCATCCGGCCGCACACATTTCCGTGCCTAAAACTTGCCGTAAATAATTTATGAGCAAACTAAAACCACTGAAACAATAAAGCTGCATAAATTGCATTAATTATAACACGCATAATGGGAATAAATTTGCAACTAAATTTCATTTGACACAAACTAACCAAAATGTTGACATTTGCCACAATTGAAATTCGATAAAACAACAAGCTAAACTCTTAAATAAATAAATAAATCATCATGTTCAACAGGTCCGTCGAAATGTGGAGAGTGAACAGAAAATCTCATAAATGAATGCCTAAATTTGAGTAGACATGGAATGCAAATTGGACATTTGATGATAGAAATAAATTTGAGTATTAATATATATGTGCTGTAGCCCGCATCATAAACTGCCGTGATATTGTTAGCGTAGCTATCGAAGTTGTTACTTAAGTAGGCAAAACGTTTCCTGATAGACTCAAATTGGTAATTGTTAGAGTAAGGCAAATATAGCTGCTGCTGCACGTAGTTTCTGGTGTTGCGGAGAGAGACCGAGTTGGCAGGTCTCTAGATGAGGACTTGAATAAAAAAATAAAATATGAATGAAGAAAAAAGAGCAACAACACACACCACGCACTCCACTTTATAAATAAAAAACCCAACTTCCACATATCTTCTATATACAAAAATAACGGCTTTCCCCCTCCCACCCCCAACCGTTTTCTTGTTAGTCCCCCTAACAAAAAAAAAAAACAAAAACAAAACCCCCCCCCCACCCCACCCCCCCCCCCACAATAATATCCCACTCCTCCCTCTCCCTTTTTTTTATTATTTATTTATATTTCAAAAAAAACAAAAAAAAAACTCCCACAAAAACCAAAATTATTTATTTTTCCCCCCCACACCCCTCCACAACCCCATTTTCATACACCCTTTTTTTTTTTTTTTTTTTTTTCATCACACCAAAAAAAAAATAATTTTATTTTAAAAACCCCAAAAAAATATAAAGCATTTAAAAAAAAAAATATCCCCACCCCCCCCCCCCACCCCCCCCCCCCCATCCCCCCCAAAATCCCAACCTAAAATTTAAATTAATTAAAAACTTAAAAATTAATATTAAAGGTTCTCAGATATGATTAAAAAACCAAAAATTTATATTAATTCTTAAACTAAAGATAAGCAAGAAAAAAGCAAATATTGAAAACAAAATGCAGCGAGAGAGAAAGTGTAAGATAGGATTAGAATTGCATCTATAATATTGCTTATATTGTTGCTTCTATTCAATGCATCCTGTTCACGCCTCGACTGTCTGCATAAGCTAATATATGATAAGCTAATCAAATTAATTAATTAAGTTGAAATTATAAACGTAGTTTCCTCCTAACAAAATCTCATTACTCTCAAGAGTTTTTGAAACATAAGCTTTAAAGTATGAAAGAAATGAAATAAAATAAATTTTGCTTTCTATATAAAAAAAGTTATTTTTTTTTTTTTTTTTTTTTCTTTTTTACTTTATTAATTATTGTTCTGCAATTAATATTAAATTTTTACAAATATTTTTTCTTTAAACAAATAAATATATGCAGACAGATTTGCCTCCCGAAGCTCAACAATTTCGGCACAAAAATTCCAAAGAAGTAGACGCTGTTGTTAACTGAATTTGTTGTACTAATAGCCCTGGGCTTGTATCTTTTGCTCATTTACTTGCAATTATTTCGTTATTTATTTTCATCTTTTGCATTCAAGGCTGATGTGAGAAAGTTTAAATTGAATCGCCTGTGGCTGACGCTGCGTTGGCTTAATGTGCGTATTATTGATCTATATTGGTCAAATAAAAAGCATAGAAAAAGGAAAATAAAGTAAAGCAGAGTGAAGTGCGACTCACAAAATGCCAGACGATTTATTTATATATACATATATATACATGTTTATATGTATAAACAAATCGACGAGGCGACAAGAAGCCGACGGCAAATGCTTTTCCTTGGCTTCCGGTGAATGTCAATGCCATAAATTTGGGGCACAGGCACACGAGTAACACACACAGCGACAGCTGGAGGGGGCGGGGAGAGGAAGCGAGCGTAGACACTGTTTGTGGGGCATTCCAATTGACGCCCTCACGAGTGACATTTGAACTCGACGTATGCTGTGCAATTGGCAGCGCCACCTGGCGGTCAAATAATTTATCTCTGCCAAAAGCCTAATTAGCCTGCCTATTGTAATTTTCCAGCAAATTAAACGAAGCGCAAAGCGAACAAGACAAAAGGACAAACAAGACGCTATAAAAACAAAAGCAGCTCGTAATGTGTGCACTCGACATATGATGGACTGGGAGTTGCCCTGTAAACAGGATCAAAACAAAGCCAATTAGCAACGTAGTTCACTTTGGTATTACTTTAGTTTTGTTGAATTAGCACAAATTTAGAGAGATAACTTTGATACTTTAAAAGATCTTTTTTGATATTTAAGAGTTTTTAAATCAAATCTCTCATCTGCAATTTTAGCTAGCTAAAGTTTTCATTAAGCAAATATATATACCCTCTATACCCCTCTTCAATTTACGCAAAGCAAAACAAGATAAAAACTAAAATAAGCAGTAAGGATATGTTCTACTTGTAGCTGCACAGCTTTAATTAGAAACAAGAAATGAACTTGCAGGCAGCACTAATTGGGAATACAAATTATATATACATAAACATATATACACACACTCACTGAGGTATATGTATGTATACACAAAGATTTGGCCATAAAGTTTTGCACCCGAGTCAGTGCTTAAACCCGTTGACAGCAACAATATTGTATCATCTCTTTGAGATAAAGTCGAAGCCTTAAAATATGCAGCAGCAGCCAGGTAAAGCAAACAATCAACAGGTGACAGTTTGCTTCGCTCACTGGCAATATGCTATAACACACACACACACACAGGTATTTCCTTTCTCTCTCTCTCTCTCCCTCTCTGTCTACATATATTTCTGATTATACAAGTAGCTGAACAAATATGTGCTGAGCTGTGTCCGCACACGGGTGACACTGGGACAGTGAGAAGCCAAAAAGGAGTTGCTGAAGCTGTCGCCTGCGACTGACGCATCATAAATTTTTTGTTCTGAGCCAAAGGAGCACGTGTTGATTCGTCGAGGACATCTGAGTTGTTGGTCCATTAATTAAAGTGTATTATTAAAATTGATAGTCTGCACAGGTATCATATGCAGCTGTATAGCTATATGTATGTTATGCACAGCTTAGCAATATGCATTTCATAACGAAATTTAATTAAAGGCATTAAATTGGATTAAATGCTGATGATGTCTGATTAATGGTCGTAACACAATGTCTTTGTTTTGTCAGTTAATAGAGTGAGAGGGCTTAAGTAACGAACCCAATAGGATTTGCTAGGCTTGATAACAATAAATGCTGCTAAGTTATGCACATATTAGATAATTTAATGAGTAAATTGCTATAATAGGTGGAGAAATCGTTACTAATGATTAAATTAAAGCAATAGCTTCAGCTGAAATATGTTAGATAAGTGAATGAAAACCTTGTAAATGAAATAGTAAATATTCATAATTTATTAATGATTATTAACATTATATATATAAAGGCTAGATATGTTTTAGTTGACATTTAACAGCAATGCTGTTAATATAACATTGCAGCGTTGGTGCCTTAACAGCGCTAAATTTGCAAATGTCTTAGCAGCTTAACAACTATGTAAACAGCAGTGACAACAGCAAGCAGAAAATGTTACAATAACAGAATGTTAGAAATGTCTGAAGTTAGTAACAATTAACATGCAGCGCTTAAGTCAGTAAGAAAATGTAAGAGTAATCAGTATAGCCACTAGCCATACAACACTCATGCATGTTAGTGGTATAACTTAACAGAAATCTTATTGGGATATTGTAGAGCAAAATGTTAGAGCAGTTTAGCATTGACATAAGCAAAATCTGCTAATGCATTAACACAGCAAAAGTAAATTTTATATCGAAGGAAAAATATAAATAAAAAATATATAATAATATATTATAGGCTTAACTAATATCGTAATAACACAAATTAAAAAGAAATAATACAGAAATCGAAGTAATAATTATAAATTAATGAATTTATTAAATTGTATCTATTTGGCTATCATACATTTGTATGCTAGATTTCTCTTTAGTTCAAGGCACTCACTCTATGTTCATTTCAATTCCTTGTTTATTAAAGTTTATATTAGCTGACAATATTTATGTAACATAAGTATTCTATAGTTGGATAAAATTGCAGCTCAGAATGTTTTCCTTATGATCTGAGAAAACAAATTGAAACGTCCGATCGTTTCGAGTTTCAAATTCAAACTGATTTGCTTGCAACATAGAAAATCAGCTGGAGGCGAGTGCGCTCTCAGCTTCGGCTTTTTACTCCTCTCCTTCACTCGTTTCCCGACGTTTAGTGCTTCAATTCGGCTCGAGCTATGAACGTCGGCATAGCCGATGCGCTGAGCGAATACATGAGCATCAATAGGAGACAATCACTCAACTCTCAACTCAACTCAACTCGACTCAATTCAACTCAACTCAACAGCAACTGCAAATTGAGCTGCTGATCGTGCCGCTGACTGCTGGGCGGGCACAACTGAGCATTTTCTTAGAGTGGTTTAAGCAATATTTATTCCAGAATATAAATTTTGCATACAAATTATCTTTAAAGAGCACGAATTAAAGCTAGCCCAAAACGCTCACAAATTTCGAGACTCTGCGCATAAATTAAAAAGTTTTCCTACAATATATATGCAAAAAATGAAATGCTTCACATAAATCAGACAAAACAAAAAATGCTTTGTTCACTGTTAAGAGTCAGTCGCATGCAGACATGGCTCAAATATCATAACGCAGACGCGAGCCCTAATGCACTTCATCAGCGTCGAGACTTGCAGAAGAGAACAGCCACAACAACAGCAAGAACATTTCAGCTTAACTATTTATTAACTGTACAATAACAGTGCAAATTGGCTAAGCACGCCCTGACCGTGACGCTGGCCAAACAAACACTCGAAATTAAACGCAGAGCCATATAATTTGCTTGCTTTACTCTTTGTGTATGACACTCGGATTCCATGGCTCGCCTTTTTCTATCTCACTCTCGAGTCGAAAAGTTTTTCTAACTAAGTGGACATCAAGTGGATTTGACTTTGTGATTGGACCTTGACCGTGTGTGATTGCCAGATTATAATCTTTGGCTAATTGCTTAACCATTTAATTACAGCTACGTGACTTTCTCTCGCCACTCGCCAGCAGCTGGCCAATTGAACTTGACGCGTGTCCAGCTGGACACATTAAATCAGTTTGACGAGCTGACAACATGCACAACTGTCTATCTGTCAGTGTCTCTCTCTCTCTCTCTCCCTCTGTCTCTCTGTCTCTCTGTCACGCGTGTCTCGCTTGTCTGTCTGATGAGTTGTTGCGCATCACGCGTGACAATTTGGTTTTTATCGCGCAACATTAAAATAACGCCACACACACACCCAAATATTTCCGTGCGGTAACTGCAATTGCATATTGCGTATACGCCACGTGTTGCACAGCCCTTGGCATTTTGGCCCTGTAATGAGCCCAACGAATGCAGATTTATTGACCCATTTAGAAAGTTGATTTGCAGTTGAACTCTCGCTCGGTTTTGAGTCTATCTAATTTGCTTGTTATTTTCCGTTTTAGCAGCGGGATTTTTGTTGAGTCGGTTCAAAAGTTGTTATTGTTGTCTAAGCAGCTTAAATATGTATTAAGCTGCTTGTAAGCGACTTATTTTGTTTCATGCTAAAAAGTCTGCAATATTTTATTATGAAAATGATGGATTAGAGAAATCTTTATGTTTTAGCTGCCCTAATCGCTTTAGCTATTTAAAGAGATTACAAAGATAACAATAAAAAAAATTGTCTCTAAAAATTGTATATTTTAATGGAAATGATTTGTTTGTGTGATTTGTTTTATAGTAAATTAAAAAAACAAAAGTTTTCTAAGTAATTGAAGTTGTTGGTTCACAGCAAGCGCTGGTCAGTCATGCATACCCTTGAGTAGGGTCTCATAACTTTTTTAACTAATATGCAAATTTTGGGAGAGTGTCTGGTTAGTTAGTTTAGAAATCATATATATTTTTTTTCTGCTAATCAAAAGTTTAATTAATTTATTTGTTTTATAAGCTGGATTTTATATTTTCTTTAAAGTACTATTGAATATTATTATTTATTAATTAATTAATTTATTTTTGTATTTGTGTATTTTTTTATTTATTTGTTTACATATCTAAATATTTATTTATTTAAATTTTATTTATTTATTTATGTATTCATTTACCTATTTATGTATTTATATATGTTTTTTTTTTTTCATTTCTTTATTTATTTCTTTACTTTTTTTATTTATTATATAATTATTTATTTATTATTTATTTACTTATTTACTTATTTATTTATTTGTTTATTTTTTTAAATATTTATTTATATATCTCAATATTTTTTTATTCATTTACTTATTTATTTATTTATTTATTTGTTTGTTTAATTATTTGTTTAATAATTTATTTATATATATAAATATTTATTTATTTATTTATTTATTCATTTACTTATTTATTTATATATTTTTTATATTATTTATTTACTTTTTTATTTATTTATTTATATCTTTTTTCTTTTATTCATTTATTTATTGATTTATTTATTCATTTACATATTTATTTATATGATTATATAATTTTTTCCAGCTGTTGAGGCTAATAATATCTGCTACATATTTAAATAATTTTAAAAATTTCCAATTAATTATTATGAATTTTTTCCTGAAATAAATATTTCATCATATTGATAGTTCTTATTTTTATCTTGGTAATTTTCCACAAAAATCATCCTTTTATTTATATTTGCACAAGTTTTGAATATGCCCACGAGAGTTTGAAAATCTTTGGCATAAATCATCATCTTTCTCATCAAGAACAAAAGCTGGGATTCAATTACGTTTATTATTGCTGACAAAGCTAAAATGTCAAATCGCGATGGCCAAATTGGCAATTTGAATAATTGAAACGAATAAATGGAAAGGAATTTGTCAAAGCCTCTGCTTATAATGCGCTAAGGCAAACAATTTATGGAAGCTAAGCTAATTTTAGTTTACGATTTATTTATACATGTACTCGGTGGCTCATAATTTCTCGTTGGCAACGAGTGTTGATGGGACGACCAATTAATTAGCTAATGAATTTTCATTTTGCGCGGCAAAAAAACAGAATAGCAGAAAAACTTTGCTCAGGCCTGCCTCTGGCAGGCATTTACCTGCTGCCAGCGTATGCTGTCTGCCTGGACAAACACCAGAGCCTATTAACAGCTGCCCTCTCCTCCATCTATTTGCTGCCGGCAAAGACCCTTTCACACCATTTCATTTGCTCACATTTTTGCGCCAAAGTAATTAAGTCAAGAACGCTTAAAAAATTCAAATGTTGTGCTGGGCTCATAAATTCCGCAGCTGTTTTGGCCAATATTAAAGACGCCAGCTTTGTAGCATAGTGTTGTCCGGGCATTAAATAATTATGTGCTTAGCCGACTTATTAGCCTGAGCTCTAGAAAATACAAAAAAATGAGCGAGCAAATTGGCAGGCGAAACAATGCAGCAGCCGGAAGGCCATGAAATATAGCTGAATAGGTTTTACTTCAGTTCTGCGTCAACTCTTCGTCATCCAATGAAAATATGAAATTCAATTATAATTTGCTCTATTTCTATTCATTATTATTTTATCATTAGCAAAATCAAATTAATCAAATATTTACTTTACGTTTATAGTAGTTGAAGAAATTGTGTAAATTTTGCACTTCTTGTTAAAATTATTTTTCTTTGCTGCTCATCAAAATAGAAAATGAATGAAAAATAAGTAGAGTTTGTTGGAACATTTTAATAAATATATTTTAATTTAATAATTATTTTATATATTACTTAATAAATAAAAGATATATTTATATTTTTTATTACTACTCATGCATTTTTTTTTCAGCTATTTCAATAGCTCATACTTTAACACTCTGAAAGTTCCCTTTCAGTAAAGGCTTCGTTGTTTATCAGCTCTCGATGCTCTCAAATCTGAATTGCAATGCATTTAGCAAAAACTAGTTAATAGCTAGCCAGCCAGGTGCTTAAGCATGAACGCTGCCAGTTGGCACTCAAATGTGATTTTAAGAGGGGAGAGCAAGCAATTTATCACACATACGCCGGGTGTAACTTAATTATGTAACTGCAGTTGCAACAGGAAAAGCCACAAGAACCCACGCAGACTGACCTCAATGGAGCACAGCTCAGCACTCAAGTGACTTTCTCACTCTCCCCCCAGCACACACATGCAAAAGAAAAAGAGCAAAAATATATACAGAGAAGCTGGCACCCGACCAATTGCGAAGCGCGCTTCATTGGGCTTAACCTGGTTTGAGTTGCAGTTGAGCTCTGGCCAGACGGCAGCGGGCTGTGGACAGTGGCGCTGTGGGCAGTTGCTTCTGCCAAACTCACTCATAAATCAATCAGGTGCATTCGTATATTTTTAATATAGCACAAGAGCAACAGCAGCCATAGCATCAGCAAACAGCTCAGCCTCAGCTCAGCCCCAGCTCAGCTCAGTTTTCCTGAGAGTTCATACTATGCCAACAGTTTTGCAGTCGAGGTTTGCCTTTCTTTTTTTGGGTCACGTTATCCATATGCAATGCTTTTATGCAGTTTGTGTTGGTCGTAAGAGCTATGCGTGCACAGAGAAAATTCAACAAAATTGTCATTTATTGGAAACTATTTGAAATGTGAATGAATGTAAAAAATAGCAAATCAAAAATGTTAATAGAAAACAATATTTTTTTTTTGTAGCTTATGAATCTTCTACTTCTACACATTTCTTAACATTTTTATTTTAATTTTTATATAAATAATATTTAATATATATATTTAACTCTGTAATTAAGTAAAAAATTAAAACGTACCTCAAATGAAAATCAATTTTAGTTTTTTGTACATTTTTATTTTTAATTTTGAATATCTACTTATTTATTCTTAACATTATTATTATTCTTATTTTTTATTTTTTTTTTAATTTTTTATGTAAATAATATTTAATGTATATATTTTTAATTCTAGCATTAAGTAATAAATTGGAATCAGCCTCAAATGAAAATGAATATTTTTTTTGTTTTTTTTTTTTTCGTTGTTTATTTTTAGGATTTTCTACTAATCCATTCTTTGACATTCTTATTTTTTTTTAATTTTTCTATAAATATTTATTTATTTTATTTATTTATTGTTACTAAGAATTAATTATAAATAACAATTTTCTTTTAAGCCAAGCGACTGAGGCCATCAGGCAGTTTATATAAATAATATTGAATATATACTTTAAATTCTGAAATTTAAGTTATGAATGAAGTTCTCATATTTTTTTATTTTTTATATTTATTTACATATTTTGTATTTAATTTATATTTTTATATTAAATATGTATATTTATTTATTTGCATTTATTTATTTTTATATTGGCTTTTGTTACGTTTTTGAGTGCCAACGTATTTTATTTGTATATATTTTAAATATTTAATACCATTTTATTTGTAAGAGAGTGTAAGCTTTTCTTTGGCTATTCTAGCGTCTCTCATTCATGAACAAACTATTTCCCGTAAAGCTGTATTCAGTGCTATTTTTAATAAAGTCTGCAAGGTAATGCAGCATTTATTAAATTCCGAGAATTTTGCTAATCACTAGAGTTTTTTTTCAAGTGCAGCCACCCACTCGCTGCTCGTCACAGCTCAAATGAAATTGATGGAATGCGTGGCATGGGTCAGCTCTGTCCAAGCATCCGCATCATTCATCACGGCCAAAGTGCACCGCCAACGCAAAGGGTTGCAAAATCTGGCATAAATATCGCGTTTGCTGTTCAAAAACAAACAGCAGAAGAAATAAAATGAAAATAAATAACACAAAAACAAGTTGCGAGCGTAATAACAGCGCGATTATAAAAAATATTTTGTTGCTCGCGGCCAATATGGAAAGTAAATAAAAATAAATACCAATCAAGTTGTCAGCATTCGAGCAGAGAATTGTTATTGAAATGCGTGAAGTACGTGTCAAATTCAATATCCGTTTTACATTACTTTTGTTTTATACATTTTACAAAATTTGCAGTTATCAAGTTTTATTTAGATAGTTTGGATTTGATTAAAAATCGTGTAAAATCCAGTATTCAAATTTATTGTCCCTCAACATGGAAAACAAATAGCAGAAGATGCAGTGTATGAGTGTATATATAATATGTGTGTGTTTGTATTTGTTAGCAAAGTGCGCAATGGCAAAAGCTCCTTGTTAGAAGTGTGTAGCTAAGCATAATTCAAGGATTTCTATTGCGCGCCACTTGTTGAATTCATCATAAATAATTGCTATAATCCCATTTGTATTCTTTAAGGGAAAATCACAAATACATATAAGCAAAAACAACAAATAAATCATACTCACTCGCTTTCGCTCTGAGCAAATGACTTCGGCTTGATTCGGTTTTGCCTTCTGTTGAGCGCCTTGAGTTAAAACTTGATTAACACTCGCACAATGAAATTTAGTGAGCGAAGACAACCTTCGCATACATACCAATACATACACAAATGACTTTTTACTTCGGTCGGCTAGCAACCAAAGCAAACGAACACGAACGAGCTCGTAAACGAACAGATGCGATCGCTTGCGCTCTCAGTGTTTTCTCTTCTTCTAACCGAACACGAACGAGCTTGTAAACGAGGCGATGCGGTTGCTTGCTCTCTCTGCGTATTTGCTCAGAGCGCGTATCAAAGACACTCATATGTAGACATCGATTAACAGTTATTTGAGAGCTATGCTCTTAACTCAGCAGTAGACAAATGAAGCTAAGAGTAAATATAAGTATAAGTATATGTATAATTTAATGAAAAATCACAGATGTTTCTACTCGCTGGGCAGTAAAGAGAAATAAGCGAAGATACTCTTACAAACACTTATTGTGAATACCTGAATACGATTAAAGAAACTGAAGTGCCTGCAATGATGGAAAATTTCAAAAAGAAATTTCAATTTAATTGACTTTCTATTTATTGTTTGCATTTTTAAATGAATTTATTTCTGAAGGAATATTTTTTTCGAGTTATTACTCCTTTATCTTGACAAAGATATCCAATTTCTTTCCATTCCTTATTATACATTAATAGAGAAAAAAAAAACAGTTATTTGCGCGCTGGGCTTAGCATACATTAAATGTTTATCACGTGCTGCAAGCTCATAAAACATGAACCAAATTGTGAATCACGACTCGGCCAGAAAACAAGTCAATTAATAGATAAGCTGCGTGCGCAGATAAGTAAAGAGATTATGCTATTACATACATTATGTGCTACATATTCCATTTGGAAATATATATTTAGATATCTCGTATCTATTTTTATCTAATCCACAAGTGCAATGACTGCAAATAATACGTTAATGTTGCTTCGTTTATTACGTGTTTTATGCGAGATCCACTCAATATTCGACTCATTAAGTGCCTCGGCCCAGCCTGCCACAGCACAAGCAGCTGCCACTTCTTACATACAGATATATACATGTATTCCGATATAGGCTATATATGTATCGCTTTAATAATCGGCTCGTACGCGCTGCTATCATAGTACTGCTTATCACAACAATGACGTTAATTTCGCTTTAATTATTTCTAAACACAGCCAAAACAGCTGCGAGCTAAACGACGAACTTGATTAGCCAACTTTGTTAACTGTTCATGTATAGAATTTACTATGCATGTGTGTGTGTGTGTGTATTTAGAAACTTTAACTTAATTAGTGCTTCAAAAAGAAGAAATTTTATTTGTTATAATGCATTCAGTTAAGCATGCCTCCAGGCCTGCTTAGACGCGCCTCTGACTGCTTGGGGTTAACGTGAAATTAATTACATTTCACTTAATGCATTCCATTAGTTCTTAACGGTATCTATATTTGTATATAACTCATTTGCTGTACAAGAATTCCCGAGGCGTTTTACTTTTAAGACAAAACAAATATTTGCCCAGCTCTCATTAGGCGTTTCGGTTTTGCCTGCCAGCGATTCAATGAAGCGCTTCAATTAGAAGAAGCTGAGCGCCAAAAAAAACCCTTTTCTTTGCAATTAAGAAAGTTAAAGGATTCGGCAAAATTATGGCATTTAAAAAGTCTATTTAGGAAGCGCCATTTACGGCAGAAACTTGAGCCACATTTGCGGCGCATGAAAATCACTTGAAAATTACATTTTTAAAACAAATATGCGTACAGTGAAGACTCGCTATGACCAGCGTAAAGTAAGTCTTGTGTGATAAGATAGGTATATGATATTAGAAGCTGAATAATCAGTCTAAAATAATGTGCAAAAAGTAGATAATTGAAAATATATATAGTTTGATAAATGATATATGTATATAATAGTATAAGTATAGGTATTCGTAGAAATTGGTATTTGAAAAAATATTGTTTTTGTTTAACAGTCTCTGACAGTAATAATTTATAATATTGAAATATTAATATAATTTTTAAATTTAAAATTTTAATTTTTATGTTATATAATTTCATATATTAAATAAGTAATATAAAGCTAGAGCAGCTGCTACTTAAATAAATATTTAAAATTAGGCAATCGTCGATAACATGCGCGTTATCTGAAGCAGTATAAACATGTCATCCCTTGCTGCAGCGACAAAGTAGTGAGTAATTAAAAAATGTATCGTGAGACGTGGAAGGCTTAGCGATCGAAAAGGGATACTTGACAAACATCTGTGCATTTATTGCATGGAATTACTTTATTCTTCTAGTGCTAAATATTTTAATATATCAACTAGGATTTTAAGAAATAAACAGTTCAATTTTTTATTTCGGCAAATTTGTATTTTTTTTTATTTATTTATTTAACAGTAGTAAACTATACTATTGATATTGTTGACTTAATAACTTATTTATATATACTATAATATAGGAGCTAACTTGGTGTGTTGTAAGCACAGAATAGCTACACCTTATCCTATTTTCTAATTTAGTTCTTATTTTTGGCGAATCCCTTAAGCGTTTTAGTCGCCTTATATGGTCTCGTCACAGGGAGCAGTTGTCTCGCTAGTCTCGCCTACGGTGTCTGACTAGTCTGTCTACTGTATCTGCTCGTGTGTCACCAATCTGTTCCTCTACTGTATGCACTGAATCAGATCTCGCTGCAACGTAGAGATTGCAAATACAACAGGGATTCACGTTTCGTAATTTGCCGCATAGCTTTTACAGGTTTTAAATAATATGTAATATTAAGACTTGTATTGCTATCTCGTATGACTATATAAATAAACAGAAAAAAAAAACTATGTAATATTTGCTTTTCATATTTTACCGATTTTAAATATGATTTTCTAGACCTCTATTATAGATTGATCTAAAATATTTACATATATATAAATTTTTAAATATTTATGTTTAAAATGTATGCAAATTTCACTTCAATTATTTTGTTGTTCCCATTCATTTCATTAAGTGCTTTTCACATTTATAAATGAAAAACAGATTTATTTGCTTATTGAATTTTGCAATTTTTCAATTTTCTAATTCAATTACAGCGTGTAAATGTGCTCAATGATTTTAAGCCATTTAATTACACGTAATTCCCCAGCAGACTGTTGCCGCTTTCGCTGCGCTCAAAAGTATGCTACGTATTTTGTTGTTGTTTTTTTGTTCTTGCTCTTGGCACAGTTTTTATTTGAATACATTTAGCTTGTTGTTGTTCTTGCTGAGCAGCCAGATAGCGAGTGAAACCAAACATAAATCAAGCGTGGCTGGACTGCCTGTTTCACATCACCCGCACACAAACGACGCGCATATATAGCTTTATTTGGACAGACGCGTCTCACGAAACGCAACATAAATCAAAGTGAATGTGAGAGGCCCTTGGGAAGAAATTCATGCCGCATTTGTTGAGCACTTAACGAGGATTTAACGCCACGCCCACACTCAGCTTCGCATTAATATCATTATTATTATTATTTGGGCATATTAATTGTGCTGCCAGCGAAATTGCATTAATTTCAACAGCATTTCTAATTCTGCGAAAGGCAAGTCAAGAATTTTTGGAATTTCAGAATGAAATGTAACTATGAATGTGCATATAACTTATCTATATATTTAATTTATATTAATCTTTTATTGTCTGCCCTTGCACATCAAGACACTTGTTGAGTTTGCAGGCAGTCGATGCGGTTGGCTTATGACAGCTTGTCTTTGAGCTATCAATGCAAAGCTAACATTTGGCTTGGCTGCAGGCTAAACTATAATTTGCATGCATTGAGCTAATTAGACAGCTTGTGTGGGCACTGACAATTGGTTTGAATGTCAAAGTGGGTGAAAATTGCGTGCGTGATGAGCATTTGATTATCCAGGCAATTTACTGAAGGGAATTGTGAACGGAAATGGCATTTAAAGTATGTTCAATTATAGAAATAAATTTAAACATAGCATATGATTTATCTAAATTTAAATATAAAAAATTAAAAATAAATAATGAGAAAATTAATATATAAGATATTTATTTAAATATTTTATGTTAATTTTTATTTAATATTTGAACGTCAGCCATTCCATTCTCCATGCTCAGACTCGTCATATTCCTTGCTCTATTATCTCATTCAATTAGACTTATCCATTTCCACTCGTTTCAATATGTACTACATTACTTCAACAATAGCACTACGAATGTTGTCTGCGTTGTATCAAATTTTGAGGGTCTTCTGCAAGACTGGTTGCTATAGTGCCTGTATTTTGAATGTTTTGTATCAAATGACGTCTGCATTTTGGCTCGAGAGCTAATTGCGGCGTAGTCATGCCGAAAGCAAGTGACATTTTGTCCCTTTACCTTTTGTTTAGCTGATAAAGGTCAAGACATTTAGCCTATGCAGCTGTGCTGCTCTAAAGTTAAGGAGAAGCAGAATCTGGTCTCTAGCTTACTTAGCTTCACAATGAGCAAATGTCTTAGGTTAGTGTATAAGAATTGCCAAGAGGGAGAGAGAGCGAGAGAGAGATTTTATATGCAAAAACAAAAAATCATACTCACTCGCTTTCGCTCTGAGCAAATGACTTCGGCTTGATTCGTTTTTGCCTTCTGTTGAGCGCCTTGAGTTAAAACTTGATTAACACTCGCACAATGAAATTTAGTGAGCGAAGACAACCTTCGCATACATACCAATACATACACAAAAGACTTTTTACTTCGGTCGAGTAGCAACCAAAGCAAACGAACACGAACGAGCTCGTAAACGAACCGATGCGATCGCTTGCTCTCTCAGTGTTTTCTCTTCTTCTAACCGAACACGAACGAGCTCTTAAACGAGCCGATGCGGTTGCTTGCTCTCTCTGCGTATTTGCTCAGAGCGCGTCTAAAAGCCACTCATATGTAGGCATTGAGTAACAGTTATTTGAGAGCTATGCTCTTAACTCAGCAGTAGACAAATAAAGCGAAGAGTAAATTAAAAACTTGATTTGACTGGACGCTATCTAAACACAACTTTAAATATTTATCGAGGCTCTTTTGTATTTAACTTCTAATGCTACGCACCAGAAATCTACTTTAAAGTATAGTCCACAATTTGGTATTAATAAATTGCATCAAATTAATATCAACGCCTCGGGCATTCGGCCACACTGTACACAGCTTTCCCCCCTGGCCACTTGGTTCACTCCTCACTCACTCAATTCGAACCATTGCCCGAAATATAAGGGGAAACACAAATATTTATTGCTGGCAAACCACTTTCCGGAGTGCCGAATCGTTTTGCCATAAACAAGCGAATGGCGTATTGAAAATATAAATATTAAGGCATATAAAGTGTCGCAAAGTGGCCATCAAAAAATTGACAGAACATAAACCACAAAGGGGGCGAAAAAGCAAACTCTCCTGTGGGCGTGCAGCATGGGCTAAGTGCTATTAAAATAATGTCGAGCCAAACATATTTTGTGCATTTTAGCTATTACATTTACACACATTGGAGAGTGCAACGCGTGTGCAGCGTGGCGTATGCGCAATTTTATTGTGCATCCACACGGCCTGACGTTGGCGCCATGAAAACATATTTATTTTGCATTTACCACGTATTAAGTGTCATTTGGAATTTATGTTATGTAAGCTACAATTTATTTATTATTACAACACGAAAGGGACAAAATTCAAAAATTGCCAAATACCTGGCTGCAAATATTACGGAAAATAGCCAATGAAATTGCTTGGTGTGAAAATTATATTGTAAATATGTGTGAAAGGTAGATTGGTCTTTCGGTAAGGGGAAAACTGGAATGCTAATTAAAAATATATAATTTTATGAAAAAAATTAATGAAATAAACAGACTAATCAATTATGAAAAGTTGAAGCTTCTTGAATAATTTTTTTTTTTGTAAATTATTAAGGAGAAAAATTGATAAAAAATAAGAAAATAAAATGAAAATTTATTTAGAATTTTGCTAACATTTTTATAACTAGAATTATAAAGAGCAGAAATAAAAATAAAATCTCTTATTATTTGAATTATTATTATTTCCAAAAGATCAACTTTTCATCTAGGGTACTTCATATCAATTTACTTCGCGCTCTTTTCACTTCCATTTATTTTCAAATGCAATTTTATGACATTTTCATATCCCAAGAGAGTTTTAATAATCGATGAGTTTTGCAATGCAATATCAATTAACAATTTGATGGCATTCAGACAGAGTATGAGCCCCTAGATAATATTACATATGAAACGTAATATACTCTAAAGAAGCAGACAACTTGAACTTGAGCAGGAGTTAGGTCTGGCTTTAAAATGCTGTGCATGCAAATTGATAAATAATGGTGTTTAACTTTGACCTATAGAATGCCCAAGTGCCAACTGGGTCACGATACTTGAGCGTGTTCACTGTCCCACAATTGTCGCAATCGAAGAATATTCATAAAAAATGCATGGCCAGCCTAAGTGTGGGCAACTACCAATGACGAGCAGCCCATGCGACAAGGCCATAAAACAATCCTAGTATGTAATTACAGCTAAACGAATGCTAAGTGATTGACAAAAGTTGAAATCATTTCATTATGCAAGGGCAACAACTTTTCAGTTACAGAACACAGGGCAGCGAAATTTAGAAACTTTGAATGAGATATTACGCGGCTTGAGATCTGCATTTCAAATGATAAGCATGATAAATATTGATAAATATTTGTGATATGTATTTGAACTTCTTTTTATAACATTAAGATATATATTTACAATATTTTTTGATGGATTGTTTAAATTAAAAAATTTATTTATTTATTTTATTTTATTTATAAAATGAAATTTTAATTATATGAAGAAGACTTTGAATTACTTTAACTAAATTTATATAGTTAATTTATAAATTACTTAAATAAATAAAAATAAAATAAATTACTAAAATATTTTTATATTATTAAAATAATATTAAAAAATTTTCATAATATTAAAAATTCATTTTTATAAAAAAAAAAAAAACTAAATTATTATTTATCAGCAAGAAATTTTCGGTTGAGTTTACGGAGCAGCTTACCACTCTCACTCTCTCTCTCTCTCTCTCTCTCTCTCACTCTCTCTCTCTCTCTCTCTCTCTCTCACTCTCTCTCTCTCTCTATATCCCTCTCTCTCTCTCTCTCTCTCTCTTTCTGTGTGGAAGCCTTTATCAATAAACTGATATCACAGTGACAAAAAATATTTTTAATTATTTAAAAATATTGTTTAGGCAAAGAACAATTATTTCAAATAAATAACAGTTCCTATAGGCAACAAATATTATAGTAGAATGTCAAAGCTACACTTAAATCTAATACATTTCGGCAATTTCATAAGTCAGACCTTTTATTACCAATTCTCATTATTGAAAACCTTTTGCGTATGTGAATTTATGTATGTGTTTGCCTGTTGTCCAATAGTCAATTTCGTCTTCTGCGGTTGCCTAATGTATTTACACGGTCTTCTGTGCTGCTGTCCAATTCCGAGTGTAATCATTTCCGCGACGTAATCGAAGTGGCCTGTGGTTGTGGCCTTAAGGAAATGCAACAAGCCAGCCCGCATAGCATATGCCAAAATCTATGCATTTACCTCCATTCCGTGCAGCTGAGCACACAGATTGTCTATCATAATTGGCTAGCCGCAGTTCCAACACAATTAGCGACAAGGCGCACACAACTGTGGCTAATGTTCGCTGGGCCATGGCAATCAGTTGCATATTTGATTTGTTTAACCAACTTGTTCACTGTTTGACTGTTTGACTGTTTAATGCGCCCAACAGTGTGTGTGTGCTGTTAACGAATTTCAATTGGCCAATTATGTGGTCATTATTGCAATTGAGTTTAAGCATATATAAACAATGCTTTGCGGTTTAGACCGCACGCCAAGAGCAAAAAATCTGTTTTTTATTGGTGCAAAAATTGTTTGTTCTCTTAGGCAAAGACATACAAATTGTATATATATGTTTAGTTAATTATTGATTATGATCTCGCAATTATTAAATTTCTATATCAATTTTAAACTAAAACTCAGTGCATGCAATGCATAAAATGCTACAAAGAAAGCTTTGTGCATATTGCACTCAGAGTTAATTATGCGCTGTTGAGACTTTGTAAGCAGTGGCTGTTGCTCTCTGGCAATGCTCATCAATAATCAACATGCAATGAGTCTTTGAAATGGCTTTTAAATTGCATATTTTAAGAGACGCTGCCTGTCGCTGCATCCATTAGGGGTAGTCCCTGCTGCGAAATGCAAAATTGCGTTCGAAATGAAAACTTTGGGTAAACAATTTGAGAGCGCAAAACCTCTATTTAGTTTTGGCTGACTGCAGGCGCTGATTCACTGCCTTTAGAGTGTCCTCTAACAAGTCAGGGCAACAGATAAAAAATACACACACACACACACACACACAGGGACAAGTAACCAGGCAACATGCAAAAAGCCTTTGCTTGTAGCGCGCAAATGCGAGCTTTTCACATTTTCCAGCAAGAGATGCAGATGTGCCTTTTATTTTCTACAGTTCATCTGTGCGTGTGTGTGGGAGTGAGTGTGTGTGGGCGTGTGTGTGTGTGGGCGTGTGTCTAAGCTATTTATGCTATATTTTTCTGTTTTTTAGTAACTGCTAATTGGCTGCTATTTATAGTGCATTCATGGAGTAGTTGTGACTAAAAATAGAAAACTTTGCAGCAGTTGAATTGTATTTAAAAAAAAAAAAAACTTGTTATTATCGAAAGTGACCTAAAAAATTAAAAACACATTTTTAAAATATTAAAAAATATATATATTTTTTTTAAATTACTTTCAGCTTCAACACTCAACAATCCATAAATAAATTTGTTTAAATCTCTTGCTAATCGTATTTATTTTCTTGCATTTCCAGTTCTCTCTGTTTCTGCTTGTGGTAAGTCTCTACAAATCACATCAATATTTCACACACAGAATTTTGACTGGAGATCCGTTAATTGAAATCGGATAAGCAAAATTGATTGATTAGCTGTGTCAGAGTCAAGGCAAGAGTTGAATTGATTAGCTGCAGCTGCCAATGGCAGAGCTCAAACTGCAGTGCAATTTAAATTCATATTGGCTATATATCACTTTCAAAATTGTGAATTTTGTTAATTTTATTTCCAAATATTGTGCCAAGCAGCGTTGTGAACTGTGACAAATTATTTACAATCTTTTATTCAGCTCCATCAGGCAGAAAGCGTATTGTTTTTCTGGGTCGCTTTCACATGCTCATTGTGCACAAATATCTCTCTACAAACACTTGTTTATGTGAGTGTGTGTGTGTGCATTCTGCACGTATCGTATCTACATGTGGATTGTTTTCCAGGTTTTGTTTTGCTTTCTTGTTTTTTTTAAGAGGTTAGGAAAATGAGAACTTGAGTGACATTTTTTAGCAGGAAGAAATATTTTTGAGAACCATTTGCTAAAATACTCTGCATTTCAAAAAGTTGTAAGTAAATGAAATGGAAAGAAAAATTGCTTAAAAAGTTGTTAATATTTTTAATATATTTATTTAATATTTTTAAATTTATATTATTATCTATTTTTATATTTTATTGCATTTTATTTGTATATATTAATTAAAAATAAATAAATAATAAAATAATAATAAAATAATTTATAATAATTCTGCTCTTATTTTTTGCACTAAACTTTTGTTTTTAATCTAATAAATTATTTTTAAATTATGTTTTTTTTTTTTGTATTGTATTAATTTTTATTTATATTTTTTTGACCTTAAGTTTGTAATTTGTGGTATTCAAATTTAATATGCCATTAAGACAATCGAAGAAGTTTGAAATTATTATTATATTATTTAGATATTTAAAAACAAATTTTTATTTTACTTTAAAACTCGTATTTTTATATTTAATTTTTTTTATTTAATTTTTTTTTTTTAATTGATTTATTTTTGCAGCTTCTCTTCAGTTGTCAAATAAATCACTCGTTTTATATTCCATTATTTAATAATTTTAAAATATTTATATATAGGCTAAAAAGAGAACATATTTGACTTTCTATCTTTCACTTCTATTTTTTTTGTTTAATTTGCATAAAGTCTGGAAACTTTTGCCAGTATGTTACTTACTTTAGTTGTTTACCTGATTTAAGCCAGTTGCTCGCAAGTTTTTTAAGTCGACAACTGCTGTTAACTGTAACAGATCTGAAGGCCCCTAGAAACCCCAAAAGGTGCGCACAAAAAGCGCAACACGCGAGCTTCAACTGTGTCGAGCTTGTTGTTGGTGTCAACTCAAGACAATTGCCATTGTTGCCGCTGTGCTGCACTCACAGCAAGAGAAGAGGGTGTGCATGTGTGTGTGTGTGTATGGAAACATTTTATTATTATTATGACGAGTCCTAAAAGGATGTCAACGAACATGCAACCGCTCACAGCGAGACACGTGGCTAAGCTCATAAAGGAAACTCATTCGCATCAACCTGAGCACAAGCACACACTCACACACACGCACGGAGAGACACACTAACATACAGGCTTACCACTTTTAAGTGGGCGTGGCACGCAATGTGTCAGCAGCTTTATGCAGGCTGCTTGTAATTTTCAGCTCCAAGCGCACAGAGTCCTGTCATCAGCTGCCGTCAGCCATGGCGTATGCGTAATTTGTAATAGCAAAGAAAAACAGCAGCAGCAACCAAGGCTTGCCAAGATAAATTTGTGCATAGTCTATGGCGAGGAATCTCAAAATTTGACTCCTCAAGGCTCTTGCAGCAAAAGCCAAGAAATGTGTGGAAAAACTTGTTGCATACTTTCGAGCGTTCGCTCGTTTAGGCTGCAAATCGAATGAAATTTGTAATCTAAAACGTTTTGCACCTCATGCAGCTGCTGCTTGAAGGCATCTCCTTGAACTCTCACCCCCCGCTCAATATTAAAGCAAACATATTTTTAACTTGCACCTTGCACATTTCGCATGGCCGGGGGCGACGCATAAATTGGATAGCCAAAGACATGTGTCACTTTTAACAGCTTTAAGCCACATTTAACTGAACATAGAAAATGTAAATATATATATATACGTATGTATATGTATAAGTGTATCTATATATTGGCATTGATTGGCCACGGTCTGGCAATCTGGGCCTGGCCTGGCACAGCAGGATGCGGAACACTAAAACGAACAGCAGCTCGCTTGGCAGCCTTTTTGACTAATTGACCTGTGGACCCGTGGATGGCCCAATCGAGGAGTTTAGTTAACCGGGCTTCGGATGCGAGCCAAGGCAAATAACCTATTAATAAAAGCCCGAGAAATGCTCACGCTTAATTAAGCTATCGATTTGTAGCTACAAAACGAATAAAGTGAAAAAATAAACAGACTCTCATGCAGATTAATGAAAAAGGAAAATAATGAACGCATGAAAAAACACACACTTATAATCAAAATCTGTTTTCAACATATATGAATATATTCAAAATCATTTATATGATTTGAAAGTCATGCCTGGCAAATAAATCTAATTCAATTGGAAATAAATTAATATTGATTTGTGCTAAACAGATTAGAGCAAGAAATATATATTTTTAAAGCTAAGACCATTTTTGACTTTAATATCTTTTATTTAATTTAAAATTATAATTAATATTAAACTAAAGACTCTGACTTAAGTTACAATATATATTTTAGACTTCTTGAAAGACATTTTAATTTATTATAGCTTTAATTTAGATTAAAAGTTTAATTCTATGCTTTCTATTTACTATCAGAGAAAAATCTCAGAGAGCAGCCGATTGCATCGGTTCTTCAACGAGTTCGTTCGCGATCGGCTGACAACAAATTTGTTTTTGTTTTGCTTCGCTCTGGTTGGTTGAAGCAAAAAGTCTGTTATGTATGTATTGGTGTGTGTGGGAGAGTTGTCTTCATTAAACACAACCATAGCGCTCTTGAATTTAGTGCATATGTATGTGTATGTGTATTACTATCAGAGAAAAAACTCAGAGAGCAGCCGATTGCATCGGTTCTTCAACGAGTTCGTTCACGATCGGCTCAACCAATTTGTTTTTGGTTTGCTTCACTCTGGTTGGTTGAAGCAAAAAGTCTGTTATGTATGTATTGGTGTGTATGGGAGAGTTGTCTTCATTAAACACAACCATAGCGCTCGTGAATTTTGTGCATATGTATGTGTATGTGAGCGTGAAGAGCGTTCGTCAATAACTCAGTTCACGAGTTGAATCTCATGCTGCGAACGTCAATCGTATCGCTCGCTCAACAATGTTCGTTTAAAGAGGGCACACGAACTATTCTGTTGCTCGTTTCCTATTGGTTTCTTGAGTTGAACTAACTCAAGACGCTCATCAAGAAACCAATAGGAAATGAACCGAAGTCACTTGCCCGATCAACTGTGAGCGAGAGCGAGTGAGTATGATTTCTTTCGGTTGATCTCGCGAACTGTGCGTAAAAAAAAACGGTCGACTGTTATCTGCGAGTTATGATATATTTGCATATATGTATATACATATATACATTTTTTTAATGAATGTAAATATTTATGAAATATATATTTTTTATATTCACAACACTTAAAAACGACAAACAAAAATAAATATGTTTATATTGTATTAAGCTACAGTATAACTATAAAAGTGCATATTTAAATTACATAGAAATTTCAGATAATTTTAACATATTTTTAGTTCATATAAAACTTTCGTTAGGTTTTTACATTTTAATATAAACATTAATTATTAAACTTTAACATTTAAACCTTTATTTCTTAGCATGTTGCATTATCATAAACCAAAAAAATGTATAAAAATATTTTTATTATAAGTAATATTTTAATGACTTGTTTGCTTCGTGTTTAGTCTTTCTTTTTTAATGTCTTAAAATGTTATGTGTAATTTTAACAGCATTTGTTGCACATTCAGGGCATATTAAAAGCAGTGACAATTAACAGAATTATATATTATAAGCCATAATAAATATGTTCAATATATACTTAAAATTTAAATTCAATATTCCCATTAGAAATTCTAAATTTATCTCATAGTCGAGTGACTACTGTAGTGTGTAATTAAATTTCTTTTGATTTTGTGCTCAAGCAGCTCTTAGCCTTTCCCTCGGTTAAGCATCCGCAAAGAGCACTTAATAAGACAAATTTACGCTCGTCGAGAGTCGCAGAGAAATGCCTAGATATAGATATCAAATTTATGATAAGTACAGGCTCAAGTAGCTAAGCTATCCTATGCACACACACACACACACGTACTCCCACACACCGACGTGTGTGACGCTTGTTATTTATGGCAATGTGTGCTTGGCTTATTGACACCTTCGTCGGAATTCATAAAAATTAATTTTTCAACATTTTTGATCGATGGCGACGTGAACGGCGCTGGCAACAGTAGTCGAAGAAGAAACAGTCAAGCAATACGCTGTAAACGTAATTAATAACCTTGTCATAAGCGTTTAAAGCCAAAAGGCGAATTTACATTTCATTAGCGAAATTGCACAGCGAGAGTTTCAAGCAGTTGGTGAAGGGTGAGGGGCGATGGGTGAGCATGGAAATTGCGTGCATTGACAGCTGGAGTAAAACGCATAAATTGTATAAGCCAAGGCATATATGAGAAATGTAGGTGCTGAGCTGACAGGAATTATGTAAAAAGGTTTTCTACCGATGCCTCAAGCATAAGCAGAACTTAACTTAAATTCTTGCAAATGAACAGCGACTTATGCAAATTGAAGTAACTAAATATGGCCAATAACTAAATGATATAACGTATTTATATACTTGTATATGTATGAAGCATGTTTATTAAAAGACTTCTCACAAATACCTTTCGCAGTCGTAACGAGTCGAAGATGTCAATAACATTTGCATACTGCGCTCGCCACATGTGCTCGATAGTTGCTATCCGACTGACTGACTGTCTGTCCGTTTGTCTGTCTCTCTGTCCATTGTGAGGTTCTCTACACTTAGCCGAGGGCCAACAAGGGACATTGGCACAGCTAACAATATGTGGATATATACGGTTCACTTATCAGACTATTACTAGGCACTTACGACTATTTCCATGCCTGAACTGATTGAGAAACTTTTGTGCTGGGGGATAACAAACCCAAACAACGAGCTCGTAACAACAATTCAAGTGGACGAGTACGGCTATTGCCCGCTTTTCCATACATTCATGCACTTGGCCACTCGGCCACACCTCCGACACCTGCTGCCGCCTCAGCTAATGCACTCAACTGGCCATTGTTGATTTTGTGTGAGCAGAAAATGTGAGTGTGTGTGAGTGTATGTTGCATGTGTTTATAACTGTTTGAATTATAGCCAGAGCGAGTGTTACGACAAGTGTCTAGACAAAAGAACTCAATACTAAGTAAATGCGGGTTCAACAAAAATATTATTGTACACATCCTGTATCCTTGATATGCTCGCATTAAATAAGAGTATTAACAATTATTCGCTTGGCATTATATTTGAGTCAACTACATAGATATATGCCCTTCAATGCACCTTGACTTACGAAAGTAAGTTGAGAAGGTTCAAACTCAGAGCTGATTTAAATTTATAATAAAAATAAAATAATAGAATTTTATACTTTCAGCATTGATTTAGTTTAATTTTAATTTGTTTTACCTCAAATATATATATAACTCATTTATACATTTTTATTTCAGTAAAAATCTATAAGCTTGAATTCGAATCCTGTTTAAAAAAATAAAAACTTTCCCGCTTCAAATGACGCTTGAAATATCAATTGAAGCCTTTCGCCAAAGTGGTCCACTTAGCTAATATGGTGTCCAATTGAAATCCAACTGCATGCTAACGCACAGACACACTCAAGCACACTCACTCTCTCTCTCTCTCTCTCTCAATCACATTCTCACTCACATACACAAACCAACATACATATATAGAGAAACAGTTTCAGCTTACAGTTTGCTGTTGCTTCCGCAAACCGAACTCTTTCCGCTCAGCCGATTGCCGACTGCAGCTTATTGCAGCAATGCAAAGTGCCCACTGCTAAAGTACTTAGTGTGAAATTTGCGTAAATGAGTGGTGAGAACGTTGGCCAAAGCAAACATCGAAATGAATGAGAGTGCGAGAGAAGCAGGCGGGCAGGCAGACAACCGAACAACCGACAAGTAAAACAACGGTACTTGCTTAGCAGCTGCTCAACTAGAGATGAGCGTGTTTCGCATTGCAATAACACGATGTGTAGCTTGATGCAAATAATAAAGAAATATTATTAGTGAATTTTAATTTAGTTTTTATTGTTACTCTAATGAATTTTCTTCTTTTTGTTCAACAAATGTTTTGGGATGGGCTTCTCGCTCTTTATTTTTAACTAAACGTACTTTTAACTTATCTTCACTCTGCTTTGCTTCGTGTCATGCTAGTTAAGCAAGACACGCTCTCACACACTAAGTCAAAGTCCATGTTATTCACCTCTTAAGTCTTCTGTAACTGTCACATTACGGCTTTCGCAAACTGACGCTAAAAATCGGCAAACGAACAAATATCCAACCGAAGCCACGGGTGTCATTTCAACACCCACTTCGCTCACTTCATTTCCACTGTCTCCCTCTCGCTCACGCTCTGCTTCTTTGTGTGTCCCGCTGAGCTTCGAGTGACTCGAAATCCCCAGCAATTTGTCGCAACAACTCGCATTACATTACAAAACGATGTGCAAATAGAAATAGGGCCGTCAGCAAACTAAAGGGACTTGGCCCAAATGGTCGCCGCAAAGTATGCAATGGTTTCTGTTGTGTGTAGCCAAGGCTTTAACGCGACTATTAAATAACCTAAAAAGAGTTTGCAACTATTTGATATGCGTGAGCGCGGCAGAGAGAGAGAGAGAGAGAGAAGTAACTTTTCCTGCAATGTGTCATGTATTCAGTGTTGAAAAATAGTTGTACGAGTTTAGAGTTTTTATGGCCACATAAATTGATGGCATATTGTTAATAAATGGCATTTTGAACAAAAAATTTGACAATCTTAGTTTATTGGACTATTTGACAAAGAGTTAAGAAATTTATTATTGAAAATTTAAAGTTTTTCCTCAATTACAAACTAAACAAAATAAATCAATTGTAAAAATATTTGTAAACAAATTTGGCTATCATATTTATTAAATTAGTTATATTTTTCAGATATTTTTATTTATTCATATTAAAGCTCTACCAGGAAATGCGGCTTTCTTGATGGAAAAACAAAAATTGTTTTTATTCTATGAAATTTGAGACTCGTGTGTGATTTCTTTTATGTGCTCACAGCATGTGACCACGAAGAAAAAACAATTTCATTTGCTCTGCCAACTTAAAGTCAAATATGAAATTTCTATAATTTTTGTCGAACTTTTCGGTGATGGCGAAAAACGTTGATACATAAATTGATTAGGCCAAATGTGTTGCAATAAAATGGTCTAAGCTGTCCATTACGTCCGTTACATGGTAACCAACAAGACCAACGGGAACTTTGACGCGTCTTCGGGGACTCTCCGAGCCGCAAATGCTCAAAAAGAAAAACAGAACCGAAAAAAATCTCGCATTCGGCTACATAAAAAATACATTTGTGTCTGCAAATGTTGCAAATGTGTGCGTTGCGTGTTGCATACTTTTCTTTTCTTTCAACTTTGTTGTTGTGTTTTTTGTTTTTGGTTTACTTGTTCATAAACACGTTTCACAACACTCCCATGCCGAGCTATATGAGTATTAGTATGAGTGTGAGCGTGTGTGGGCGACAGAGACAGATGGAGAGACGGAGAGATGTTGCGTGAATATGTGATACCACATTTATATATCCGGTGGGAGCAATGTTATTTGCGTTACACAGCATCAGGTTGCCAGTTGGCGCATTGTTCGAAATACCCTAGAAATTGCGAAAAGGCTGGGTGTTAAATACATCATTGATTTAAAAATACAGATGATTTATTATAATTATGTTAGCTGACAGAATACAAATATGTTAATGTATATTTGATGCTTCAGTGATTTCGTCAAGCTGTTAAAAAAAACTCTGACTGTTGCTCAATTGTGGTCTCCACATACTCACACATAAATATAATGTTGCTCCTCTTGTTTAAGATTCGAGCATACGAGCTTTTAAATTCGCTCTCTTTTGCATGAGACACACACATTCATAGAAAAATATCTTGTCTAATCTTGAATTCGCTCTCTTTTACATTGTCATTATGCATGGCACACATACTTACACAATAATATATTATAGTCGCTCTCTTTGCTTAAAATTCGCCGAAGCTCAAGATTAACTCACCTCTTTACCTGCCGCGAGCAAGAGAGTTGATGCATTCGCTCTCTTTTTCATTTCGTTTAGGGCGAATTAACGCTCATTTACTGGGCTAACTCTGAGCATTCATTTGATCATGAGCTCAGTCATATTGCTGCTGTCGCCGTACGCTGTTCGTATTGGTGTGTGAGCGACTCCAGTGCAACGCTAATGCAGACATTAATTAAATAAGCAACTTGTGAGAAATACATATAATATATTTTAATTTTATTAGTTAAGTTATTCAAAGCAAATTTCTATTTTAAATACTAACTCAAATAAGCCAATAATTCTTTTGTGAAATTAGCTAAATCGAAAAGTAAAGGTCATCTGACAGTCGCTATGTCAACCCTTTCTATCGCCCTTGCGGCGAATTTATTATGTTAATTCCATTGCCTCTTGTACCCAGACTCTGTAGCTAGATGATTTCATGAATATTGCAAAACATTCTGAATGGTAATTAAAGTTTTGAGATGAGCGGAAACGGAAATGGTGGCACAGAGCGTAAAAGCAGCTGCTAAAGTCCCACATCAATTGTGCTTGCATCGCCAGCTGAATGATTTGTGATTTAATCGACTCGCAATTCGCCGGATATTAATAAAATGAAAGAATGTTCGCTAATTAACAGCGCAGCTTAAAAACTTGTTCGCATTCATTCTAGTGGAAAACAAAGAACAATTTAAAGGCTATATGCAAGTCCGAATTCCCAGCAAAAGTCAATTACGACCCGAATATCATTTCAGCGTAGACTTCTTAAAGTTAAGAATCCTGAGCAGACGACTAAACTCTTTGTGTCGTCAGGACATGCAAATTTAGACAACACTTAATTTAGTTTGTAAATTCTTGCGCATATTTTTGGGCGTGTCTGACAATGAGGTGACAGGCCAAATGGCTACGACAACAACGAGAACAACTTTTAAATGTTCTCAACTTTGGCAGTGAGCGAAAAATAGCAGCCAAGAAATTCAGTTTTCTTCTTTTTATACCCTGAGCCCATTGAAAATGGGAAATCAGGGTATAATGGTTTGGTTAAAAGTATGTAACAGGAGAAGGAGGCGTGGCAGACCCCATAAAGTATATATATTCTTGATCAGGGTGACGAGAAAAGTGATATAGCCATGTCCGTCTGTCCGTCCGTCCGTCCGTCCGTCCGTCCGTCCGTCCGTCCGTCCGTCCGTCCGTCCGTCCGTCCGTCCGAGATGAACGCGTCGATCCGAAGATAAAAAGCTAGAGAGTCATCTTTTTGTGTTAGGTTCGTATATTGCACGCGCAGTACGAGTTGTTTCAGAAATCGATAACTTGTATATTGGGAAAGTTATCGATAAACGAATTTATCGGGAACCAGTTATAAAATCTAGCTAATTCATCTTTAGAGTTAGAGTCTCCAAGTCTTCTGCATATATAAAGATACTAATTTAATACAATTTCGGTTTTTGTCAGATTTTGGATTCCGGTCCCCACTTCGCCCCACCACCCCCAAATGTGAAAAAATGCATTTCAAATACTAGAGATATGCAGTTTAGTTTAGCATATAGATATGAATATCATAATCATAATCTGAAAATATAAATACGATCTCCATCTAGAAACAGAATTATTAATCATCAAAGTTTTCTCATCAAAATCCATGCGGCGCAACAACAAAGGCAGAGAGAGACAGCAAGACGCTTGCAATGCTTACACACATGCAACACACATACATGCATACAATGTAGATCAGTGTCTATGTGTGCGTGTGGTTTTGCATGGTGTAGAAACGAATCGAATAATCTTGAATATTATTCGTTCGAAGAAGGGCTCAGGGGATTTCGTAGTCGAGCAGTCTCGACTACAGCTTTCTTACTTGTTTGTGTTTATGTTCGATGAGCAAATTATTGTGTGGGCGTATGAAAGAATTTTGGGAATGTAATACAAACAGCATGTAATTAAAACTTATTTGATAAGGAATTTATTTTAGTTATATACGAAATAATCAATTTAAATTTAATTTAATTAACTTTAGGAATTATTAATATATATATTTTCTTTTTATTACACTAGGATTTTTCCCCTGGAATCATGTAAATTTTTATTTTAGAAATTTTAGAAGTAGGTCAAGAGCATTGCGCAGCCCAAAACTCTCAACTGTCAACTCTGAGAACATCAGCTGTCTGGCACATAATTTGCCATTTAATTCGATTATTTACTGTTTTGGTATAACAGAAAACAATTTCCACTTTTTTTATTTTGGTTTGGGATCTGCGCGAAATATGTTTAATTAATTAACATAATTGTGGCCGCAAATGCCACAAACTGTCGCCAGTTTCACGCTTCATCATGCAAATGATGTTAATGGGCTCTCAATTATGTTGATGACCTGAGCTCAGGGCCAACAGGACGCCAAAATTCGCACAGTTCAGCGTGACCCACAGCCAGACAAAGAAAATACAAAATACAAAAAGAAAAAGAAGAAGAAAAACAAAAGTCAGAAAAGTCAGAACTTTTCCGTTTTCCGTTTGTCGCTTTTTTAATTTGCCAGCATCAACAGTTTTGGTCATCTTCATTTTACGTTTCCTGGCCGCAGGACCATGTCAGCTCAGTCAGCTCAGTCAGCCCAGTCAGCCCAGTCAGCGAGTCTGTTGGACTTTTTACAAAACTGTCACTCGGATTTCTGGCCATTTGATTTCGTGTGTAATTACTGCATTCAGCGGCTGCGCGCCAACAAGTTCAATTTCAAGTTTTCCGCTCACAAAACAAGCGAAGGTCAAAGGCAGCCAAGGCGTTAAGCTGAAACGGCTTTAGCCATAGCTGAAGCCGGAGCTGTAGCTGTCGCAGCAACTGTAGTTGAAGCTGACGACGACGAGCTTTAGTTTTGCCAATGAAATTTCACTTTGTATACAATGTGGGGCTTGGACTTGTTTTTTTCTTTAAGTACCACAGGAATGTGCAACTTGCATAATTGTTCATTTGTATTAGCGGTTTCTAAGAAAGATGCTGCGTAGCTGCGCTTAGTTTTTAGCTGTATTCAGCTCAAACATAGCAAAGTCTTATCAGAGTAGTTCAAAGTACAGAGTGCAGTCATACACTCAAACAATGCACCTAAAAAATTATTAATTATTAATTATAATTATTACTAATTATTACATTTATTTTATTTTATTTTATATTACTAATATTTATAAATTAATATTCAATATATTTGCGAATGCAAGTATTTTGAGAAATTTAGTAAAAATCTTAGGCTAACTTATGAAAACTCAATCTGTGCTTTAATTATAAATATTTCACTTTAAGCAGTTACTCAAATTTGTCAAGATGTTACAAGCTTTAAACTGTATTTGGGATATATCCTTGAATAAACTGATAAGGGGTAACATAATGTTGAAAATGTAAGAATTAACATAAGCAAACATGTAATCTGGCATCACCATACAAAGAATGTAATTAACATTCTATTCTGTTTCACTCTTTATTAAACCACTAACCGAATCACATCGTTTCACTCTCGTGGGTATTGCAACGCAAAGTCAAATTACCCAACATTGGTTATGGGCCCAGAGTAATCGCTATTCGGTTTAAAAATATAAAAGTGTTTAAGAGCAAAGAGTCGTTTTTAATTTTGCTTAGTGGTCAATAGTTAATATCGTGTGCGAATTAACGAGGAATTGCAAGCAAAATGAACATGTCGTACCAAATTGAAAAGCTTGATGAAAGTAATTACGGCGTGTGGCATATGGCCATGGAAAGTGTACTAGAGATGGCCGACTTATGGGAAGTTGTCTGTGGAAGATATGAGGGTCAAGATGATGCAGCAGCCGCAAAATGGCTTAAGGATGATAAGAAGGCAAGAGCATATATAACCCTAAACGTAAAGCCATCTCAGTTGATCATATTAAAAGGTGCACAACAGCCGAAGAAATCTGAAAAAACTCAAAGATTACACATGCCAGTTGGACCGATCAAAAGGTGCAAGCATATCAGAAGCTGATTCGATAAGCATGCAGCAGGAGATGACATCGTCACTTATATCAATTCATTGTGGAAATAATTGATAAATTGGCAGACTAATATAACTCTAAACGACGAGTAAAGGTAATTATGCTACTGAGCAGTTTACCAGATACGTGGGAGAGCTTTATAGTAGCTATAGTTACGCGCGATGAGTTGCCAAAATTTGATGCTGTAAAAATCAAATTAATAGAAGAAGGCACACGAAAGTCAGAGAAGGCAAAAAGAGGTTAAAGCAGAAACGCAAGCTGTGTATACCCACGCTCAAGACAAATCCAAAGAACGAATAGACAGTTTAACGGAAAGTGTTTCAACTGCGACAAATTTGGGCACCGAGCAAGCGAATGCAAATCAAAGAAAGGAACGAAAAGAGGTCCGACATAAAGAAAATGAGCAACGAACAAGCAAGCAGCTTAATGCATAGTTTCGCTGGAAAGCAGAGAAATAGCGAATGGTGCGTAACAGCGGCGCAACATCTCATATGTGTTGCGATCGCAACATGTTTATAAGCTACGCTGAAAAAAAACGCCGATAATGCTAGCTGCAAATAAGTATGTTGCTGCAAAGGGAATTGGAAACGTGAAAATAAAAGGAGAAAAGTGCATAATAAATTTAAAAAATGTCTTGCATGTGCCCGAACTCCATATGAATTTCTTCTCAGTGAGCGCAGCAGCTAAATTTGAAAACTCCACATCATTTAAAGGCAAAGTGTCGATTATTAAAAACAATAAAGGCGAAGTGTTGTAAAAGCAAACGAAGAAAATAATCTGTATGTGTTTCATCAAAACTCACAAAGCAGCTTAGTACATTCAATGAGCATAGTTTCGCCGACAATGCAATGGCATAATAGATTTGGACACCTAAATTTTAAAGATTTAAAACAGCTGAACGACAAACAGCTAGTGCATGGTATGAATGTTGACAATATGCAAGTGCAAATGAATTGTGATACTTGTAACCAGTCTAAATTAAGTGCTTTGCCGTTTAATCGAAAAATGAATCGAAGTACAGAGGATGTGCTTGAATTAGTGCACACAGATGTATGTGGACCAATGAATGTCAAGTCAATTGGTGGCAATCGTTACTTTGTAACATTTATTGACGATTACTCGCGCATGATATTTGTCTATATAATGAAAGCAAAAAACGAAGTCTTCAATAAGTTCAAGATGTTTAAAAGCTTTGCAGAATGCCAAACAGGCAAGAAAATAAAGGCTTTACGCAGTGATAATGGCACGGAGTATGTCAATAAACAGTTTACTGATTTTTTGACTGAATGCGGTATACAAAGGCAGTTGACAATACCCTATACACCTCAGCAAAACGGCGTTGCAGAGCGTGCCAACCGGACAATAGTAGAAATGGCGAAAAGTCTACTAATCCATGCAAAGATTGGTGAGTTTTTGTGGCAGAGGCTGTCACAACGGCAGTGTATTTGCGCAACAGATGTTCCACAAAGGCGTTAAATGGAGGCACACCTTTCGAAATGTGAGAAATCGGAAGCCTTCTGTAAAGCATTTGCGAGTGTTTGGATCTCGCGTATTTGCTCTGGACAAGGCTAAGACAAGCAAATTCCAGGCAAAAGGAAAGGAGTACATTTTGTTGGATACTCATACACCGCAAAGGCATACCGTCTGTACGATCCGGAGAAGCAGAGTGTCATCGAAAGGCGTGATGTTAAATTCGTAGAGGGTGAGTTTGACACAAAAACAATTGAAAATGTAAAGACACGAGTAATGATTCATGACGATCATAATAAGCCTTGATACACCGGAGCTTCCAGTCATGAGCAGATGACACCGGATGAGAGTAGCAGATCAGAAGAAGGGCAAGAGAACGAAGAGAATCCAGAAGTGACAACAATAATAATGATGCTCCAGTAACGCGACAGCAGCGCGGGCCGGGCAGGCCTAAGATAATCCGAAATGGTCAACCAGGACGACCAACGAAACAGTACCAGACGAGGCTCAACAGTATATTTGATCAAGTAGACACAGAGACACCCCAGTCAGTCGACGAGGCGTTCAGAGTCAATATGCGCAAGAATGGAGGAGTCTATGCAAACAGAGTACAGAGCACTCCAAGAAAATGGCACATGGACATTATGCGACCTACCTCCAGCGCAAAAGGCGATTGGTCTAAATGGGTTTTTCGAATCAAACGCGATAAAAATGAAATGTCGAGAATTCAAATCTCGCTTATTCACAAGATGTGGGCAACAATTTGGCGTAAATATTTGAAACATTTTCGCCAGTAATTAATACGAACAATTAGATGCTTCTCGCGATAGCTGCAGAAAAACGTTTGTATATGCATCAAATAGATATAACAAATGCATATCTAAACAGCGAGCTTCATGAACTGTGTATTAAGCAGCCTCCAAACTTTGTGACAACAGTCAACCTAAAGCATCTAAAACTAACAAGGCGCTTTACGGACTTAAGCAATCAGCGTGTTAATAAAACGCTTGATGAGGCCTTGTATTCCATTATTCAGCAAATTAAAAACGAAGCCTGTTTGTACACCAAAATACAGAAGAAGCATTCACTATATTGCCATCTACGTCGACACTTAATCATCGCGTGCCCAAATAAAAAGACATACAATGATAAAAGAAGCTTCATCGAATTCAAGATGCATGATGAGGCCCCATAAGCTATTTCCTAGCAGGAAATTGAGAGGGACTAACTAGGTCAATTTCGCTATGCCAGAAATCACACATTCAAAGATTGCTAAACATACGGCATACAAATGTCGGCAAGTCAATACACCACTTGATCCAGGTCAAGTGAATTAGTGACGACAACTCAGTCTGAGCCGACCTGATATTTCACGCATATCAAACTATCTCAAAAAACAACGATCCACATCAGAGCATGAAGCTGCTGCAAAACATATTCTTAATACCTGGCAGGTACGATGATTGGCAATCACATACACAAATTATCATCAGCAACTGATACGCCATCAGATTGGGCAAATGACAGAAGAACAGACGCTCAACAGTGGCTACGCGTTCTTCCTCGCTGGCAGTGTATCTCTTGACTTCAGCAAAGCAGATGTCGTTGCTCTAAGCAGCACAGAAGCGGAATACATCATTAACATTCTCAAAGAAGCAGTCTATTGCGAAGACTTTTAAATAGATGCTGGTCAACAATGAGAAGCCAATAAAGATCCTGTACAATATCATCGCAACACATTCACAAAATCCATCATCACAAACACAAAGCACATAAATAATCCACTTCAAAAAATACAATCTAAAAATAGAGCTTACATATGTGAATTCAAATGTAACGTACTGATATCTTACCAAATGTTTACATAAGTCTAAGCATAACTATTTTTTAAGTTACTTGTTTATCCTAGTAAAAGATTTTTACTAAAAAAAAGATTATATGTAGCTTAAAAAATTTAAAATGTAAGCATAACATAAGCAAACATTAATCTGCATCACCATACAAAGAATTAATAACATCTATTCTTTTCACTCTTTATTAAACCACTAACCGAATCACATCGTTTCACTCTCTGGTATTGCAACGCAAAGTCAAATTACCCAACACATAACTTCTTGGAAATTTATGCTACAAGCAGTGCCAGGCATGATTCACGTTGCATCGTTCTTATTAACGAAAAATAGCTAATGAATTGTAGTTTATATTAAGTAAGATACTTCTGTCCATAGATATCGATAAGATGTTGGAAAATGTGCGAGTGAGAGACTTGAAATTAAATACGAAAATACTCTATTAGCTGACGTCGATTAAGTTGCTAATATCTTAATCAAATGGCGAAGGTATATTGTTCAGGAATGAACATATTATATATACATAGAGATATACTGAGCTTCTATGCACTCAACAACTAGCATTTAGTGCAATAGAAAAACATAAGGGCCACATGGCTGGACTATATAAATAGGCAGATAAACGCTGACCAAGTCCCTCAGCGCTAAGAATATGGAAGAGCCGAGCGCTGAGCCTTAGCAAATATAGGTTAAGATAAGCAATAGAACTTATGCTGAGCCTTACAAGCTCAGCACTATGTAGACTAGATTTAAGGGTTGAAATTATGCATGAAACAAACAAAAATACCCAAACTGAGGACAATCAAATTATTTATTATTTATTTTTGTTAAGTTTAAAAAAAAAAATATTTTTTTCTTATTTATTTATTTAAGCGTTGAACATTGCAATTTTAGTAACTAAACACACATTATATATACTATAATATAAGACTTAACCTTCTGTTGTTTTTTTTTTAAATAGTTTAAAATTATAATTTTTTTACATTATTTGAATGACCTTTAAATTAAATTCGATTTTTTCAAATTTAATATTTTTATTGCCTTGTTATTATTGCTATTATTATTTATTGAAGTTCTGTGCTTACTCTATTTTATAAATTATTCTATGCATGTTATTTATAAATTATTTAATAATTTTTTATTATTTTTTCAATTTTATTTAATTCTGTTTCAGTTTTCAATAAAGGCTATCTTCTAGTCAATGGCCAACGAATGCTTTGTTGCTTTACGCCCATGTAGCCTTTAGCCTAGCTCTATACAATTTAATGCTCATTAACTAGGCTTTAGATGCAAAAACCACGAAAGGGCTTTCGAGTCTTAGTCTTTGGCCTCCAATGGCTTACAATGGTAGCGTAAGCTTGTTGTGTGTATGGTGTGAAAGCTGCTTACAGAATAATTAAAGTCTACATTTTTCGGGCGTGCATTGGCAATTATAGCATAAATTTCAATTTCACGCCCTGCGCCGACACACGGCACTTAATTTTCAAACCATGAGCGTGCTCAAAGTGTATTTGGTGTAATTTTGCTGCATTATCAGCGACTTTCAATAAATTTTTGTCAGCTCGATTTATGGGCCACATTTTATGGGTAGACAAACAACCTGTAAAAAAGCTGATAAATTTAAATTTCAAATAAAATAAATCGTTGCCTACTTTTGTGCGCAATGCAAATTCAGTTGAACTTTCAGCTAACCTAAACTGAGCTTGAATTTAAGCAAACAAAAATATATCTCGAAATCTATTTTTCATTTTCAATTTATCGCAGTTGAGCAGCAACAAATGTTTTCGTCTCGCCCGTTTATCTAAATCAGCTCAACTAGTTCTTATGTTTCTTTGTCCAGACTTCTTTCTAACTGGCAGACATCATTATCATTATTATTATTATTATTGGTATTAGTATTATTATTATTATTATTAGACAGACAAGTCATGTGGTCCGGTCGCATGGTCCTTTGCTTAATGGCTTTTGCCTGACACACCACAAAATCAACAAGACTCTAAAGTGAGACATACAATGTGAAAGAGAGAGGGAGGAGACGGCGAGCGAGGGCTCTTCGAATGGGTTGCGTCTTGATATCATTATTGAGACATTGACTGCGCTTGCTGATAGCCAATTGACCATTGGCTTGCTCTGGCATTAATTAATTGCAGCCAGAGTTGTTTATTTCAAGTCAGGGAAACAAGGCCTCGAGCTAGAATATTTAATTAAAGTGAAGTGCATTGAGAGCATCTGCCATGCATGGAAACTAGTAGGAAATATTTATATTTAAATATATTTATATATGACTTTTATGTTCAAATTTAAATGCAAATTAAAGTTATTAAAATAAATTTTAATGCAGAAATAATGCATTTAAATATGATAGAATATAAATTAATGTAAAAACACACTTACATACATATATATTATTTTATTAGCTTAAGCAACTGAAAGCTAAAATAAGTTAAAGTATCGTTAGGTCTCGCAGACTATTGTGCATGGCGCCTTTTTGTAGCTTCATGTGTGAAATTTCGTTGTTCTCTCATTGGATTTATGTACATTAGTTTGCTCATTTTATTTGAAGCGTGAAGACGATTGATAAAAATGTCAAGCAAAAATTCTCATAACACGTTATTTCATATAATAATGTTCTGAATAATAATAATAATAATAATTGATCACTTAAACCAGAAAATGAGCTAAAAATGTCTTAAATATAGCTAGCAAGGTAGAGAGAACATTGATGGATAAATGAATGGGTAAATATGACTGGTCATCATGCAATGAACAGAATTGTGGTTAAGATATATAAATATAACTAGAAAGTAGGATAGGAAGGTTAGAAAGAAGGTAGAAAGGTAGTTTGTAAGACCAACCAGGAAAAACCAGGAAAAAAAACCCGCTAAAAATGGCTAGAAATGGTTATAAAATAGCCTGAAAGATAGATTGAAGATTAATGGGCAAATGGATGGGTAAATAAGACTGGTCATCAACCAATGAACAGAATCGTGATTAAGATATATAAATATGACTAGAAAGTAGGATAGGAAGGTTGGAAAGAAGGTAGAAAGGTAGTTTGGGAGACAGTCCAGAAAAAGAGCTAAAAACCGCTAAAAACGGCTAAAAATGGCTAGAATATAGCCAGTAAGGTACATTGAACATTAATGAGCAAATGGATTTGTAAATAAGAGTGGTCATCATGCTATGAAGAGAATCGCATGCTATTATGAAACTTGAAATCAGAGTATCAAAATTGCTTGAGAGACATTTTTGATATTTGTCTGCCATTTGCTCTTCAGCAACTGTTGTCCAAAAACTGATGTTCGTGTAATAGCACAATAACAGCATGTCAAGAGATTTTTCGCTGGATGAAATGGAAGACAGCTAAAAATAAATAAAATGATATATATATGAATAGCTACAGATACGCTGCAGCAGAAGACGCAAGTCGACCAAAACTGAGTGCCTGATGCCTGTTTAAAGTACATATATTTTTCAATTTTCCATTTAATATGCAAACAGAGTCTTATAAACATATGATTTAGTTAAAATCCCAGAAAAACTCAAGCAAGCAATACGCCTTACCAATATGCCCTTTCCATTTCTTGAGCGTGTATTAAAGTTGTCTTTGATAAAATGCTGAAGCTGTAGCTGAAGGCTTTTCCTATGTTTAAAGCCTCAGCATTTTCCGCTGGAAGTGGTTATTACAAATGTGGCTAAAAGAGACATCAATTGCTGTGTAATTTTAGACATTTCTTGACAATGCACACACACACGCACACACACACACACTGCTACAGCCGCACCTACACACAATGAATTATTTTGCTAGAGTTTTCATAAGCCCAATATATTGCGGCTAGGTTTTCGCTTAGGCCTGGCCTATATATTTATTGACGTCGCCTACTTGAGGCCGTCTGCGTGTATTTTTGCACTGGATATTGATAAATTTATATTGGATTTGTGTTCTTTTCCAGTACTCCCCCATGCGCAGCTTAAGTGCTTATTTGTGCTCGTTTTTTCTCTCTGCTGTTTGTTATTTGTAATTCGAATTCGAGTTTGAGCCAACGTGCAGCAAATTGATGACCCATGTGCTCTGTCAGCTTTTGTCCCCAGGCACGCCTCTCGCTCCCATTAGAGCTCGCCGTCCGAGTGCATTGAGCTGACACGTGTCCGGGCATCTCGCAAAAGTTTAAACAAAATCAAAGCCCAACCATCTTAATCTGCGCCCAGCAAAATAAACCAAAACAGAGAAAACGGAGTTGAAGCACTTCAGCTGCCTAAAGCTGCTTATGTAAATGATGTTAAGTGCTCCTGCGCCCAAGTAAAAGGCTCAAAATATGCTGGCCAAATATTTAGGTCGAACCTCGGTTGGCCTTTAAATTTATTTACTTTACTATATTATTTTGATGCTCAAAAAGTGCACGCAACATGTTGAAGCTTTTAAAAATTTTCAGTGAAAAGCCAAATTGAAGAGATTTTCATGAATGAAAAATCATAAATTATGCTCTTTATTCTTTTACTTGGTTTACCTCAGATTCACAATGCCTAAAGCTAAAAATCACATGAATAAACAACAATTTTGTTGCCATTATTTTTAATAATTTGTTGCAAGCCTTAAGAATTTATTTATATATAAATTTAAAGATTATTTAAAATGAAAGAAGATGAATATGACGTAGATTATGTAGAAAATATAGAAGACATTTAATCATCTTTTAATTGGTATTACAAGATTAGAAAGACTTAAAAATATATTTTTTTAAATATATTTTATTTGTAAAAATGTAATTACAAGATTAGAAAGACTTGAAAATATATTTATTTATTTATTTAATATATTTTATTTGTAAAAATGTAATTACAAGATTAGAAAGACTTGAAAATATATTTATTTTTTTTTTTAATATATTTTATTTGTAAAAATGTAATTATAAGATTAGAAAGACTTGAAAATATATTTTTTTAAATATATATATTTTTTTTTAAATGTAAATGTAAAAATGTAAATGTCTGTATAAATTCGAAATCAAATGCTTTACTCTTTAAAGTTACAGTCAATGCAGCACTATTTATTAAGGCTCAAAAATATGTAGAAAATATATAGACAATATATGAAGGAATTTATTTTTCCTAGTTATTATTTTATTTTAGATTGATTTCAGTTACACTTATTATTATTAAATTAACTTAACGCGTCTTATATTTAATTGTCTTCTCCTGACTTTTAACATCACGCAACTGCTCAGTACGACGACTACAATCTGACTCTTCTTCTTCTGACTCACTCGTTCGACTAACGATCGCTCCAACAGTTCCGTCGTTCCTAAGCTAGGGTTGTCATAACTCTTAAAAATCCCACAAATATACATATAAAAAATATAATCAATTAATTGGCAGAGCTCTCGATTTACAAGTATTTGTATGAAGTTTAGTTTCTCCATATCGAAGACCGAGCGCCAGTTCAGTCGTAACGCCATGAGCACCAACACTCATGTAAAGATTAGAGAGAAAATGAAATGAATTAACAGAATATCTTTACAACCATAATCTCTTATGGTACAGAGCTAATCTATTGTGCTTATTGCAGCTGTTCAGCACTCAGCTGAGCGCACAAATGTAAATACTCTCTGACTATTTAATATATTTATTTATTTTTTGAAGCAGCTGTCAGCTATTAATGCATATTTTATTTATTCAGAAATATTTGATAGTGTGCAGCGCTTGTTCTTATATTTTTTACAAACTTCTCTTTTTTTTTAAAGTAATCCTTTTTTTTATAAATAAATATATATATATAAACTATTTTATTTACAGATTATAATATTTATATATTTTTAAAAATATTTGTATTTTTTTATTATTTATATTCTTTCATAACTTTTCAAGTATTAAATAATATTCACTCCATATATATTTTTTAAATGCATATTTCATATTTATACAAATTTTATCTCCACCCAAAGTAGAGTTTTTTTTTTTCACTTTATCAATTTCGCATACTTATTCACACACATATTTATGTTCGTTTTTTTCATATCCCACCCTGTTGGTCTTTTCATAAAATGTAACAAACAGATTGTAGCTAATCCAGTACCCAGAAGCCCAAAGCGTTTGGCTGCTGGGGACAACTGATTGTTGTCCTTGTTCCCAAAGGACACTTTCAATTGAATATTTCCCTTTGGGCTTGCCGATCAATCAATGCGCAGGCAAAGGCTTTGCCACACGCACAGAATTCAAGCTAACAAACGACAAAAATTAGCTTTAAACTAACTTTAAATCAACTTTGTGCAGATTTGCCGCTAGGGGAAAAAAACGATTACGACGGAAAAAAATGTCAGAAATATTTAAATAAAAACAGAAATTGGAACTTTGTCGCATTCGCTGGCTGAGCTTAACGCAGACAATGCCAGAACAATGCCAATTTTCATGCCAAGCAACAACAGAACACAACACAACAACAACAAGCAAGAATTACATCCATTTCCGACTTCCGGCATCACGTAGCCGCAACGTAGCTCACAGAAACTCTGCACCAAATTCTCAACGTCCGGCAAATTTACAAATAGTCGAGTTTCTTTTTTGCGCGTTGGTCTGTTAATAATTATTTGTTTGTAGTGGTGTGGGAGGGCGAGGATTACATTGGAAAAGGGTAAATTAGACTTTTATTAATGCGCTTCACACTCTGGTATGCCATAAGCCAAGAGGGCTTAATGCAAAAATGTTTCCTAGCCAAATATTTTGTTGACTTTACAGTTCAAAGTTTGGTTCTTACTTAGGAATGTTTTTCAGGCTTAGGTATTATATTTATAAAACTTATTTTTATCAAACATCGAAAGTCTATCATGCAAATAAAGCTGAAATATCTCAGTTGGATTAGATAAAAATATATAAATTTTTCTCGGGATTAAATAAAATATAAAGAAATAAATTTAAACTTAAAAACCAAAAAAAATGTTCAACATAATTAAATATTAAATAAAAAGAATAAAATTTTAGCTGATAATAAAATGAAATTGTTTTTGAAATATCAAAAGAAATTAAAAAAAAAAAAAATTAATGCTATTCCCAGAATATCAAAAGAAATTAAATAAAATAAAAATAATGCTATTCCCAGAACAACATTTTCTTCACATTTTATAATATTAAAATATAAAAACTGAGAAATGCTTTTTTTCGTTACTCTCCAACTTGCATCTAGTCCTAAATCAAAAACAGATTTAGGATTTATTTCTTGCTCGTTAGTAAACATATTATTGGCAGTTAAACTATCAAAAGTTGATATCTCGTGATTGGTTTCTGATTTTCTGACCTCGTCACTATGAAGTTTAATCAAGCAAACCGGGGGTTTTTTTTTTCTCTGTCTGCCTGAGCAAACATCTGCTGATCATTAGGCCTCAACTCGCTGCGCCCAGAACTTAATCGAAACTCTGCACCATGGCTGGTCTGAGTTCTGCTTTGCTGTCGAAGATAACTCAGCAAATGTTGGCTGGAAATGATTTGTGGCCACTGCAGCCAGTTGAATGGCGACTCTGGCCAATTGGCTACGGTCAGCTAGGCCAGTATGTAAATCGTGTGTGTGTGTGTGTGTGTGTGGGTGATGATATGTGCGGCTCGTCAGCGCGACATTTGTGACGTTTGTCAAAATTGAAAGTGATTTATCATCGTTGGCTGTGGCTATTGCTCCTGCTGCTTCGCCGGTGCTTCATCATTCTGTTGAGCCAACGCATAAATGACGAATGAGTTGGGCTACATTTCGAGATAATTCACGTACTTAGCCAGGCAGCAAGCCTAGAACTCAGGCTTTAAAAACAAAACTGTCAAGCTGCCAATTGTGCGCCAAATTGAACATGATGAGGAAACAAGGCAAATCGAAGGGTATATCTGATAAATATATACATATACATGCATGTACATATAACAAGCTTTTAACACATTGCTCAACGTTGAGTAGCCTTAAATCACGCCTCATCGGGCAGCCGCACAAAAAAAAAACACACACACACAAAACTCTTATTTAGGCAACTTTACACTGATAAAAAAAACTTTCCAAACATGTGCAAATTAAAAAATTAAAAGCTATTTATATTTTAATAATATGCATTTATTTTATTTACCTCATAATAAAAAATAAAAAATAAAAAATTTAAAACCTCAAGCCGAAGGCCTCAGTAGCCAGTGCTTTAGCTTTTAGTTAGCTTTAATTTAACATTAATTTTAACTGTTAAATAAATAAATAAATAAATTTATTTTATTTAAATAAATTAACATTTTTCTCTAATTCAAAATAAAAAATTTATAAATGTAATATTTTTACAAGTGTGTTTTATTTTTTATTTATTCAATATATGTACACATTTATTATATTTTTTAAATTCAGTTCTTAAACCTATTTTAAATGTATATATTTATTTTATTTATAATTTACATATATATGCATTAAATATATATTGAAATTTTGTTTACAATTTAATATAAAACAATTTTATTTGCATTATTTTTTTAAATTTTAATTAAACATAATTTCTTAGTAATTTTTTATTTATTTATTTTTAATAAATTATTAATTATTTTAATAAATATTAATTAAAAATTATTAAATTATCAATTATTTTATTTGTCTTCAATATTCAATTTTATTTTTAAATTATTTTATTTGATTTTTTTCTAATTTTATTTTGCCATCAGAATCCTGTTGTGCAGTGTAATATTTTCGCATTTGCTAGTCAGGCGTAAAAACACATTGACCACGTTTAAATAGGCTTTTGGTCAAGCTAAACTAATACATTTAGCACGCACACACACACACACACACACTCTCTCTCTCTCTCTCTCACACACACACACACAACAGGTTGTTTTCGGACACGACATTGACAAGGCTTCAGCTCTGCTTCTGCTTCTTCTCTCCCATTTTTGCTCCCGCTCTTTTGTGTCACACATTTTATTTGCCTTTTATTTAACAATTTTTATTCTCGTTGTGACCGAAAGGTCATTTGTGGTTGGTTGGCCAAAAAACACGTTGTTGTTGTTGTTGTTGTTGTTGTTGTTGTTGTTGTTGTTGTTGTTTTGTTGTTGTTGCTGGTGTCTGCTTTATAGCACCCCGGCCATTGGCATTAAAGCGTTTTGACAAACACATTAGATGGCCAGTTCTGGTAGCCTTTTGGCTGAGCCGAGCACCCGAACCAGAAACTGTCGACCCACAGAGGCAACCTTTCTACGGGCCGAAAGAGCCTTATTAGATTCCAACAGGAAAGGGCAACGGCGTAATCTTTTGTGTTTTATCAACGTATTTGATTAAACTTTGTTGCTGTTGTGGCTTTGCCTACTTTGGGGCTTGAGGCGTTAATCATACGCCCCATTGTGCCAGTCGATGCTCGTCGGCCTTCGTTTAGCGCGACATGTGCGTAGTTTTTTATTCATAAGAGACGAAAGAAACGCAAACAGTTTATTCAAGCAGAAAACCTGACAAATATTAACAAATATTATCTGCGCAAAATTAAGGTACATCTCAACAAAAAAAAATAGTCTCTGAGGAGCTATAAGTTTGCAATTGATTTATTTTCTTTTTTTTAAATAAATAATAAGATAAATTTAGAGTTTATCTTTAAAAAAAAAATATATTTGAATTATATATACAAAATTTATAATTTATAAATTTTAAATTTACAAAATCTAATCAAATATAATTGAATGTGAAGTGTATTTAAATAATAAAAATTTATAAATTTAAAAAAAATTAATTTTTAATTGCCTTAAGGCAATTAAACTTTATTATTAAAATTCAAGGCAAATTGCAATAATATTTAATACTTGTTCTCAAACTGAAAAGAGCATATTGGTTTATCGTCTTGCTGTGTGTATGAACACAAACGATTTAGTCGCTTTCAAGTGTCAGAGATTTGAAATTTAAAATATTTAATCATTATACAGAAAACATCTTTCTTTCTGACTTGCTTCCAGTGAAATGAAGTTTGCCTGCAATATTCTTTCTTTTTCATTCATAAACTACTAAGAAAATTGCTTAGATACAAATTTTCCGAATATTTTCTTTGCATTTCTGTGCAGTAATTAAATTCTGCACGAGTGGCAGCAGCTGCCCGCTGTTGCATCAATTGAAATTCTCTCAGATTTCGCACTCATATTGCATTGATAATAACAACAAAAAGTGGAAATTGAGAATTTTCATTCACACGTAGTGAAAAATATTTGCACGCCCACTCTCTATATTGTGGGCGTATCAATGCAAGCTGCTGCCAAGTTATGTTGATTTCACTTTTTTTCCCTTTTTTTCGCACATTGCGACAATCTCTCGAATGCTGCTGTTGCCTGGCCAACAGATTGTACAAAGTCAGACGCTCTGGAAGTTTATTGAGAATTTATGCGCTCTGATTTCTAAAACACCATTCAAAGACTATTTCAGCAAAGGGCAAAGAGTGAAGCGCAGAAGCAGCTAGCAGCTTGTTGGGCAAAACTTGGAGTCAACAAATTGAGTTAGGATTGAGGTGAAAACTGCGCTAAAGGTCTCCTGGGCATACAAGCTGTATGGCTATTACCTCAATTTTGGCCAAGCAATTAGGCAACAACAACAGCAGCAATAGCGACGAGACAATGTCTGTTCATCACTGAAACTTTCAGTGCAAAGAAATGAGTTTATTTGGCAACTTTTGAGACTCGATTAAACCAGTTGGAATGAAATGAATGATGCAAAATATATATGTTTATAAAAAGGCTAAAGTTAGAAATATATTTTATATATCTATAAATGATGTATTCTATAGCAAAGCAAAAAAATAAAGTCTTAGTTAAACTTTTCTCTTTTCCAACATGAACATAAATTTTAAATATATCCATTCAAGCGAAATTGGAATAACGCATATATACTATATATTTACATAGATAAATCGAAACGCTCACATGCCAGTAGTTTCCAATGGGTTTTTTTCCTTTTCAAGAGGTCAACTAGTCGAAAGGTTAGGTGAACGGCGCACCTGTTCAATATGTTCACATTTGTTACTATTTTATTCAATTTATTGCATATTGAAGCAGAAACAAACGAAGGCCGTGGTAAATGATGTCATGGACTAAGGGCTGTACTACACACAGACTCACACACACACACATACACGTTAAACAACTTTGCATTGTGACCAGAATTAAAGCCTAAACGAATCAATAAAAATGCAATTTCAATGCACGCTTTCGCCAACACCAAGGCGTAGCACCGTTAAAGGGGGCGTGGCATCTGGGGAACATATATGAATATATTTTAAAATTCATATGCAAAAAAGAAAAACTTGTGGTGTAAATAAACTTGAGCAAAGTTTTCCGCTCCAAGCACTGACCTGTGCACTGCAATTCATGCCAAACGTCATAAATTCATTTTAGAGGTGGGCAAAAAAAGAAGAAGAGACTCAGAAGAAGAAGAAGAAGACGAAGAAGAGCAATGCAAGGCAATTGAATTATTTATAAGATAACCTGAGCAGAGAGCAGCGGGGAAGCAATGGAGAGCCATACGCGATATAGTAGCTGGCGAGCGTAGACAAGTCAAGTGCCAGACAGACTTTGCCTACTCTTGCCCAGGGGCTGAAATGAGAGCGAAAAAAGGGAGCAACAATGTGACAAAGGCAGGTGTGAAGTGTGTGAGCATACATATGTGTGTAGAGGTGTGTGAGTGTGTGCATGAAGTGTGCCTTTTCCATGTGTATGAGACTCGTTGAATAATGATAACAAATAAGCTATGTTTCCCATGCAGCTGCATATGCAGCAGAAAAATGAGAAGAGAAGATGAGTGTGTATAAAGTCGGACTGACAAATACCCTATATAGCGCATGCCAAGCAGCTGTGTAATTCATTTGAAATTCTCTTATAGCTTACAGCACTACATTCTCTCTCTTCTCTCTTAAAGAAGAATATCCATTCTTTGTGTTGTCTACCACACCTTCTTCCTCTCCGCTACAGACCATACCACGCACATAACAGTTGACCGTTTTAATAGTTACGCTCTCTTAGTTACGCTCTCTTAGTTACGCTCTCTTAGTTACTCTCTCGCTCTCGCCCTTCGCTCTAACCAAGCGACTTCGATTCTTTTCGTTTCTGTTGCGCGGATGGTTCGTGTGACCATCAGACGCAGGTAGTGAGCTGAGCTGCTAGCAAACGGTCGCCACATTCACATACACATGCACACACTCGATTCATGAACGCTATTGATGTGTTTAGTGAAAACAACTCTCGCACACACACCAATACACAAACGACTTTCTGCTTCACTTAACTCTAGCAAATGTTCGGGAAACAAGCAGAGCACAAGAAAACACGATTGCAAGCCGATCGCGCACGAACTCATTAAAGAGACAATGCAACAGATTAAGCTTTGAGTCTTTTCTCTGCGTGTGAATGAAAGAAATTTACTAATTGCAGACATTGAAAAACGCTCAATAGTCATATAGCCAATATAGACCAAACCCCAATTTATAATTTCCTGGGTATACAAAAATGCTACAACAATAGGCACACATTGCACTGCAGCAACCCCTAAGAAATACAAAAAAAATTGTCATAAACTTTGACTTCCTCTAGGCAACAGCTGAAAAAGCTGAAAGCCGAGCGCCGGCACCCGCAGCAGCATTCTAAATGCATAAGCATCGACAGCCCCGAAGGGTGTTAAGTGCATGCGAATTATTTCCTTATTTTTTGCTGCCTTGTTTTATTGTGTTTTCTTAGAGGGTTGGAAGCGATACAACGTGTCCTATACGTGATAGCGTGCGTATACGTGACGGCAGCAGCAAGCGGAAATTGAATTGTAAGCAGTCGGAGGTTGTCAGGGCAATGGGCAATCAGATCAGCTAGAGGCATGAAAAAGAAAGAGAGGAGAAGCGGTAGATAAGCTTGGGAGCGGGTCTTAAAAGCTCAAGCAAATTGCAGGCATCAAAGGCTACTTAAATGTGGTTGAACTCTTGAGAGACTTGATTTACAGTTTACGTTGAAGAAACTAATTTGTACTTAATTTTTCTTCTTCTTGCAGAACATGATGCACTTGAAGTCTCAACTGAGCTACGGCTCCGCCTTGGCGCTCTTCAGCTCTTAATCTCTTCATGCTGTCCAGCGCCGAGCTGGCCACAGTGCAAGGTACGTGTAGTCACCATGGCAGCTGCTCACACTTAATTCATATTCTCTGACATCTTGTAGCCGCTCCCATCAGCAATCTTTATGACAATTTGCTGCAACGAGAGTATGCCGGCCCCATTGTCTTTCCTAATCATCAGGTGGAGCGCAAGGCTCAGCGCTCGCCCTCGTTGCGGCTGCGCTTCGGTCGTAGCGATCCGGATATGTTGAATAATATCGTGGAAAAACGTTGGTTCGGTGACGTCAACCAGAAGCCCATACGATCGCCCTCGATGCGCCTGCGCTTCGGTCGACGCAGTGATCCCAATTTGCCGCAAATGCGTCGCACCGCCTACGATGAGCTGCTCGAACGTGAACTGACCCACAACAATGAGCAGCAGCTGCTGAATCAGCAAGCCGCTGCCTACGAAGGCGACCTCTCAGAGGACTACGATGCAGACTTTGAGCGTGCCGTGCGCAAGCCTCAACGCTTGCGCTGGGGACGTAGCGTGATGGACATTGTGGTAGGTAGGATGGTGATGATAGAGAGGGGTTAGCTGAACCAACAGAGTTGGCAGTTGACAAACATAAATGTGAGTACTTAAGCTTAAGTACATGAGAATCGCAAAGAGAGGCGACTTTTAGAAAAATTTGATTATTTAAACTAAATAAATAAAAATCAATTTAAATATTCTTACATATCTATATCTCTCCATCTTCATCCACCTAGCCAAAACCAAGTGAAATTTTTGAGAAGATAAAGCGGGCGAAGCAGCTTTACGATATTTTGAAGTACATAAAAAAGCAGAGTGACAAGTCAGGCGAAAGTGACGTTCAATCGGACGAAGATCAGAACGAAGAGCAGAACGAAGAGCAGGACGTGGACGATGCGGATTATCAATTTCAGCGCGAGTCACGTAAACCCATGCGTTTGCGCTGGGGTCGCAGCACCGGCAGGGCGCCAGCCGACCAAAAGGTGAGTAATGCCGCATAGAAATTTTCATTTTCATAATGATATATCCTCCTTTCTTGACTCTAGCAAATGCCGCTAGCTGCTGCTGCATCTGCTGAGACAGCGTCCGTTTCGCCCAAGTCACAGAACTAAATGAACAAACAAAAGGATATGAACAAAGGACATTCTAAACAACAGCTAGGCGGAAAATATAACAACACACACACACACAGACACAAACACACACCAACACATACGCAAATGGCAAACGATTCGAAACACTCGGCTGAGAGACAGACAGTTTTTGCAGGCATTTACGGTAAGCGCAGGGAGCTAAGGACACGTTCTAAAGAATACATACATATAAACCATTATACAACATATACATATATATACACTTAAATATATATATGATATATGTATATATATAAACATAACCGATTACGTGTGTACATTATAATTTTGTGCACCTAATTAATTGTATAGACATTTTAGCCCATGAACTCTCTAAACTATTATATATATTTATATATAAATTAATTATATTTATAATATTACAAAATATATGACAACATTTATTAAAATGTATATTATGATTTATATACTATGGAATTTAATTTTAAAATTTATTGAAATATATATTATGATTCTTGTCTTACATATAAAGAAACTAATTTTATTAAATATATATCAAAGAATTATTAAAATTCATATTATGGTTTATACAATTTTTATATTTTTCTAATATTTAAAAATCCCTTGCTAAGCATATTCTTTTTTTCAATTTGCTAAAAAGCAAAAAGAATAATTAATTTTTACTAAAATTTGTAAATTTCATTGTAATTTGGTATTCATTTTCTAGTTATTTTTATTTATTAACTTTATTATTGACTTTTTGCTGCACATATTTTAATGTCTTTAATATATTCATTTAAAGCAACATGAAGTTCGCCAAATGTCCTTATCCAAACAAGCTCAATTAAATTGCCTCTCTAACACGTCAATCGTAATACCAAACCAAAAAAGAATAAATGTATATAAGGGATATGGAAACACTTTTTAAAATGTAGCGCAAATTTGTTATAAAAAAAATCAACACTTATTTAAAAAAGAATATTATATTTAAAAATGATGCAAAATCGTATTATAATTTGTTTAAATTTTAAGCAAATTTTATTACAGTTATAAAACAAAATGTTTAAAAAACATTTAAAGGCCCCCGAAAGGTGTATTACTGCAACAATTGTTATATTCTGTGTGCTAAAAATGAATTATATACATTTATCTCATACTATATATATATATATACATATATATACATATATATACTATATATGTACTACATACACTTATAAAAATAAAAGCTAAAATGGAAAACAACTAAAAAACATATAAATATATATTATGAATAAATATTTGTCTACTAAATGTATTGAACTTTTATTGATGTATTTTTCAAAATAAAAACATAAAGCTAAATATTTGCTAAAAAAAGAAAAAAAATCAAATTCAATTTAAAGAAAACCGACGACCGTTGAATCCGCAAACCACTTTTGAATCTAACAAAATCTTTTGTATATTTTATTTACACCATCATTGAAAATATGAAAACTTTAATAATTAAATTTGAGTTACGTATGAAAAGAGAATATAACATGAAATCAATTATAACACATTAGGCGATACTAGGAAGGCAAATATTAGAAGACGGTCGAACCGGGCATATATATATATATATATATACATACATACATATATATGCATATAACAATATATAATAAATGAACTAAAATGAATGTAAATAAAATGCTGAATACACGCAAAACATATTTTACCCTATATAAAAATACATACAATATACCTTACAAAATACAGTATAATAAATGATGAAACTCTGTAGGGAGTGAACAAAAATCAAATGGTATATTTATTTCCAAAGCGGTTTCTATTTCAGTCAGGTAAGTATGGCAAATCTGGAAAAGCGCAAGGAAACAGCGAACTGCCTAATAAGCTATAGCCATTTAATAATTTTATTTAAAAAGTGCAGCCCGAGGATATGCAATATACAAATTACCCTCGGACTCAGAGGAGGTCAAAAATGTATTTAAGAAACAGCCTAAAAGTATGCAATGGAAAATTTTTGCAAAAATTCCGTTTACTCTCTGCTGATATTTGAGCGCAGTTAAATGTCTGACTTTTGCGCTCTGATTGGAAGAGCGGCTATCCCGTGAGCATACTCAGTTTTAGATTTAAATAATAGTATTTTTGGTATCTTTGCCAGGTTTTGTTTTATACGGCTGTTTTGTGTTAAATACATTGGACCCCGAAAGTATGCAATTGTATATTTAATTTAACAGCCTAATGTATAGGCAACAAAATCTTTTTTAAAAATGATTATGGCAAAGTTTATTGAATAATCCACAAAGGGATTATTGTAGTCCCGTATGACTTTATAAATAAATAAAAAAGAAGAGAAAAGAAAAAAGAAGCAAAATTTTAAATCAACGAACTGATGGTGCTGTTTAAGCCGAACTTGACAAACTGAGCTTCATTTTTGTTTAAGAAGTGAAAATAAAAAGATTTTTTGGTTTACTTTTTCATCTTTTTTATTTTATTATTTGTTTTTTTATAATATATAATTAGAATTTAAATTACAAATGAAATTACAACAATCAACGTTTATATAATAATATTTATAATAATTTTTATAAATATAAATATATAAATAAATTAAATATAAGTTAAACAACATTTAACATTTTTAATACATACTTGTATACCCTATAATATTGATGATTTGCTTACTGTATAAGCGTATGTTACCGCCTGTAAGCTATGTTCTTCAACTTTTTCATCTTTCTGATGGTATACTATTACTGCTGTAGTACATGGCGTTGCTCTGAAACTGTAAAAATAGAGAATAATTTCGTTCGTTAGTATACTTTCAACGCATTCGTCGATAATCGAGAACTTACCTCTTATACATCATGTATTCTTCTCATATATCTTATAATATGTAAACTGAGTGACTCAAGCTCCTCAAGCTTCTTAGTATGATTCAAAGTTTGGCATCGAAAAAAGCCTAGAAATTATGTAAAAAATTAAAACGTCAACTGAAATCTTACCCATAAAGGAACTACTTCTGAAGATCTGCAAAGAAGTAGATCCTTTCAATGTCGTCAGTCAGCCTATATTCAAGAGCTCCACTCCGAGCATCTCAAGTCAGATAGCAAGCGACGCTGTTGCAATTCATTTCATTCACGCATAATTGGATTTGAATATTCATAGCTTCATTACACTGTGGGCCACAAATCTCATATTTTGGCCACAAATCTGGCATTTCTGTAAAATATCTAAGCTAAAGAAATATGAGAAATATGAGGGACTTGCGTAAGGCTGTCGCCTTACTAACGTCTGACTTAGTTTTAGTTACAGTTTGACTATTAGTTGTGCTTGGTATTTTTAATAGCCATTCTGGCTTACCTAGGCACAGCACTTAAAGTTGCTTAAAAGTGGGAAATCCTTTGTAACTGGTAAAGTTTTAATGCAGGCTCAAGTGCACGACAAATGCAGCCGAGCAATTATTAAGTTTGAAAGCCTCGAACTCGTTAGACAATTAAGCAACAAATGTAAAGGATCATAACCATGAAAATAAAAGCAACAGCCTCAAACAAGCCTTAGTTGAAATGGCTAAGCTAACAACATGGCTCACAACATTCTGGAATTGTTATGGCCATGACACGGACCGGAATTGCGTTAACCACCTAGCAGGTGCCACATTCATACATATATACAAATGTTGGCTGAGACCCTTCTCTCTCTATCTGTCTCTCTCTTTTATGTTTGCTCTTGATAATTAACCTTTCAGCTGTAAATGTCTCTGTGTGTGTGGGTGAGTGTCTCAAATATTTTCACAACATATACTTATTAACTTCAACATGAACCACATTTGTTTCGAGTCGGATTATTGCATTTGACATTGACAACATGGAAATGCACTCAATTCCGACTTAACAAAGCATATATCATAAAGTTTTAGGAATATATATCAATATTATAATTGGCTGATCAAATTATTAATCAACAAGCAAATTACTGAATATATCCTATACTTTTCAAAGATTATAAAATGGGACATGATAATAACGAAGAAATTTTGGAAATAAAATATGAATGGATGTGATAAATTGTAATTGAGAATCAACAGAATATATATTTAAGCTTTAGTACTCTCTACTTCATAGTTGGCTGACCGATAAGCAGAGCTATAAATAAAATATATCAAATATAAATGCACTATATATTCTATACATTTCTTATACTTCCAGGACATCAATTCTAATCAGATATGAAACCCATTAGACAGAAAAACAAAGAAATGAATATCAAGAACAACCAATAAGGATTAATAGAAAATCTCTACAAACGTAAATTTTTCTTTTAGATAAATACCCTATAAAGGGTATAGAGAAATCATCAACTGAAAAAAAAGATTGTATTAGCGGAGTTTGTTTTTATTTATTATTTTTGTTATATATTGAAACCATGTAATTTTCTTGATTATTGATAAATATTGGGTAGGATTTATATTTGTTTTTTGTTTTTTTTTTTTTTTTTTTCTGTTTATTTATAGTCATATGTGACTACGTCTTCACTACACTACTACTATTACTATGGGAGTATTATTATTTATTTATTATTATATCTTTTTCTAGTATCGCACCTTGTAAATTAAGGCAAAAAGTATTTCAGATTAACAGAACTAATAATAGCATACCCTGTAATACCTTTATGACACTTATAATATTTGCTCACTTTTCAGAGCTAAGCTTGGGAAAACAATCCTACTTGTTGCCTGCCAGCAATTATTTGACTTTCGAAAGTTCAAAATCTCCAAGGAACATCTGAATAATTAAAATTAAATCAGAAATGCAATTAAAATAGCTTGCACAGGTGCTCTCACACAGAGACCTCAGAAGTAAATAGCAGTTCAAAAAGAGAGAGTGGAGAGAGAGAGAGAGAGAGAGAGAGAGAGGGAGAGAGGTCAGAAATATGTTAAATAAAACTTTTCTGCTGCTAATATCAAAAGTTTGATGAAGCTATTTAAATGTTATGCTACCCCTCTCTCTCACTCTCTCCCTTTCTCTCTCTCTCTCTCTCTGACTTGCCATTGTTGCTGTTGTTATTTGGTACTTTGTACTTAGCAAATATTTATGCAAATAATATGCAATTACTCACACGCACACACACGCACGCACACGTACTCTCTCACACATACATGAACGCGAACAGCCTTACTCGCGGCGCTTGCTAAAAGCGCTCAGTAAACAACGAACTTTTTAACACACATGCAGCACAAATGTGTCAGAAACACATACATACTTAGGCAGACAGACACACAAACACACACACACATACATAAAGCTACGACAAACAACAGTGCAAAATGTGTGAAAGGCGCGTCTAAAATCGCGCTCAGCCCAGCTCATATGCAAATGGCAATAAGCATCAACACAGTTGACAATGAGACAATTAATGCTCAACTAAAATATACCCTATAATATATAATACTAGAAAATGACAGTGCTGCAAGTCAAAGATACAAGGCAAAGCACCATATGCTGCAACAACTCATCTGTGCAACTCAATTTACAGGGTATAACAGCAGCGTGAAACTTAAACAAAACAGAAGGACTTGCAACAATGCTTGGCTTCCGTTTTGCCATCAGCTTCCAGCGTCTGTTCACTTAAGTTTTAGAACAACAACAACAGCAACAGCAACAGCAATGCGCAAGTTGAGCGGCTATAAATGTTGTCAGTTACAGATGGAAATAAAACCGAAACAAAAGCAAAAGCAAAAAGAGCAAAGCTAGTCTCAAAGCTAAGGCAAAAC